>CM052886.1:14387078-14407304 GCA_028534135.1 Potos flavus
AATTCTTCCCTCCCCTCCCTCTCACAATGTCCTCCATGTTTTTCCTTATGCTCCACCCGTAAGTGAGACCATATGATAATTGACTTTCTCTGCTTGACTTATTTCACTCAACATAATCTCTTCCACTGACTCCATATCTTCTTGTTGGGGACCCCGGCCCGACTGCCGAACTATCCAACTCCCTCCTAACATCGGGAGGCAAGCAGCAGCCTCTGCCACCAATAGCTTTATGCTGATCTCACTGTGGAGGTGGCAGGTGCTACAGGCTAAAGCAGAGGTTGGCAAATGTCGCTGCAAAGGGCCAGATAGCCAATATTTTCGACTTTGCCGCCATATTGTCTGTGTGGCAGCTACTGAGTTCTGCTGCCGTAGGGGGAGCATTCTAGGACAATATGTGCTGGAATGAATGCAGCTGGATTTGACACTTGGGTCTTAGTTTGTCTTCTCCTGGTCAAAACAATAAAACAACAATACCAATACTAAAATTAACATTTACTCTCCATTTACATTTACATTTGTTATGTGCTAGACACCGTGATGAGTGCCTTGCAAGCATTTTCTTGACTATTCCTTATAAAAACTCTATAAAGTACATATCATTGTCATCATCATTGCCAGTTTTGTCTACGAGGAAACTGAGGCTCAGAGAAGCTGGGTGACTTATTCAAGGTCACCTGACTTGTCAGTTGCAGATGGATTTTGAACAAAGACCTTGACCGTACAGCTCACTCTTACTATGCTCCCCAAGAAATTCTGGGCAAGGGGGTAATCAGAGCCTCATGCCTGGAGATTTGCTCTAAAGCCTTAGAGGGCATGAAAGACTTAAATGATGTTTAAAAGCTTAGCATCTAGTGAGCAAAAATTGTTAGTTAAAATGGGAAGAAGTTACATAGAGGTTTTTTGGGAAGAAAACACACTGGGAGCCATTGTCGATTTAAGGGCTGCTCTAAGTGCTCTCCTTGGCACTCTAACTTCTTTGGATCAGGATAACTCTCTATATCCAGATATTGGTGGGGGATCTTGGTGGGAGGACACAAAGGCAGGAAGCCGTGTGTTGGTCGGGACTGTTGTGTATCACCACATGACCATGATGAGCGCGTGGCCCCATATGGCTCTGCAGCATATGATCTGCACTGTGGTATGACGGGGTCCTCGTGTTGGGTGAGGCCAGAAGGAGACAGGATTTCAGAAGCTGACAAAAGCCTGGTTGAGTTGGACAGGGAGACAGGAACCTCAGCCTATGTCAGTGGAGGCCAGAGTCCGATGAGCCGTGGTTTCAAATAAAGGGAGTGATATTTGGGTGGGAGGAGAGACAAAGGAGAAGGTGCCCCCAGATCTTGCTGTTGGGGAAACTCTTGAGCCCATTTCATTCATTCAACCCATTGGATGTTGAAAGCCTTCCTTCTCTATAGGTAACTGGCAAGTCTATTTTGCAGCATCTCGCAGCTTTAAATGACATACAAACAGATTTCCCCAGAAAGGTGCTGTCTCCAGGGAGAGTTGTTTAGCTAAGCAAAGCGTGGACTTCCTCTGCTGGAGCACCCTGGCTTTGCCCCCACAAGACCCAGAGTTCCTTTCCTGCTCCTTTATAACTCCTGGAAAGCCACCTGATTTCTCAAATCGAGGATAATTTATTAGGAAATCTTGCCATTTGCAACAACATGAATGAATGGGTCTTGAGAACATTATGCTCACTGAAATAAGTCAAACACCGAAAGACAAATACTGTATGACCTCATTTATATGTGGAATCTAAAAAAAAAATCCAACCTCATACATACAGAAAACAGATTGGTGGTTGCCAGAGGCAGGGGGTGGGGGAATTGAGTGAAGGTGGTCAAAAGGTGCAAGCTTCCAATTATAAGATAGGTTCTGGGGATGTAATGTATAATACGGAGACTGTAATTAACACTATTGTGTTGTATATTTGAAAGTTGCTAAGAGAGTAGATTTTAAAAGATCTCATTGAAAGGAAAAAATCGGGGCTCCTGGGTGGCTCAGTGGGTTAAAGCCTCTGCCTTCAGCTCAGGACATGATCCCAGGGTCCTGGGATCAAGCCCTGCATCAGGCTCTCTGCTCAGCAGGGAGCCTGCTCCTCCCTCTCCCTCTGCCTGCCTCTCTGCCTACTTGTGATGTCTCTCCTCTCTGTCAAAAAAAAAAAAAAAATCTAAAAAAAAAAGAAAGGAAAAAATCTGTAACTATGTGAGTTGATAGATGTTAATTAAACTTATAGTGGTAATCAAATCATTGTGGCAATATATAGACATAGCAAATCATTATGTTGTACATCTTAAACTAATACAATGTTATATGTTAATTACATATCAATAACACTGGGAAATTTTTTAAATAGATAAGTCTAAAGAAGGATAATTTATTATTGATATAATATTAATAATCAGGACAATACATACATTTTTCAGAGCAGTTGTATGTGCATTATCTCATTTGATGTTCATAGAAACTCTGAAGGGAAAGGATGACCAAAATAAAACTGACACATACTGACCTTGGATGCTATAGGCGTGACTGGCTGGATACTTCGATGTGTGTGATCTTGTTCAGTCCTTCAGCTCTTATGGGAAGTAGGTTATTATAGTGTGCCCACTTTATAGAGGGAGAAGCAGACACAGAGAATAAAGTAATTTGCCCAGGGCCATACAACTCTCAACTGGCTTATGCTGTTGCCTGAACTTGAACTCGAGTCTTCTGAACTCAGTTAGTTTCATTTCTCCTGTCACTCTTGCTTAGCTGTGGGTCCCTACAGAGGGTACGATGAGGAAGTCAAAACTGGTAGATGTCAGAAACTTCTGAAGACAAGAGATTCCATCCAAACACGTGGGGATGCCCAATAAAAGCCTCTTTATTAATGTAGACCTGTGTTCATGAAAGAACAATGAAATTACCCTAGAAACATCTGTTGATTTATTTGTTCATATATTTGAATGAAATTTTTGAGAGACAGGCTCTGTTGAGATGCTGGGGATAAGAATAAGAAGGCTGACATCTAGCCACTACTTAGCAGCAAGACCATATGAGCACTTAAAGATTGGCATCCATTCTGATGGGTTGGGTATTCATGCCAGATCTGTTGCTGAATATTTTTTTAAGGTTTATTTGCTTTAGAGAGGGAGTGAGCATGAGTGGGAGGGGCAGAGGGAGAGAGAGAAAGAGAATCTCAAGCAGACACCACACTGAGTGCGGAGCCCGAAGTGGGGCTCAATCTTATAACCCTGAGATCACGACCTCAACCAAGACACAAACCAAGAGTCCAAGAGTCTGATCCTCAACTGACTGCACCACCCACGTGCCCCCCGGTTGTTAAATATTTTGAATACCACCACTGGATACAGCAATAAATAAGTTCCTGCCCTGCGGACCATGTAGCTTCATTCGAGGAGAGAGTCGATTGAAAAAAAGCAGCTGATACACAAGCCAGGCAGTGATAAGAGCCATAATACAAATAAAACGGATAATATTATGAGGGTAACACCTTTTCTGCTTCTTATCTTGTATTTAGTTTGCTGTATGAAGATATTTGATTTTGGACTGAATGAATGTAAATAGAAGTTAAAAGCAAACTGGAATAAACAACAACAACAATTCACGATGCTGAGTTGGAGGCTAATTTAGGCATGGTGATTGGGGAAGGCATATCCGAAAAGGTGATATTTAAGCTGGGATCTGACGTCAGGAGGGAGCGGACCTCTGAGAGAAGAGCTTCTTATGGAAAGAGAACAGCTCCTGTGACGATCCTACACAGGAATAAGGTTGGTATGTTCGGGGAATGGAAAGAAGCCCAGTGTGAGGGAGCACATAGGGGAGGGACAGACAGATATACACAGGCGGTTGGAAGGGAGGACACGGCTGATTCATGCAGGGCTCTCAAAAGGTTTGAATTTATTTTAAGTCTCAAGGAAGCCATTGAAGGCTTTTAAACAGGAAAGGGACATGGTCTGATTCGTGTTCCTAAAAGATCGTGTTGGTTGCAGCATGGAGACTAGATTCTCAGGGGGCGAGGCGGGATGCAGGGAGACCGGATGGGAAGCTTTTACAGTCGTCTGGAAACTGATGGCCTTGACCATGCACATAGCCATGGCAAGGAGGGAAGTGGATTGCTTTGGGATATATTTTGGTTATGGAGTTGACAGGTAGCTTGGACGAGTTAGAAAGGGAGAGGAGTCAAGTTTGCTTCCTAAGTTTCTGGCCTGAGCAATGGAGATGGAAAGGACCAGAGAAAAGCAGATTTTACGTGAAATTCTGCTTTGGACGTGTTAAGTTTGAGATGACTGTTGAACGTTGGGCGTTTAAATCATTGCACTTTCATGTGCGAGGCCCACAGGGTGCAAAGTGAACCACATACATAGCATAATGAAAACCACAGTCAGAGGATTAGGAAGGGTTTCTTAAGGCTATTGCTCTGAAGTGTGATTAAGTATGAACTTCTAAGGTGATTATTAATGTTGGAAACTAAGATTTGTGCGGGAGAATAGTAGAAGGTGCACCGGGGAGTCGGGTGAGGGCCAGCTCATAGAAGACGCTGTAGGGAGACGCTGGGGAACTGCTGAAGGGATCTGAATAGAGAATGATGTGACCACACTGAGTTCTTCAAAGATAATTCTGGAACATTATGCAGGGGAGATTGGAGGGGAGTGAGGCTGGAACAGGGTGAACGACCAAGATTTACCGCCAACAGTCCAGGTGGGAGATGATGAAGGCTGGAACTCAGCCAGTGATCCTGTACAGGAGGAGGAGGGAGCAGATTCAAAAGATTTTCGAAAGATCGATTCCCCTGTACTTGGGGATTTTTTTGGCTGTGAGAGTGCGAGAGGAGTCCTCACTGGGTCCGTTTTTTCAGCCTGGGTGCCTGGGTAGATGTTGGGGCCATTCAATGAGGTTAAATGAGATCCAGAGCACAGGTCCTTGAGGGCAGGGTGAATCCGACCCTATCTTGTTTTTCCCGTGCTAACCCCAGAGCCCCTTTTCGGTCTGAGAAGCTGATTTGCTTTAGCACTTCCTCTAAGTGCTTCCTCATTCAAGAAAGTCTTGTTGAACAAATTGATAGACAGCTAAGGGTTCAACCCAGGGGAAGGCCAACGCCGAGGAGGTAGACATTCAGGAGACTTGGCAGGTGGCAGGAAACCCAGAAATCAGGGGAACCAGAACCAGCAGAGTAGAAAGCGAGGGGATGGCCAAAGGCAGGGCGAGACGGCAAGGAGAAGTCAAATGAAATGAGAACTTACAAGTGGTCTCTGGGTCAGGGCGTCAGCAGTATGGCTGGCGAGCGCTGTGTCAGCGACGCGGCAAAGGTGCAAGTCAGGTGGGGACGGGTGGAGGGACAAACAGTTAGGACAGGAAGTGGAAAACACTCAGTTAAAAAAAAACTTGTGGGCAGTGTGGTCAGAGAATAGAGAGATTTCCCACCCAGTTTCTCTGCTTTCTCTGTGAACTAGGAGGAGGCAGATAACGTCCTGAGCTTGAGGAAGCAGCGCGGAAGATTGAGATCAGTGGTGAACTGTAAAGACAGGGAGTTTGAAAAAAAAACTCAACTCTGAGAAACAGAGAACAGGTCGGTACTCCTTTCAATCTCCTCCTGACTTCTAGAATTGTCCTTCAAGGAAAAACCTCCCTGCCCAAGAGACTTGAGTTTGAGCTCAGGTTCACTGATGTGTGGAGATGTGAACTCTGCTCTCCCTCCGGTCGCAGAATGATTCTCTGTCAGAACTCACAATTAATCCCGTGAGAGAGCCCAGGCATTGGTGTTGAGCTCGGCGCCATCAGACGCCCGTTTCAATTAGCATTCCAGGTCAGGCCAGTTGGTTGTTTTCAGTTTATACAGTTGATTTGCTTTAGCAATTCTATCAAACACAAAAGAGCTCGGATTTGGAACCCCTGGCCACTGCCGACACCAGTGGGGACTGGGGAGGGCTGTGAGGCGTTCTAAGTGCTGTCCTTCAGAAAGAGATGTTAAACTTGTGTTTCTCCTGATAGATGTTGGTAGCTGTCCAGAGAAAAGTTAAAGTTCCCATTGCTTTTTCCAGAAAGAGTAATGGGGAGCCCTTGTGTTCCAGCCAATAATCCCTCTTCTCAATAAAACAAATAGGTTCTAATGTTGGCAGCTTTCTGAGCGTTTGCTGCGAACATAAAGGCAGCTCTGTCTTTTTCTGTGGTAAATATACAGCAAGTATTTAACTCATTACTAGATAAATCACGCTGCGATGGATCAGAGTGTCTGGTACTGGTTTCTAATTTTTTTTTAAACATTGATTAATACATTCCTCCTTTCTTTCTTCTTTTTTTTCTTAATGTTCCTTTTCCCCCAGCTTTACTGAGGTATAATTGACAAGCAGAATTATAATGTATTTAAAGTGTGCAAAGTGGTGATTTGGTAAATTTCTCCTTTCTTGACTAACTCAGTCCCGTACACAGACACAAACATATCTAGTAATTTAAATAAGGCAACTAATTAGAGAAATGAGGTGATTAAAGAAAAGATGTGGTGAGATTCTTAGTGTTCACCCAGCGGTCAGGTGCTTCTCTTCATTTCCCTGCTCTCGCAGGCCTGGGCGGGTCATAGACTAGCTCTGGCTGATGAGAAGATGGGCAGAAGTGAGCGAAGCCATTTCTAGGTCTGGCACTTAAAATCATGACTCAGGATTCTCTAGCTTTCTTTCTCCCTTTTACGATGACCGTGGAGGTCATGGGTTCCAGGTGGCATGTGTTTAAGAAGGAACACAGCCACCCATTCACATCCAACATTATGTGATCAAGAAATAAACTTTTATTGTGTTGTTATTGAAATTTCTGAGTTTTATTGTTGCTGTAGCAGAACTTATCTTAACCTATCAAATGATATCACCTTATGGGGTAAAACAAAGTCTTTCACAAGTCCCCAGAGACAGCTGACATGAAAAGAGACAGGGGGGTATACTTATCTTAGAGCCGTCTGCAAAGATCTGCCTTGCCTTAAGATCATAGTTTATATACCTGTAGAAATTTCCAGAGGTCTTTACATTGAGTTATTGTGGATCATAGCCCCCAACAATAGGCTTCTGACAAGAAACCAAGGTTGTTTTCCTTCCAGGCTACAACTTGATGGCACTCGAACGAACGACAGTTTATGTATAATTTACTCGTGTGGTGGAATTTCCCAAAGCTACTCTAGCTATAAGTAAATTATAGTTGTGATCATAGTAACCTCTCATGTTTCTCTGTCTCTTTTTGCTGCCTGATGGTGTAGACCCTGGGAAAATCTCTTCAAGTGTTACTGGTGAGGTGTGTGTGGGGAGATGTTCCCTAGAGAAAGCCTCCCCTGTAGTAATAAACAAGCCTGGTCATCTATAGCTGTTTTTTATAGCCACTTTTTCTCCTTGCCAGTCTCCTCCCCTGGGTCCTACCATTTCTTCCAGGTGTCCCTTCCTCCTCGGCCTAGACCTTGCTACAGCTGAGTATGTGTGAGGGACCATCCATAGTTGGGCATTAAGGAAGGAGATAAAATAAAACCACTGTATTGGAAATACACTTATGCCTCTGCCTCTTAATTTCTTAACTTTTGGGTAGTATCTATTGACGGCTACTCGGAAAGATGAAGGGTTTTGCATCCTTACAACTGTTATTTCCCACATGCCTTCCTTGAGACAATTGTACTGCATTTGTTGGGGATGAAGGGAGAGGTGAACCCTGCCCACCTATCCCATCAGCGGTCTTCCCCACAGTTACCCTGATGGCTGCCCCCTGGTCCACTCTTGTTCTCTACTGGATGACTTAGAACTTGGCAGCTCTTGAAGCCTGGGTCAGTCAAGGGTCTTGTCAGGAAAATAGAACTCATGCCCGGTAGTCCTACAGAGGGAATTTAATGAGGAGAATTAATTACAAAGATCTTGGGAGAGCTGACAGATAAACGAGATGATGAAACAACTCAGATTGTAGAACAAGAGGAGTGTGAGGGCAAAAACTTCTCAGAGTTTAGCAGCCCAGGCTCTCCCTTGCCAGGCGGTTTGAGAACATCAGAGTAAGGTCACCCAGGTGGTGCAAGGCTTTCTGGTAGGAGCTGGAACCGTGGAGTAGATGTAGCTATTGATGGAGAGTAGAGTAAGAGGGGGAGAAATACCCTGCCTTCTTCCTTCCTATGGGTTAGAACTATGTGGGAGTTCTAACCCTAGTATCTCAGAATATGACCTGATTTGGAAATAGAGTCATGGAAGGTGTAAGTAGTTAGGTTAAGATGAAGTAATACTGGAGTAGGGTGGGCCTTTAGTCTAGTGGGACAGGTGTCCTTAGAAGAAGAGGAAAGACACAGAGACTCACAAGGAGAACACCATGAAACAGCAAAGGCAGAGACTGGAGTTAGGCATCTATGAGGCAAGAGAGACAGAGGATGGCTGATTGTCCCCAGAAGCTAGGAGAGAGGCATGAACAGGTTCTCTTTCACAGACCTTAGAGGAAACCAACCCTGCTGACACCATGACTGGAACTTCTAGCTTCCAGAACTGTGCGAAAATGCATTTGTGTTGTCCTAAGCCACCCAGTTGGCGGTGTTTTATTACAGCAGCCCGAGGAAACGAATATGGACGAGCAGGTGATTCTTCTGGAAGGAGTGCTCTCAGCGTTTAGCTGTACTCTGGGCTCCTACTTCTTCAGCAATGCTTTCATATCAGTGTGATCCCATATACTTCCTGGTTTTCAAAAACATATCAAAATCGCTGGTCCACTGCACTCAGGACTGTGACAGATTTAGTCTACTTTGTTTAAGTGTCATTTAAATGGAATTCCATGAAGAAGAGTAGGAGAATGTAGGCACTCAGTCTGCCATCCTACAGCAGAGCCCTACTGCCTGATGTGGCCGGGTTCAATGATGGGGGCACCCTCGCCTCCTCCTTCCCAGTGATGGAGTCTTCCAGTCATACCTACCATGAATAGAAGGCGCATCAACTACAAAACAAGGGCTTGGATAAGAGAAATCAGTACACCCGCTTTATGGAAGATGGAAATTTTGAATTTTTACTTCCCGATTGATAGAATCATCAAAATAATTGGAATGCTGGGATTTATCTATAAGGACATATATCTTCTCTGTAAGAGACCTGGGATGGCCTTTCCTTAAGTTTTATATTATTGACTTGCCATAGTTTATTGTTAATGATTTTGTAATGATATTATTTAATGTTCTTTAGAAATAACATGTGTTGGATCCGATCTTCTGCTCCTCCTAATAGCTAAGCAAATTCTGTGTTTCTAGGACGTCTAAGGACTTTTAAAAAGCAAATAACGATGAAAACAACAAGAAACACAAAACCCGTGAGGCATGAACACGACCACCGGCACTGAGCAAAGTGACTAGTTATGTGCCTACAACCCCCCAGGATCAAAGGGGCCACAGAACCAGGCAATTTATAAAACTCCCGAATGTTCTTTTGTTTTTTTTTTAAAGATTTATTTATTTGAGAGAGAGGGGGAGAGAGAGAGAAAGA
Source organism: Potos flavus (assembly GCA_028534135.1). Classification (NCBI taxonomy): domain Eukaryota; kingdom Metazoa; phylum Chordata; class Mammalia; order Carnivora; family Procyonidae; genus Potos; species Potos flavus. The sequence goes on from CM052886.1 coordinate 14,396,549, forward strand.
GAGAACACCAGCGGGGAGGAGGGACAGAGGGAGAGGGAGAAGCAGACCCCGTGCTGAGCAGGCAGCCTGAAGCAGTGCTCCATTCCAAGACCCTGGGATCATGACCTGAGCCGAAGGCAGAGTCTTAACCGACTGAGCCACCCAGGCGCCCCACTCCTGAATGTTCTTATCGTGGGTGCTGAATCAGCATTTGGTAATTGCTTAGGATATCCTTGTCTGATGGGGAAAAAATAAAAGCAGCCTTCTGATATATGATATTCCCGCAAAATGACTAATAACAAGGATTCAGAGACTAGAAAACCATTATTTTGAATGGCATTCTCGCATGGGCCGCAGTCTTAAAGTGCATGGGTTTTCAGATCTAAAAGGAAAGGAAAAAGGAGTTATCCAGATCCGTCTTCTAGCTGTTTTAGATTATTTTTCTCCACCTCCACGGAAATGAAATCAATTCCAGTGGAAACACTCCTTGCAAAGCTACGTTTTGCCTTTTGTATTTGGGAGAAGGAGACAGCGGGCGCTTGTTCTAAGGATTCTCAGCATGACTTTCTATGCGGAGATCCCAGAGAGATCTGCCCACATTTGCTCATTTTCCCGGCTTCACGCAGGATGGATTTGATTCGGTGATAAAAATCCTACTTGTTTCTAAGGTTTAAGTGGCTACATTTGCTTGATTCGATTTGAAAGTTGTCATCTTTACAATTCTTGTGTGTTCCACAGGAATGCGAATTATTGTCTAGTTTCCACAGTGTCTGTGTCTCCAGGCCTGCAATGCTTTGCAAATGAGAGTCCTCAGAAAACCGGGGCTCAAGAGGCCCCCAAACGGAAGACTGGCTCCATGACTGCCAAGGCCACTTGCTAGGTCCGCCAAGGGTGGCGGCTCACTTCCCCGCGGCACGCTCACCACGTGCCCTCTCCAGTGTCTCCAGTTCCTTGTCCCGGCTGGTGCCGAGGGCGGGCTCTTAGCCTACTGCAGAAGCCCTGTCCCCTCTGGCGGGGCTCCAGGCTTGCCCCACTGCCCCATGTGAATGCTGGTGACGATCACTGGGGTTCTAGTGCAGAGTTCTGGATCTTTGATTTCAGTCTCTCCCTGACACTCAGTTCTCCTGAGCCGAGAGTTCCAGACTCTTTTCCCTAGGACATTTTTCCATAACATTTCCTGATAAGGTATTCAAGGCTTTCGCTCTAAAGTGTCCTCAGTCATTCACTCAAAAATTTATAGAGGGCTTACCTTGTGTGTCACCCTTTGCTAAAGCATAGTGAGAGTTACCAAGAAATATAGGACAGGCAGAATGGATTTAATTTGGTGACCCCGGGCACTTTTTTGCATGTTAGTGGCATAATCTTGTATCTGTTGGATGCAGAGCAAATATTTTTCCAGTCTATGGTTAATCTTTTGAATGACAAAAGATATACACAGTTTTTAGAAGCCATTTAAATAATCAAGCACGTCTTTCTTTTCCTGTCTGACTTTCGTGCCTAGGGAAGTCTACTCTGCTTCCAAGGATTTACATTCTGAACTTGGTTCTACATTTTAGGAGCATACACCTTTTGAGGAACGGTAGTGGGAGACACACCAGTCTTAAAGAGAGCAAGAACTACAAACGAGTATTTGCAGAAAAGCAAAACTGTCTGTGTATGGAGAAGAGGTAGTATAGAGTGGTGAAGGACTCAGATGCAGGTGGTCCTGGGTGGGAATTCTGGGTGAATCACTCCTGGGATTTTTGGTAAGTCACCTAACCTTGTCTTCTGCAGAAGGGACTACTAGGACCTACTTCATCTGCTTAGTCCAAGTACTGATAACCAACAACAAATGCATGTAAAGCATTTAGTGCACGGAAAGTGTTAACCGTTGTTATTACTGTTAATTAGTGCAGAAAAGATAGGGACACATTTTGGACAGATAGGCTGGAGTTAAAGAGATTGGATTTGAGGGGTGCCTGGGTGGCTCAGTGGGTTAAAGCCTCTGCCTTCGGCTTAGGTCATGATCCCTGGGTCCTGGGATTGAGCCCCACATCGGGCTCTCTGCTCAGAGGGGAGCCTCCTTCCCCCTCTCTCTCTGCCTGCCTCTCTGCCTACTTGTGATCTCTCTCTCTCTCTGTCAAATAAATAAATAAAATCTTAAAAAAAAAAAAAGAGGTTGGATTTGAATTTGCAGGGTATGGAAAGTTTGGTAGCTGAGGATTAACATAAGATAGGTGATATTTAATAAAAACCAATCTCTCTTTAAGGACCTGTGGTTCCCTAAATGCCATATTTATGTCTTTTTATCTCAAAATTGCATCTCAGAAAAAGATAGCACATCTTAAACCCAATCACATTTAAAAAGCTATTGTGACTTGGTCAGATTTTGATTATTCTATCAATTCACAACTGGTTTTAGGTAAAAATTTTTTGTCTCATAATCGAAAACAGTCGATCTTAAAGCATAATAAACCAAAACTCTAGGACTGAATTTCTGGATCTTCATTTGTAGGGAGCTAGGTGTTGTTAATTCAGCTAAGAACGATTGAGGCTCATCTTACTGGCTCTCACCACACACCTTACAGGTTTTGGATGTCACCTTCAGGGCGATGTGGCCACCTTCCACTTTTGTTATGGACTGAATGTTTGTGTCCCCTCACCCCAATTCATATGTTGAAGCTCTAAGCTGCAATGTGACTGGATTTGGAGATAGGGCCTTTATGGAAGTAATTAAGGTTACAGGAGGTCATATGTGTGGGGCCTTAAACCAACAGGATCAGTGTCTTAATAAGAAAAGACATCAGAGGGTTGCCTGGGTGTCTCAGTCAGTTAAGCGTCTGCTTTCAGCTCAGGTCATGATCCCAGGGTCCTGGGATCGAGTCCCACATTAGGCTTCTTGCTCAGTGGGGAGTCCGTTTCTCTCTTTGCCTGCTGCTCTCCCTGCTTGTGCTCTCTCTTTCTTACTCTCTCTGACAAATAAATAAAATCTTAACAAAGAAAGAAAGAAAGAAGGAAGGAAAGAAAGAAAGAAAAGAAAAGAAGAGACATCGGAGAGTTTGCCATCTCTCCCAACGGTCGTAGGGAGGAATGACCCCCTTAGCACACAGCAAGATGGCGGCTGCCTACAAGCCAAGAGAAGAGGACTCCGTAGGGTACTAAATTTGCCACCAACTTGATCTTGGACTTCCAGCCTCTGGAATTGTGAGAAAAAACATGTCTGTGGTTTAAGCCCCCCAGTCTGTGGGACTTTGTGATCGTAGCTCAAGCCAACCAGTACAACGCCCCGCCTCAAGCTCTTATTGTACATATGGAGAGTCAGGGTAATTCTAATCCAAGTTAAAGTTATTTTTTGGGGATGGAATTTCTGTTCCTCCATTCCTCCCCAATCAAGGTTGCATTTGCCTCCAAGGAAGAAGTATCTGGAGCCCAAATTCCAGAGAAGGATAAAGAAACATCATTTCTTATTTAGTAGGATGCTGGGTCGCTCCTGCGGAAGTGTGGGAGACCATGGGCCAAGAAGCCACATGGTCAAGTAAGCTAAATACTGGGGAGAATTATAAAACTCCGGCCGAAAAATCAGCCCTGACATTAACCCAGATTCATGAAATCCTAGTTATGGTTTCTTCCACAGAGAGATGGCATGGCTTGACTCGTGACTCTACCCGCTGGTTTCCTTGTGTCAGGATACTTGAGGGACTGAATATACAAATGGCCGATGGCTAGACCGTATATAAAAATAGGACTCTGACCTGCAACCTGCCAAGGAAACCAAGCCCTTTCTCTTTCAACCCAGGAAGCCAGCCTGTTGGAAATCAGATTTGCGGATTGCTATCTCTAGTAACAATCCAGGAAGCTAAATAGTAACTTCTGTAACAATTGGCCCCTAGCTGCCAGGACTTGAGTAATACCTGCCCGCTTCTCTAATTTTTATCCCTGCTTCCAACTTAGGACTAACCAGTGAGAGCCCAATATGCACCCCTGACCAATGACGCGATGCCCGGCTTCTAGTTAGCTGCCCACAGCTTCCTGGGCCAACAGCATGCACTGAGCGCACGCTTGAAGCCTTTCTTTTTTTCCACTGAAAGCTTTCCTGCTCCTCTCCCTGCCTCTCCCTGTCAAAATGAAAGTGACTTTGGCTGACCCTCTTGCAGCTCGAATACACAGAGCCGCATGTTTGGTTGGTCTTTGTGTATTTTCCCACTGTCTTTCCATCTATTCCCTAGAAGACCAGAGAGATCCTTTTCCTCCCTGATTGTGCTCGGAAACATTTTCAGTCCCACTTACGATGGAGAGACAGTTTCCCCACCCCCAACCGGTGCTCCTAACTTGTTAAGGTGCAAGGGATGCAGTATTAAAAAAAAAGATTTTTGTGACGATATAAACTAATCCTTATGAGCACGAGGAAGGGGCACACCCAGCCGCAGAAAGAGAAACTGGTCCCGTCCTTTGGGAAGTGTGGGCTCCCAATAGAGCCCGCAGGGCTCATGCCCCCAGAGTCATCGTTCTAGGCCAGTGATGGGCACACAGGGCTTCCGAGCACCTGTTCCTGTCCACCCTCGCCCCCTCGCCGCCCCCGTCCCTTTTACAAAGGTATTTATAGTGACTTAAGCCCATGTTTCTGAGTTGCTAGGTCTGACCCCTGGCAGCCCGCAGTTTCCCTGTCGTCACTGTCGTCGGTTCGGCTTCACAGGACGTGTGGCCTCCCGGGTGTCCCCTTGGGATCGGGCAGGCGGTCTAGGTACTTGTTTTGTTCCAGCCAGTGAAAGAGGCCTGAGGAGCACCTCAAAGGAGGCTTTCAAACTGCTGATCTTGGCAATTCTGCTGTTTTGAAAGACAACAGAACCCCGGGAAGGAGGAAAGCTTCATTCCCTTGGAGCCTCTCGGCTTAGCTCTGGCAACAGGAGCCACGAAGTGCATTGTGGGGGAGCTGCTTGACTCGGCTCCTTATCTGCATTGCCTGGAATAAGGTTTAACGAAACAAAACAAAACAAAACAAAACAAAACATCAACCAAAAGTCCTCTCCGCTAAGTTCAGACTGACTCAACACTCATTGTAGTCTGGTTTGTTTCTCATGAATATAGATGAGTAATTAACTCCCTAAGCTCGGGATGGCTAATAAATAGATATCCATTTAAGTGCATTTGGAACCTGTGGGATTTCTGATTTGACCCCATACCTAATCTTTGACGAAGAATGCTCTTTAAAACTGGCTACCTCTCAATTATAAACAGCTGACTGACTGTTTAAGGAGAAGGGTCTGGAAAGTGGTCAATAAGTGCAATTAATGGGAAAAAGAAAGTAAGTGACCTTTCAAAGTATCACCCTAGCACCACACCCAGAGTGTAGACGGGAGAGGGCGGTCAACATCCCCTAAGTGACTGTCAGTCAGCCAAGCGCACACAGAATACAGGAAAAATGTATGAAAGGGACCTTACTTTTGAATTTGAAGCATAAATTCTTTGCCCTATTCCCGGGTTTCCTGATCCTCCCTCATTTCTCACTGGGCAGGCCTGGTAATGGATTCTCTGGGTATCCCTGTAGTCACCCCTGTTCAGCCAGTCACCCTATCTGGCTTTTACTTTCCACCCCTCCTTCTTTTCCCATGACCCTTTGAACCTCTGAATCTCTTTCCTCCTAATAAGTGTTCTCCCTTTGCTTAAACTTCAGTCAGCCTCCTCTGAGTCCTCTTTTCAAGTTGGCCTTGTCCTTGGCTCCAGTCTTGGCCTATTGAGTCATCCAATTTTTGCAAAGAATCCTGCTAGGCGAGTTCATGGAGAATTGTCCCCAATCCTGATATCCAACCCCTTCCTTCTACCCACCCTTGATACTTGACCGAGTTCCCCTGAGTAATTTTTCATCCACTCCTTGACCTTGCCCATTGGCTATAAATTCCTACTTGCCCTTGTTATTCAGAGTTAAGTTCAATCTCCCTCCTCCCTTGCAGTAGTCTTGAAAAAAGTCTTCCTTGTGGTTTCTAACAAGTGACAGAACAATTTCTCTTCAACACACCCCAACCCCAGGGTCCCGCCTCTTCTACGCATGGAGTTCTCTTTGTCCTTCAGCTCTCCATCCTCTTCTTCCGATTAACCCAGTTCCCACTGTTGGGTGCTGTGGGCCACACTGAATCCTGCAGGGTGGAAGAGAGGAGAGGGCAAGAGGTTTTCTCAGTGGTCTGTTCTCAGGGCCTCATGGGAAAGATAATCAGAACCTTCCCCCTGCTCAAGTTAGCGGGACTATGGCATTGCCCTTTCTTTCTTCTACTAACAGAGTTCCTGTCTCATTGAGTCACCCAGGTCTGAGATCCCAGGAGAAAAAAAAGAAAAAAACAAAAAAAAGGAAAACAATCTCCAACCACCTTCCATTTGTGTTGCTGAAAGGATGCATCCTGTAATGTTGAAAAAACCCCATTCTGCACAAAAGGATTTCCCTCTCTATGGAATTAGAAAAAACTAAAGGGATTTGAAATGGTTACAAAGCAAACAACCCCAACAACCTGCTGCGTTATCGATGCTGTGGAAGAAACATGGGCGTGAGGTCAGATGGACGTAAATTTAAAACCCAGCTCTCCCATGTACCTTGCTGGGATCGGAAGCAAGCAGATTAATTTCTGGAGCCCCAGCTGTTTTACCTGTAGAAAGCTCTAGCTCACAATATTAGTGAGAGAAATCAATAAGCAACTGGTGCAGGGCTTAACAGTTATTATCTCTTAAGATTTTATTTATTTTTTGAGAGAGAAAGCGAGTGTGTGCACAAGTTGGGGGAGGAACAGAGGGAGAAGGAGAAGCAGATTTCCCATTAAGTACAGAGCCCTATGTGGGGCTCTGCCCCAGGACCCTGAGATCATGAACTGAGCCGAAGTCAGACGCTAACCAACCGAGCCGCTTAGGGACCTAGATAATTATTTTTTAAAGATTCGGTCCCACTTCCTAATCCTCATTCTGTTTGGGGGCTATAGTCTCTAGGGGGCCCATTTTGGAGACTGAAAAACTATATGGTTCAAAAAGTTCTTGATGTTTACCTTCAAGTTTTGTTTTGGGATGTATTTGATGGTTTAACATTATATCTTGACAAGTCACAATATTTTGCATGTTTGTCAATATTTTATAAGGCAATCATATTTCTTTCAAAGTAAAATATAAGGACATTTGAAAAGAATTGTATTTCATCTAAGCTGACACATATTTTTAGACATGTAGTTCTATAACGTATCAGAGAGAAGTGAGAAAAACAAGTTTAGTAGAATGTAAAGTGGTGTTTGCAAACATTGGAGCTCTAAAAACTTCGCAAAAAAAAAAAAATGTGAACATATGTATAAGTAAGAGAATAGTATAATGACCCCCATGTGGTTATCACTAAGCTTTGGCAATCATCATATTCTTTTCATCTTGTTTTGTCTTTACACCACCCTCCACTTCTTGCCATCCCCTTCAGTGGAATATTTTAAAGCAAATTCCAAGCATTGTAATTCAGTGTGTATTTCTAACAGATAAGGCCTCTCTTTATGGTATATATTCACATTACTATGCTCACACTCAATCACATTTTTAAACAATTCTTTATTCCTTATATAGTTCTTACATAGTCTCAGTACTCTCAGTACTCCATGTTCAAATACTCAGATTGTCCCCAAAATATGTTTTTACATTTGACTTGCTTAGACTAGGATCCAAGTAAGATGTGCACTTTGCTTGGTATTTTTCTAATTCTCTTGTAATCTGTACTATTCCTCCTTTCCCTCCTACCATTGGTATCATTTATTTGCTGAAGAAACTGAGTCATTTGTCTTACAGCATTTCCCATGATGTGGGTTGGGCAGATTGCATCATTGCAGTATCATTTCACACAGACTCCATCCCCTATATTTCCTATGAAATATAGTCTAGAGGTTTCATTATTTGCAAGATTGATCTTTGTTTGTTTGTTTTGTTGTTAAGCAGGAAAACTTTGCGGTTGGAGCTGGTACTTTCAATTGATCACATTAGGGAGCACGTAGTATCTCTCTTTTGGTGAATGTTCAACTGATGAGTGACGAGAAAGGGTATTTTGCTTTCAATCCAGGAAAACGTAACTCCTCCTCCCATACGTGGCAGAAAGGAGGTGAACTTTGGAGTCAGACAGACCCGAGAGATAAGGTACTGAACTGTGTGACCAGATAAGACATGGCGACTTGACTTTGCTGGGTGCTGGATATTTTTGTTTTCTATAAATATTTTTGAGTCTTGTTCTGGGATGCTTGTACTTGGAAACACTTTGCTGCTTTTATGTTTTTTATTTTTTTAATTTTTTTTTTAAAGATTTTATTTATTTATTTGGGAGAGAGTGAGAGAGAGAGACAGCACGAGAGGGGAGAAGGTCAGAGGGAGAAGCAGACTCCCCATGGAGCTGGGAGCCCGATGCAGGACTCGATCTCGGGACTCTGGGATCGTGAGCTGAGCCGAAGGCAGTCGCCCAACCAACTGAGCCATCCAGGCACCCACTTTGATGCTTTTAGACTCTGTTTTTATGATTGTTAGATGGGCTTAGAGTCGCATTTAATCTAGGGAGAATCTGGTGTCACTGCAGAAGTGAGAACCTTTGAGTTGGCTACACGAGTGTCCATGAATTACGAGGCTTTCTAGTCTGGCCGGTATTCTGTGTGGGCATCAGGTGCTGGTCCCTCTAATCCCTTATGGCGGTTCTTTCCCCAGCCTCGGGAGTGTCCTTGTGCACAGGCCCTGATCCGTCCCCTGTTGAACACTCAGATCTTTGGGACCTGCTGTCTCTGCAGTTCTTTCCTCTCTGGTATTATGCCCTGTAAATTCCAACGGTCTTGGTATCCCCAGACTCTCGGTTTCACCTCTTCCCCTTGGAGAATCTGCTGGCCTCCACTGAGGTCACGCCTCCCTGTGTCGTGGCCAGGGAATACAAGGTGATAAGCTGGGCCGGGCATAAGAACTCATCTCTTGAGAATCAGTTTTCTTTGTTACCTGATACCCAATGTGTTGAAAATTGTTGTTTCATATATCTTGCTTAGTTTTTTTTAGTTGTTTCAAATGGGAGGGTAAATCATGTTTCTCTACCTGGGCCAGAGTAGAAGTCTTCAAACAGAGCTTTTAACTATATTTAGTCTAGTAATCCATGAACATGACTTATCTCTTCGTTTATTTAGACATTGTTTAGTTTTTTAAAATCTTTAGTTTAGTTTTTAAAAATCTTTAAATTTTCAGTGTAGAGGACTGCCAGCTATTGTTTTAGATTTATTCCTAAGTATCTTATTTTATTTTTTAAAGATTTTATTTATTTATTTGACAGAGAGAGACACAGCAAGAGAGGGAACACAAGCGGGGGAGCGGGAGAGGGAGAAGCAGGCTTCCCACTGAGCAGGGAGCCCCATGCGGGGCTCAATCCCAGGACCCCGGGATCATGACCTGAGTCGAAGGCAGACGCTTAACGACGGAGCCACCCAGGTGCCCCTAAGTATTTGATTTATAAAACATCTTTCTGGTGTTCTTTATCATTTCTAGCAGATCTGTGCTCTTATCTGGTATCAACTCCATCTGACCCAAAGAATTTCTCTGTTGTGCTCACTTACTGGCCATGAATTCTCTCAACTTTGTTGGTCTGCAAATATCTTTTTTTGCCTTTTTATAAATGTTATTTTTGCCGGATGGAGAGTTCTAACTTTTTTCTTTCAGCATTTCAACTTTTTTTTTTTTTTTAAAGATGTATTTATTTGAGAAGGAGTGAGAGTGTGTGTGTGTGTCTGAGTTGGGGAACAGGTTGAAGAAGAGGAAGAAGGAAAATCCTTCAGCAGACTCCCTGCTAAGCGGCAGAGCCTGACCAGGACCCAGAGATCATGATCTTCATGGAAACCAAGAGTCGGGCACCCAACCAACTGAGTCACTCTGATGCCCCCTCTTTCAGAATTTTAAAGATGTCTCTGGAGTCACCATTGTTTCTGAGATAGGTGAGTATTTGTATTATTTGTATTATTGTGAATTTTGAGTAATACATCTTGTTTCTTTAGCTATTTTAATTTTTTCTCTTTATCTTTGAGTTTTAACAGTTTGATTATGATGTGATAGATGTGATGTTTTGTATTCAAACTGTTTGACATTATCTGAGCTTCCTTGATGGCTTGATGCATTTCATCAATTTGGGGAACATTTAGGCTATTTTCTCTTTGAATATTTCTCCTGTCCCATTCTGTATTCTTCCCCTTCTGAGACTGCACTTACATTTATCTTATACTGTTTCATATTGTAGCAAACATATTGGATGCTTGTTCCATTTTTCTCGCTTCTTTTTTGTGGTTTAGTTTAGATAACATATATTGACTTGCCATAAAGTTCACTAATTCTTTCCTCTTCTGTTTGGTCTTCTGTTCCTCTCCATTGAATGGTTTCTTTGTTTCTGATACATTATTTTTCATTTCTGGCATCTTTATTTGATTCTTTTTTATGGTTTCCAGTTCTGCTGAAGTTCCACATATGTTCATGCATGTTGTCTAATTTTTCCATCTGGATCCTCTAATATACCTAATCACTGTTATTTCAAGGTCATTGTCTGATAATCCCACCATCTCTGAGCTATCTTTGGGTCTACTTCCTTTGACTACTTCTTCTCTTGATCACATTTGATCAATGTGATCAATGTGATCACAGAACACGTTTTTCTTGCTTCTTTGCAGGTCTTGGACTTCATGATTCTATGACAAATCTTGTATGTAAAACACAAATAGAGAATAAAGTAAATAGTGTTTACTCTTAGGAAAGAGCTTGCTTCTTCTTTGGACAGGCTGCTAGTGAGGCTAGT
>CM052886.1:14407804-14423936 GCA_028534135.1 Potos flavus
CCTCTGAGCTGGCCAGGTCCACTCATGCTAGCCTGCTGTTCCATCCAGCCTTGCCTCAGTGGGGTAGACTGGCTGTATTCCAGAACCACACTTCAATTGGATTAATGTGGCTATAAGAGGCGCCAACTGAGAGTGTGTCCGTTCCCTGATATGCACTGAGCTGTCAGCAACACAACTGGCCTATTGCAAGGTAGCACCTAGAATATCTAGGCAAGCTCTCAACATATAATTGTGAGGATTTAGAATTAGTATGTTTCTTTTGATTCTGTCTGATGGCTTTCCCCAGAAACAGCTATTTCGGGGCATCTCTGATTCCAAGAGATTTCTGGGAGATGAAATGTCTTCTTCCATCCCCAGGGAAATCAGAGAACTTTTAACTTTTCCTTCTCTAGGGTAAGTCATCTACCCCTTTTTTCTCAAGCATTTTCTTTCTGAATCTTGGGGGTTGTTGTGGTGATAATACCTACCTCATGGAGTCGCTATGGAGATTAAAAAAGGCATCAGTCTTGCTTAGATTCTATGCATATTCTTCAATATGCCTGTTGTCAAGGTCTTTTTTGTTTTCCTGAATCTTTTATGCATGTTCTTCAAGCTCTTTTATGAGGTAATTGGGGCCAAAAGCAACGAAAGACATAAACACCAAGAAGGCTGTTTTTCTCAGAAGATCCAGACTTTAGGGAGTTTAGTTTCAAGTTTTAGAACCCTGGTCTGAATCCTCATTGTAACATTCACAACAAATCTGTGGCCTCACACATCCGTAGGAGGGGTATGCAAGCCCCGGAGTTGCAAGAATGTGAAGGCTAGTTGGCAAAAGACCACATGTGGACACCTTTCACTTGGGAGGAGTTTTCAGGGGCGCTCTAAAGTACAATTTTCCTTAAATTTTCTCTCATCAGATTTACATATCTTCCTTAAAAAACAAATTTGCGGTGCATCTTTTAATCATATCAGAGCCAATGCATTTATTTTGCTTCCATTAAGTCATTTGCCCCGTTGGCATTCTGCAACTCTGAGCTACACACTGCTAAAAGCTGAAATTTAAAACCTACCCAGCAATCTGTTGGTAGACCGGGGCTGTATGAACCAACATAAAATGAAATGTGTTTTGGGGTACGGGTAACATAAGTTCAGTTCCAACCTCTCATTAATCAGGTGACTTCCGCTCTTGGGTAATGGGTTTGGGCACGGGTACTCAAATCACTGTGTAGCTCTCCAGAAATTTTAGCTTGGGAGGGCGTATTTTTCTCCCTTGCTTTGCAAAGGGGTTTATTGTTAAAATTCCTTGGGACTTGGGTTGTACTCTTTGGGTACTTTATCACCTGGATTCTGAAATGAAACTTCTTAGGTAGCAGAAGGGCTGAAACCTTGGCCAGCAGCAGTGGTGGAACAAACTTGCCCTCTTACCAGCTCGATGGGTGATGGGATTTACTGCTCATGTAGATAAGATTCAGTGTAGTTAGACACTGTCAACATGGCCTGGTGTAAATGCGGTGCCCCTCTTTGACTCCCAAGGGAAAAATAGATCTCGTGACACTGACTTTCATTTCTCAGCTACAGTATCTAAAGCATCTTTTCTCATCATGGGGAATGAGACATTGGGCTTTACAGGTCTCCATTGCTGGGCAGACTTAGGAACGTAATCTGACATACAGTTTAATTGTTTATGCACGTGTTTACAATTGCATGCATTATTATTTTTTTAATTTAAGTTTTTATTTAGTTAGTTCACATACAGTGTTATATTAGTTTCAAGTATGCAATATTCAACAATTCCATACATCACTCTGTGCTCATCATAACATGTGCATTCCTTAATCCCCATCCCCTATTTTACCCTTCCCCACCCCTCTCCGCTCTGGTAACCCTCAGATTGTTCTCTGTCATTAAGAGTCTGTTTCTTGCTTTGTCCCTCTTTCTTATTTTCCCCCTTTGCTTGTTTGTTCTGTTTCTTAAATTCCATGTACGGTATTTGTCTTTCTCTGGCTGACTTATTTTACTTAGCATTATACTCTCCAGCTCCATCCATGTCATTGCTAATGACCAGATTGCATTCTTTTTTAATGGCTGAATAGTACTCGTTTGTTGCATGCATTATTTTAAATGTAAATTTACACATAGAGAAAATGGGGCATATGTGCAGGAAGAAAGTATTTACTACCCGATGGCATTAGTATCAGTTTAGATTATAATGACGGTGGCTCCTCAAAGGAAGGAATGAACTAAGCTCCACCGTAGCCCGTTTTGTACTTGACTTAATGGTACTTTTAGGTGGTTACTCATTTATTCATTCATTTAACGCTTTGTGCAAGCACTATGTTGGGAGCTGAAGACATATCTTGAAAAGTATAGATCGTCCCCTCAAGAGATTACAGCAGAATGGGAAAGACAAAATAAACAGGTAGTGGCTACAGTAGGAAAGAGAGGAGGTGGAAAAGCACAATGGAAGGATTCAGCCTCTGGACAAAGGCCTTCCAACCTCTGGAGGAAGTGATTGCAGCTTCCCAAATCTCCCCTATTCTCTAAAATGTTCCCCATGTTTTCCCATGTTTATTCTTCTACACAAACTTTGTATTATTTTGATCAAATTTCAAATCTGGACTACATTTATAGATTAATTTAGGTAGAATCATTATCTTTTTTTTTTTTAAAGATTTTATTATTTATTTGACAGAGAGAAAGAGATCACAAGTAGGCAGAGAGGCAGGCAGAAGGAGAGGGGGAAGCAGGCTCTCTGCTGAGCAGAGAGCCCAATGCGGGGCTTGATCCCAGGACCCTGAGATCATGACCTGAGCCGAAGGCAGAGGCTTAACCCATTGAGCCACCCACGCGCCCCAGCATCATTATCTTTATCAGGATTGAGTTTTCTTACATAAGAACCATATACTTTCCTCCATTTGTTCATGTTTTTATACAGATTTTTAGTAGCACAGTATCATATGTGTTCTATATTTGTCTTGTGGTTATTGGTAGATTTTGTTATTGTGATTGGGATTTTTAAATTATATTTTATAACCAATTAATTATGGTAATAGAGAAAGCTAGTGAAATTTGGATATTTATGTTTATGTTTTACCTGGTCATAGAGAGATCACACCAGACATAGGTGATTCTCCCTCCTGTTTACTGACTGCTTTAGGTTAAGTTCCCTGAGAAACAGACCCGCAGATGGAGGTCTGTGTACAAGAGATTTCCTGGAAGATTCCCTCAAGAAGGCAACTGTGAGGAATGAGGGAAGCAGAATTGGGAGAGGGAGAAATTGAGCCACCCTGCAGTTGCAGCAGAGACCTGGGCTGGTCCCATAGGGACCTGTAGAGCTAGGATGGCCTTTCCAAGTTGTCCTGAATTGAGGCAGGGAACCAGGCTTTTGGACCCTCCCCCCTCCCCCACCCCACCCCCATCTACTGTGCATTGGATGTGGGCTGCCCTTGAGAGGGAAGTGTGAGCTTGGGCCAGGCAGTTCCCTTCAGCAGAGGGCAATCCCAGAGACCATTGGAAGCCAACTCTCTAAGCTAATGGGGGATCCGGTGCCTCAATCCTGAAAGGGAGAGCAGGGCAGTGCCCCATGGCAGGCCTTACACTAATATTTTCCTATTTCTGATTCCTAAATGACTGGATAGTCAGGGATACCAACAACCCTGATAAACCAAGGAGGTGAAAAACACCCAGCTAGCTGTCCTTTTCTTTACCTTTCGAAGACTTGTTGTTTAAATTTACCTTTATTTATTATTTAAGATTTATTTATTTATTTTAGAGGATGGGGACGGGTAAAGGGAGAGTGAGAGAAAGTCTTAAGCAGACTCCCCCTGAGTGTGGAGCCCCATGGGAGGCTCGATCCCAGGACTCCAAGATCACAACCCTAGAGGAAACCAAGAGTCCCTTGCCCGACTGAGCCACCCAGGCGCCCTGAAATTTACCTTTTAAAGATTTGTAAAGGCATTTCACTCTAAGGATGATATAGATGATGAAGGTTTTTGGAAACAGATAACCTTCACTTTGAATTCACTTTGATGTCCTGTGAGGCATTAAATAATATTTATCCTCAGTATAAGGAGACTTACCAAGAATAAGACAGTGCGTCTTCAGTTCAAACATTATTGGATGAATTTTAAAATGCCTTGACTAGTTCAGACTTGCTGAAAAAAATCCCACCTACCCTCAAAACACATTCAAAGTAAGACTTAAATACAGCCATTTCTTTGCTCTTTCTCTTCAATGTACTGAGGTATAATTTACATAAAATAAAATGTGTCTACTTTAAGTGTAGATTTTGATGAGTTTTGGCAAAGGTATACACCCATGTAATAACAACTACAATGAATGTCTAGGATATTCCCATCATTCTCGTCCCAGTCCATCCTCCTGCCCTCTCCCCAGTCCACCCCCAGGCAACCCCTGATCTGCTTTCTGTTTCCATAGATGAGTCGTAGAAATTTCATGCATATGGATGTCTATAGCATGTATTCTTCTACATCTGGTGTTTTTCATTTACTATTTTAAAGAAAGTTTTATTGAGGTTTAATTTGTACACAGTACGACTGGCTCATTTTAAGTGTACAGTTTGATGACTTGATAAATGTTTACAGGCATGTAATCACTGCCACAATCGAGATAAGATATAGGACATTTCCAGGCCATGCAAAATGCTCTCAGTCCTCTTTGCAGTCAATTCTTTATTTGCAGAGCCTAACCTGCTGCTAATCCCATTATGTTATATTTTTCCTATTGGATATTGTTTTCTCATTTTTAGAAGGTCCCTTTGGATCTTTTTTCCAATTTCCCTCTTTCATCATTGCATTCATGCTTTCTTTTATATCCTGTAATATGATTATAAGATTTTAAAATCTGAATCTTTTCATTTTCAGTCATTTAAGGTCTTTTTCTACTAATTCCATTATCTTTGTCATTTCTTTGTCTATTCCCATTGGTTAATTTTTCTCCTGGTTTTAAGTCAAATTTTCTTATTTCTTTACATGATTTCTGAATTTTTACCGGATGTTGGGCATTGTAAATTTTATTTTTCTGAGTGCTTATTTTGCTATATTCCTTTAATGAGTGTTGGGCTTTTTTTTTTCTGGCAAGCACTTGTTACTTGGGATCAGTTTTATTGAGACTTTCTTTTAAGCTTGTTACAATGGGTTAAAGACTCCAGAGGACCTCATGCTGATTTCTACTGTTCTTTCTCTGCATGGCTCCATTTTTTAGTATATTCTGCCCCACAGAGTTAACTTGGACTCCCCCAAAGTCATATCTGTTGTCTCCTCAACTCATAAAGATAGCCAGGCTCTCTTTGCATTACATTCCTTTGCATCAAAGTCCAGAAGGTTCTTCCAAACAGAAAGCTTTGTCAATGGTAGAGTCATCTTCATTCGTTTTCCTTTCTCAGAAGAACAACCCAACACTACTTGTTGTACAATGTCTGAAAATAGCTATTTCCTATATTTTCTCCGGTGTTTTAGTTGTTTATGGCTGGATGATAGTTCTGGATCCTCTCAATGTAGCTTTTATATTATTGTTTCTAAAATGTATGTAAACATTATTAGAATTTTAAATTCATTTTGTGATCCAATTTTTTAAATGATGTGATTCAATTTCCATAAATAGGGTCTCAATTTCATGTAATGGAAATGTGGTCATTGACTTTTTGTGGTTTAAAACATAAAATAATTTAAGTTATAGTTCAGTGGTTTCTGGCAACCTCAGATCTAATACATTCTGTACTTTATTAGGAATAACAATAATTTCAGCATTAGCATGGAAAAAACATTTTGCCTGATTATTACAATTACATATCTGAAACTCACAAAACAAAAAATGAGTAGCCTTTAGTCATAATTGGAAATAAGACTACACATTAGAAATTAACTAAGGAAGTTGGTATTTCTGTTCCTTTTATGTCTGTTCTCTTCCTGCATGCCTGGTTTGCTTGCTTTAAATGACTTATGTACATGAATTGTCTCCACCAAAGGATGAAGGTAAACTATGTCCCAACCATGAATAATTGCCCGTATACTCAGTATTTAAAAATAAACCATAGTATATCTAAAGAAATCAGGCAGTGAAACTAAACAGAGATAAATATCCAGGTAGCACTGAGTTTAGAAGTCGCTTCTGGCCAGGAGAAGGATCTGTCGGTGTTCCCACCAGTGCTCCTAGCTCCCCATTGTAGCACACTTGGAACTACCTGCCCAGAGACATGTCTTCACTGATGTAGAGTCACCTTGTCATGATCCTTTAGAGGCAGAAGGGGTTTAATAATCGGTGCCCTCCTTCATCCTATAGCACAGTTAATGATTTTGCAGTGCCCAGGAGGCTGCCACTATAAGCCATTGCCTTCTGGTTGGAAGGGAAGGTAGATTCCTGGTATACTCACAACCCAGGATGCATTTGTCATAAAACTCATTCGCAAGTGAGAGTGACTATAGTTGCAAACAAATGATCATACTCCAGTCTGCATATATGAAGGGCTAAATTGGCTTTGGAGTTGGATGAGGAACTTAGTTTCTGAGACGATATGAGTTTCAAATTATAGGGAGTCCTTGTTAATCCTGTATTCATTACAGGAGTCTCTATGGTTATGAGGTTGCAGGATTCACAGGGAAGCCAAAGTCAGAGGCAAGCAAAAACCATCAAAGCCAGAAAGTATTCACTAATGATATGACAAATGACCATCCCACCTTAATGGTCAAGTATTTCTCAGCTCCTCATTTCAAGGCCTTTTGTGGCCTGTCTCTTGCTGATGGTCAGATATTGTTAACATACAATAATTAAAATATAAAACCAAAAGATTCAGGAATTTATAAAATTGATGACAGTAATGTTGGAAAATTGTTAGGATCACACTCAAAGTTTTGAACAACACAAGTCTGGCAGTGTTAACCTGATAAACAGTTGAAGGAGAGAAATCTAGTATGGGTGAGGCCAGGATTTATCCCGAGGCAGAAAATGATTTGATTATTAAAGGATTAAGGGAAGCATTGGAAAGTTAACAATGTCCTAGACTTTTTTTCAATTACTTTCTTTATGACCACACTGAAAAAGTTAAACTTGAATATCAAGTGAACTATGTCTTATGAGGCTATCACGCAATTTGTTTGAAAAATGATAATCTCAGGCTTCCTGGGTGGCTCAGTCAGTTAAGCATCCAACTCTTGGTTTTGGCTCAGTTCATGATCTCAGAGTTGTGAGACTGAGCCCTGATTTGGGCTCCACTCTCAGTACAGAGTCTGCTTAAGAATCTCTCTCTCCCCCCACTAGCTCAGGTGCTCTCTCTCTCTCTCTCTCTAAAATAAATAAAATAAAATAAAATAAAATAAAGGAAAAGAAAAATAATAATCCCCCTTTTAAGAAAACCCTCATGCAATCGATCTTTTTTTTTTAAATTAAGGCATAATTGTAATTCAGCGTAAATTTTGTTAAATGTAATATAATCTATTTTTTAGAAAAGATTTTATTTATTACGACAGAGAAAGATAGCGAGAGAGGGAACACAAGCATGGGGGAGCTGGGGAGGAAAAAGCAGACTGCCCACTGACCAGGGAGCCTGATATGGGGCTCAATCCCAGGACACTGGGATCATGACCTGAGCCAAAGGCAGATGCTTAACAACTGATCCACCCAGGCACCCCAGTATAAGTGTATTTTTTATATAAGTTTTAGCTTTATTATTCAAGATTAAGTTCCTATCAAACTAGTTTTTCATTTAGTGTGAAATCTTGGTCCCCATTTTAAAAAGATTTAACTGGCTTTTAACCGGTTGTGCTACTGTACCTTTTTACAAAAGCAGTTTGGTGTTGCAGACCTTTGGTAAATTGAGGACCAAAAGGAAATGCCCTCTGGTGACTTTCCTGGCATAGAGATTTTGAGATGAATATTTATCTGGAGATCTTCAGAAATGCAAAATTACTAGCTCATTAGTAGACAGTACGTATAACCCATAGTCTGGTCCAACAGCACTTTTGGGTCCTCTTTAGGTGGAAAGAAAAGGAGGACCCTGTAAATCCTAGATGCTTGAAGGTATTCCTCCTGTGGCCCTGCTATCTTGGCCTCATCTCTCCCTTCTCCCTACCCTGCGTGCCTCACCTTCTCCACTTGCTTTTCCTTTTCTTGTATAGGGCTCTTTTTTTCTGGCCTAAGGCATTCTGGTAGTGATAGAATTCATCCTGGTAATTGTCTGAGTACATTGTTTAGCCTTGGAGAGTCACGACCAGATATGAGTTACCCATGTCACCAGCTTTAGGTACAAATATAGTCGCATGTCTTCTGTTTCATCTCTCCAGTGATGCGCACAGGTGGCCATTTCTCTCTTCAATAGGAAGTTCATATTTCTTGCTCTTGATCTCACTTATCCCTGCTTCCCAAATTACTTAAGCATCCTGGAGGCTTGTTCAGTCCAAAGGGTCAGTCTTGTCCCCAAATGCCAGTAGATGAAGAATGGGAAAGTCTGATTAGTCTGGTGCTGGGCTTCAGTTTATGGCTGCCATGATTCATTTTCAGCTCTATATGGTGGTTTCCTGGTTGAAAATGGACCTACACAGTCCCACTTGTCTTCATTCAATGCTTTAGGATGTCCTTTCTCATCCAGATCTTTTAGGGGTTTATGGAATCATTGGTGCAGATATTTTTTTTAAAGTTTATGCTCACATGCTCAACCAAATGATCCCAGAGTCCAATTCTTGGTGTAAGAAGTGCTATGTCTGGACAGGTTTGCAACCTCTGCCATCCCTGCCCCCTGCATGCTCCTTTCCTATCCATTTGGTGCCAGAAAGGAGTCAAACACCTCATGCCTTCCAAGTGTTGTCCCCTTTGGACCCCTGGGGCTCCTCATGTATCAACAAACCTTAGTTAAGAGCCTGCCAACCCATTAGATAACTTACCAATAAAATGGAACTTCAGTAAGGTTGTTTTCGTGGCAGTGAAGAGAATCCCAAAGTCTGTGAACTTACAAGGTATCGTCTAGTCAAAATCCTTTATTTTAGAAAAAGTAAAGAAAGAAATACAGGTGAGAGCCCAAAACATAACAGTCGAACAATAAGAAATTTGAGACCAGAAGTCCTCAATTTTAGCTTGGTGCTCTATGTACACGAGTTTAATAATATCCTGGCAGAGTCAACCAAACTCTTCCCAGAAAGCTTTCTCTTATATCTTGTTTGCCTGAAGGAGAATCAACATAAGCCATGGGCTTCTTGGAATTGTAGGACCATCATTTATATGTCCTGCTTTGTTAAATATGATGAGAGCATTAGATGGGACCTGAATATGGAAGCCACTTTCATATTTCATATTTCACACTGTGTATACTGAATTTTTTTTATTATTTCAAAGGTCAACAGATTTTTTTAAAAAACAAAAGGGGAGGGGGTAATGGGAAATAGAATTGTCATATATATTTGTTTATGTGTATGATGCTAATATAGTAATTTGGCCGTCCTCTGAATGAATATCACTGTGTCGAATGGATTTCCCTGATTCTGAGTTGGGCCCCAACCACAGGGCTCATGTTAAGATGGCGTCCTGAAAATCCTGTCTGCATTTTTGTCCCCTGATCCCTCATCATGTCTCTTCATTTGATTCTTATTTCTGATTGATTCTTTGGTCTTTTTCCTCAGGCTGTGTAGCTGGAGTTTCCTTTCCCTAGAGCTATAACTTCTCCAGCTTCTCCAACTTCCTAGAGCTATAACTTCTCCAACTTCTCCAACTTCCTTTCCCTAGAGCTATAACTTCTCCAACTTCTCCAAGCTTGAAAATATTACTGTTATATTGCTATACCTCATACCCTGCAGACGCCTGGAACACGCAGCTGGGACACTTCGGCAAATTTACCCATTTGCAGACTGTGGGGTGCGGTTTGAGCCAATCACAGTAAGAGGAGTGGCGCTCACCCACGTGACGCTGGCCCACCTAAGAACACAAAAAAGGGGCCACTCAAATGACTCTCCCCTGAACTCCTGCAAAGCCTCTCTAAATCCCTCCCCAACTATCAAGTTCACCCAGACTGGTAAGAGATGATTAGAGTCCCCCGTTAAAAAAGGTTCAGTCTGCCTCATTCTGCCCCCTTGCTCCATTTTTTTTTTTTTTTTTTTTTTGCCTCTGGATCCAGCTCAGTGCCTGGCACATAATAAGCAGGCAGGGAATATTTGCTGAGTTAAAAAAAATTTAAAGAATTCGTGACCCAATTCGACGGAGGGCTCTGACCTGGGCTAAATGGGAATAGCGAGAGGCGGGGTGGGGACTCGTGAGGGTGGGGTGTGCCGTCGGCAAGTGTGAGTTCTGGGAGTGGTTCCTGTTGATTTCAGAGATGAATTAAAACATTCGATAACCCTGTAAACAGACTACTGTAGAGTTATATAAATGGCACACTTAGCTTGTGGTTACAAGGTGCTAAAATAACTATGAAAAATGAAAGAGTCCATCAATCAAATGGTTGTTTTGCCTGCGTGAAAGTCAACCAACCAATGTGACCGATTTTTTCCTCCTCTGAATTGACCCCATTGTTCTGTGACCCAACGCTATGGTGCAGATTGCCAACTTAAGGCAATGCTGACTGCCGATTACAGCGTTCTGCAGGCTCCTGTGTGTGAAAAATGAAGCAAAGGACGTTGGCTCAGCCACGATGCTGGCTCAGGAGGCGTTTGTTCAAGTCAGTTGAGGCTGTTTTATCCCTGAGGTTATCAGACTGGTTCTTCTTGGAGGGCTTTACGTAGTTGGTTGAAGGGAGAAACAAGGAGGATAAATGTGGAAAGTAGGTTCCATGCTATGATCTCTCCAACGTAAAGGCAATTCCTTTTGAGTTGCAGTAGAGAAAGGCACATTTTTGTATCTGTGTAAATATGCGTTTATTTAAAGACCCAGTGGTAGGCTGGACAAGGGTTCCCCCAAAGATATCCAAGTTCTAATCCCAGGCACTGTGAATATGCTGCCTTACAAGGCAAAGGTCCTCCTCCACTCCCTTTTCCCTGTTCCCTTCCTCTTCCCTCTCCTCTCTCTTCCCCCCTTTTTCTCCTCCTCCCCCCACTCCTTCCCCTCTTGCTCTCCTCCTCCTCCTCCTTCTTTGTAGCCAGCTTTCTTTCATTGGACATTCTGGCATTTTCTATGAGTGCTGTTGGGGTGAGGGGCCGTGTGTCAAACAGAGCCTGCCCTATATCCTTCACTGTCAGGTAGGCAGACAGACGGCATCTTTACAAGGCCCCTGGTCACACCTGTCCTTTTTGGGCCAAACCCAGGATCCTGGGACTTTTCTGAACTCCCTCTTTAAGCATACCTGCTAGTTTCCCAGGATTGCTGTAACAAATCACCAAACTTTGGGTGGCTTAACACAACAGAAATTTTTTCTTTCAGGCCAGAAGTCTGCCATCAAGGTGTCTGCGGGCTGTGCGTTCTCTGAAGATCCAGCGGAGAGTTTGTTCCATACTTTTCTCCTCGACTCTGGTGTTTGCCGGAAATCCTTTGTGTTCTTTGGCTTACCCCTGCGTAACCCCAGCGTCTACTTCAATCTCCGCATGGCCTCCTCCCTGTGTATCTGTGTTTGTGTCCCTTCTTCTTATAATGACACCAGGCGCATTGAATTCAAGGCCCACCCTACTCCAGTATGACCTCATCTTAACTTATGTCTTAATTGCATCTGCAAAGACTCTATTTCTAAACAAGGTCACATTCATAGTTTTGAAGGTTAGGACTTAGAGTATCTTTTCGGGGAACACAATTCAACCCATAAGAGCCCTCTTTCCATGGGACTCTCCTCTCACTTTGCTCAACTGGGGATGGCCTTTGAGATGGTACTTGATGTCAATGTGTTCCAGTCCCCCTTGACTCAGACGAACTTGGGGAAAGGGCACCTTATGGTAGGAATATACATTAAAAACAAGTTACTAACATTCTGGAGCAGGAGCCTAATAGGGCTGGTGCTGGATCTGGGAGGAGATTCCTGATTTTGAGAAACTCTGGGGACCTCAGCAGCCAGAGGCATGGAAATCCGTTCCCATGCTGCCATTACTATGCCTCAGCTCAACTCTAAGCGTTGCTTTCTCCAGCTTCGAGGCACAAGTGACTTCCTATCTCTTTTCACCAATTTTGCTCCCCCACCCCAACTGTAGCTTGTTTTCTGTTTTTGCTTTTCAAATATTCATTTATTTATTTGAGGGAGAGAGAGATAGAGACTGCAGGGGGAAGGACAAAGGGAGAGGGGGAGAGGATTTCAAGCAGACTCTGCTGAGCACAGAGCCCCATGACACGGGGCTGATCCCAGGACCCCGAGATCCTGACCTGAGCTGAAACCAAGAGTCAGACGCTTAACCAACAGCCACTCAGGCGCCCCTGGAACTTGTTTTTGATTTGGCTTTTCTGGGCCTGATTCGGCCTCATGATCTTTCAACTGGATGAGTCATCACAAACTGACACATTCTGGTCATGTTTCTCGGTTCTCATGCTGCTATGGCCTATATGGTTGTGTCCCTGCACTCCCATCCATATGTTGAAACCTTAACCCAAGTGTGATGATGTTAAGACGTGGGGCTTTGGGAGGTAATTAGGTTCAGATGAGGTCATGAGGGTGGAGCCCTCACCATGGGATTAGTGCCCTTTTAAGGAGAGGAAGAGACACCAGAACCGTCTCTCTCTCTCTCTCTCTCTCTATTTCTCTCCATCTCTGTCTGTCTCTGTCTCTCCCATCTCTCTCTCTTTCTGCCACATGAGGACCCAGGGAGAAGGTTGCAGGGTAGGAAGAGGCATTCACCAGGAACTGAATCTGCCGACCCCTTGCTCTTAGACTCTCGGACTCCAGAACCGTGAGAAACAAATGTCTGTTATTTAAGCTCCCCGTCTATGGTATGTTGTGAGAGCAGGCTGAGCTGACTAAGACACATGTCTTACGGAGAAATTCTGAGTGACTCAGGCCCTCTGTGACAGGCTCCAGTGGAGGTCTTGGGAGGGCCAGGCCTGGGATGTGAGATAGGTGTGTTCATCTCCTCTGGTCCCGGGGTTGTGTACGTGTGTGTATGCGTGTGTGTGTGTGTGTTGTGTTTTAATAGGAGGTGGTGGTCTAACCCAAAGCCCCCTCTGTAATGGTGACATTTGAAGCTCACCACAGGCTCCTGACACATCCCAAGGCTTCTCAAAACACAGCAAAGAGGCTGCCTTCGTTCTTTTGGGATGAGCTCCGGCCAGATTCAGGACTGTGTAGAATTCAGAGGGGCTCTCGGCATCACTACAGGCAGCTCTGAGGATCTGAGAGGGCACTTCTGAGGCAGTGCGGAGGCTCGAGCCCCTGCCATGGCAGGGATTGTGTGTCCACGAAGAAGAGGGTACTAACAGACCCAGGACACTCACCGCAGCTTGGTACGCAAGCGGGAAAGCCAGATCTGTGGATTCATGCTTGTTTGTTTTGCTTTGCTTTTAAAGCTGCTGAAGCCCACACTCTGTTTCACAATGAGTCGAGCCAGCCAACATATGGCTCATTGACCTCTGTTGTTGAACCTGTTCCAACGTGGAGATGTAAGAGCCCCTCTTCAAGTGTAAAGAAACCCCTTTGCTCATGTAACTGAAATTTTAAGTACCTCTCAGGTCTGGTTTCAAGTCTGGCAATAAAAGAAAAATCTTTCTCGCTGCTTCACTGATTAGGTCTCCCTGGTGTATTTCCAATAAGCGCAGTTAGTAGAAGCCTCTCATATTTCTGGAGATGAAATGCAGAGGGGCCAATTCGGCCCCACCAGCTCGGCAGCATCTTGTGGGCTCTCATGTACTCACAGCTGTGGAATGTTCTGGCTCCTTTTGCCACATGAGAAAGCCTGAGTACCACAGGAGATGGAAATCTAAGCTAGACGTAGCCGAGGAGTAAGAGTGATGAAGCAAGAAGACTGGGCAGCTGCTTAACGACCTCCTGGGATACGAACCACAGAAGGGAGAGTGCCGGCCTGCTGTGAACTTACAGTCCAGCTGGGGAGAGAAGATGTACCTTGGGGAAAAATTAGACAGCATTAAAGTGGTTAAGTGACATTTTAAGAGAGCAGTGGAGGAACTGTAGTGGACCCTTGGACAACACAGTTAGAACTGTGCCGGGCCTCTTATATGTCTTTTTTAAAAAAATAAATACAGGACAGTACTGAAAATGAATTTTTGTACATTTTTGTATAAATGTACAAAAATCTGTCATTTTTGTACAGTACATTTGTCCTATACAAATGTACAGGACAGTACAGAAAATTTTCTCTTTCTTAAAATTTTCTCTTTCCTTTTTTTTTTTAAGATTTATTTATTTATTTGAAAGCAAGAGAGAGCACATGCACAGGTGTGAGGATTAGGGGCAAGGGAGAGGGAGAGAGATCCTCAAGCAGAGTGCTGGCTGAGTGAGGAACCTAGAGACGGGACTCGATCTCGGAACCCTGAGATCATGACCTGAGCTGAAATCAAGAGTTGGGTGCCTAATAACATTTTTTTCCCTTAGAGCTTACTTTATTGTAAGGATACAGTATATAATGCACATAACACAGCCCGGGTATGTGATCAGTCAGGCTTCCTGTCACCAGTCAGCTATCTGTAGTTCAGTTTTTGGGGAGTCCAGAGTTATACAGGGATTTTCAGCTGTGTGGGTGGTCAGGGCCTCCAGCCCTCAAGTCGTTTAAGTGTCAACAGTATTTTATGATAGAAAAAAAAAAAGGCAACCTTCTTGGGTCCCCTCCCTCCTGGGAGCTTTGTACTATCACTTTGCTATCACTCAGTAAACCTTGCTTTGCTGCCCACCAAAACCAAAAACAATAACAAAGCCAAAATGAAAACAAAAAGCCATTCTGTCAATAGTCACTGTTCTGTGCCGCCAAAGGAAGGAGCCCTGACTTTTGGTTGTGAGGGCCAGAGAAGAAGCCGGGCTTGACCATAGGGATGGTCAGGAGGTTTACCGATGAAAGAAGAGGGGTCTTTCTGGGTGGGCAGCATGAAGTGGGCAGAGAGGGGAGAGTGAAAAGATGTGCTCAGGAGAAGCAGACTGTGTCGCGATGTTGGGGAAAGCTCAAGCATCTGGACTTTACGTTTGACCAATACTCCAAGAGAAGTGGGAGGAAAAACATCCATTCTTCAAAGTATGGGTTTTGTAATAACTGCTGATAATCTGGGCTTATGTACCCGCAGAGCGTTTAAGTGTACGTTTTATTGTAAAACTTCAAATAAAATATTGTATATACAATGATACTGAGATATAAACTAAAAAAATCAGAATTTTAAAGGCCAATTCTTGTATAATTTGCCTGATAAGTCTTTTTGTATCAGATCTTTTTTTTTTTAAATCACAGAAGGAAATATTGCCTTATCCAAAGTGCTTTGAAATATCTCACATGGGAAGGTTTCTCAATGAGAAAACACTTATGTAATTCTACTCATGTTTGCCTTGCTTCTGTACGCTTGAATTTACTAGAAGCTAAGGGATTCCCAGAAATCTCAACTCCAAGGCAGAAACTTCTGAATGCCACCATACGGTAGGAAAACCGATGGTTTTAGATCCAGGGCTTTGTGTCAGTTTACGAAGGGTCGGCAGGAGCCAAGCATGGCTGCCTTGTACTCATCCACGTCAAACTGGCTTCTAGCAAACAGACCTTGTAAAGGCCCCAGAATCCCTGCAAACTGCTTGCCATCCGGACCCTAAGTTACTGTCTTTTCCCCAATTAATGCTGCAAACGATTCACGTTAGAGTTTGCCAACACTGCAAAGTGAGGAATACAAATGGCACCCCTGGGGAGCTGCGTTGGTGTCTCTGGGCGCTTCTGCCCATGCCGATCCAGCCCGGAGATGACTCGAGTGGGTTCCCTCTATACCCAGATAGCCTTTAGGCTATTTGCCCAGAAGCAGAGCCTGACCAGCTTCAGAGCTCTCTGCCCTGGCCCTGCCCTTTTAGGAGGGCACAGATCGCTGTTGGACAAAGCCCATTGAGATGGAAGCCCCCATCGAGAAGTTCATGTTCTTTGGATGAATGTGTCCCATTGTGAATCTATGTATGTCTTTGTTGCCTGTGGGTATTCCGTAAAAGGCCTGTTCGTATATGCTAATTGATAGGCTCGAAGTGTGACAGAGTTGCTGGCTCCTGCTGAAGCCAGGATTAAGAAGTGAGGTTTCTTGGGCCCGGCCAGAGAAGACCAGAGCCTTGACACCAGGG
>CM052886.1:14424436-14461202 GCA_028534135.1 Potos flavus
TGGTCCTCAGCTGAAGACCCCAACTCTTGGGCCTGGGCCAGCCAAAGCCAGAAGCCTGTGCTGGACCAACGGCCCTCTTTCTACATGCTTAGGGATCAAAGAGAGAAAAAGAACAAGCAACAGTTTTCCTCCTTCTGCCGTCCCCTCTCCTCATTCTCACCTTTGAAAGAACCACCTAAGGGGCAGATTAACCTTTATAGACCCTTCACAAAAATGAAGATGTCCATGTTGATGAAAATATTATTCCAAAGCTGATGTGGCCACATTAAGCTGACCCGAGAGATACAATCACCTCTCTCTGGGCTTAGGCCAAATCGCCTGTGACTTCTCTGAACTGAAACTGCTCCCTATTGGAAGCGGCACTCCTTGCAAACACCCTACCAAGAATCCCATCTGTTCTGGGACCAGCCAGCCTCGCTCATGTTGACTATCAGTCCAGATATAATCGGCTTCCATTAGATCTTTTGAAAATAGTTTCCTGTGAGCTTGGCCATGAAGCCAGGAGGCATCTTAATCACATTTGAGCTGTGTCTTGGAGCATGGGTAGATTGCTTTGGAATTTGAGCCAAGGCTTTATCCACTTTGTTGTGGGCATTTGGGAGAAGGCTTCTGAGATCTAGCGAACTCAGGTGAAGATAGTTCACGAACTGTATTTATCACACCACTTTGAAAGAGAAACACAGGGGTCATATTTCACTTCATATATAGTAATTGCCTAGCTTTCCAGGTCTAGGTCTTTCTAGATCTGCTTTCTCCAAAAATCCTATAAAGTGCCCTTAACATGGGAATCAAATGAGATTTAGGGCATTGAGTGCCTCACTTACCCATGGAACGAAGATACCATCATTCCCTCTGGTGTTCTGCCCTTAACCAAATTGCTTGCAACTGAGAAATCATAAACAAATCAGTTAATATTTTCTGGGAAATAGGAATCCTTTTAAATTATTTTGACCTTTTTAAAAGGTGAGTTCGGTTAACCTTACCTGCATGGCCAGGACACCGAGAAGCTGAGAAGTGGGGATGGTCAGTTTCTGAGTACAGGCATGTCGTTACACATGTCGGAAGAACTAGAAAAGGCCTTAAAGGATCCTCTGGTGTGTTTTGTCCTGAAGGCTGTGTCTCAGGATGTCAATAGAGGTGACACATTAAAATAATGGTTTTGATCCCTTAAAGTTTAGAGCGGTGATTTGTTGAACAGTGAAGCATGTGTGTCTACTGTAGGGCTCTCGGGGATTTTAACAGACTGATGTTTGTGACCAGGTGATGATCGGTTATATGTTCGACAACGGGTTCTCCGGAGGAAAAGCCCTGCTTTGTAGCATCTGTTGATGTTTGTGCTACAGATATTCTCTCTGGGGTTTAAGCTTCCAACCCAGCATCAACGATCGGGAGGCTGGTCTTCCGGACCGCTCACGATACAGACGGTAGTTGGAAGTAACCTCAAGAGTCAACATAAAAGCAAGATGTAGTGAAGGAATTCAGAAGGATTGTTTGGGTAATTACCACCTTTGTTTTTAATATAATTTAGTTCTGTGTGGGTTCTAGGATTTAATTTTTAATAATGACCGTGTTTAATAATTTGCTCATAAAATTCCTAAAAATGTAACGGTTGGAATTCGCAAGCTGGAACAAGCTGGCTCCAGCAGGCCAGTGTTTATGATTCCCAAAGGGGTTAGGAGGGTGGGGGGTATTAGGTGGCCCTCTCCAGAATGATTTGACCCCAGACCCTTCCTCAGGTAGGATTTGATAGGATTTGTGTTCTGTGGAGCACACTTTGGAAACTGCTGGTCTAGTTCAACCTTGTCATTTCCTCCCCCCTTCGTTTTTCTCCATTTTCAAAGCTCGTATAGTTTCCTGACTGCTAGCTGGGAGCTTAACATACCACACTTTCACTTAATTCAATTCAATAAATATTTATTGGACTCCTGTTATGTGCAAAATATTATGCTAATCCTACAGAAAATTCTAGATGACTCAGAGTTCCTGCTCTTGGAGGGTAAGTTGTAGGACAAATCTACAAGGAACTACAGGAGAAGGCAATGTCTGGTTAGGACCCTAGCAAAGGTACAAGCAAATCACTTTGGGAGTCCAGAGGAAAACAAAATCATATCCAGTTGTTATGTTAGGAGGTAATCAAGTCCAAAGCGGGGCCGGAGGTTCAGCTGTGTGCCTTGTGCCTGGGGCTGGAAGAGGTACAGGTGGACAGAGTGGCCGGCGTGGGCTCTTCTGGTACAAAATGTGCCCATTTACTCGTTCATTACTTCTTCAGCAGACAAGGGTGGGAGGTCCTGGTGTGAGGCCGGTGAAGCTGGTCTATTCAAAAATTTGCATTTTTAAATTACCAGCTAGACTGAGTTATTTGTGCACATATTAGTTAGCTCTTTGGGTTTTCTCCTCTGTGAATGATCCCCTGGTACCCTTTGCCCACTTTTCTACGGGTTTTCCTTTTTGTTCCCCTACCCCTTTGCGGGGGTTTCTTGTATGTTCCATTATGTAAGTTACAGGTATGTAAAATACTGCAAAATTCTCCCGGCCTGCACCCATGCTTCATTGGTCTGTTGTGTCTTCCAGAGGCAATACGGTGGAGTGGTGAAGCCTGAGGGCTCTCAAGCTAAGGCTCATCTCTAGGGCTCATCTCCGGCTCCTGCACTCCACGTGTGTCCTAGGACAAGTTACTGAGCCGATCTGTGCCTGAGGCCTCATCTATCAGATAAATGGTAGCCCCTGGCTCATGGGAGAGGTAGTAAGAGCAGATGAATGAATACCCTTTAAGAATTTTGCTTAGTAAATTAGTAACTAAGTAACTGCCTTTATCAGTTAACTTGAAGTCTCTGCTTTTGATGTCATCAAATCCATTAAGTGTTTCCTTTTACTGTTTATGCTTCTTGGGACTTTTTGAAGAAATTTTCCAATTTTTTTCTGTTAATTTTATATCTTTATTTTCACACTTATGTCTTTAATGGGGTTAGGTTGTCCTCCGACTTTAATGTTTGCCATGTAATGAGCTAACGCCATGTCTGAATAATTCATTTAATGATTTCTTTACATGTCTTTGCTAATACTGGTTTTAGATTAAATATAATGTATTATATGTAAATATTAAGTTCTTATTGCCTATGTTTTGGTTTATATTTGACTGGTGCATCCTTTTCTAGGCTTTCCAACCTTTCCATATCTTTTTTAAAAATATGTCTCTTGGAAATAATATTTAATAATTAATTATAATAAATACCAAAGATTTCTGTCTTTAGGTCTTTGTTTTAATTCATTTATATTTAAAAATAAAAGTTATAGGGGTGCCTGGGTGGCCCAGTTGGTTAAGTGACTGCCTTCGACTCAGGTCATGATCCCAGAGTCCTGGGATCAAGCCCTGTGTGGAGTTCCCTGTGCAGGGCGGAGTCTGCTTCTCCCTCTGCCCTCCCAACTCATGCTGTCTCTCTCTCTCTTTCTCAGATAAATAAATAAAACCTTTAATAATAATAATATACTATATAGCATGATACATAATACAATGATTAGATTAGAATATATATTTCTGCCATCTGATTTCATGTTTTCCATTTACCATGGCTTCTTTTTTTTCTTTTTCTCCTTTCCTACTTTTCACAGCCATATCAAATTTCCTTTTACTTTTCTAAAAGTTTTACCCTCCATCTTAATTATTCTAACATAAGTTAAATCACCCTTACTTTAATAGATTATCTTAGAGCATTATCTATTATTTCAAGAAGTATTACACAATTCTCTCTGAAATGAGGGCTTATCGACTTTAATAAAAGTAAAATGCTGTTCAATTTCCTAATAATTAAATATGTGCAAATGGAAAGCCCAATAAAATACCATTTTTTAACTTCTAAAATAGATAAAATTTAAGAGTTTGGTTAATAACCAGTGTGGGGAAGGTGCATGGAGACAAATACTATTGGTGGAAGCATAAACTTTGGAGACAATTTGACAAGTATCTATCAAATTTTTGAGTGTTCATACTTTTTGTTTTGTTTTTTAAAGATTTTATTATTTGTTAGAGAGAGAGAAAGCACAAGCAGGGGGAGCAGCAGGCAGCGGGAGAGGGAGAAGAAGGCTCCCCGTGGAGCAGGGAGCCCAATGCGGGACTCGATCCCAGGACCCTGGGATCATGACCTGAGCCCAAGGCAGACGCTTAACCATCTGAGCTACCCAGGTGCCCCGAATGTTCATACTTTTTGATTCATCATTTCTTCTTCTAGGAATTTATCCAATAGATAAGGCTTTTATTGTAGCATTATAAAAATTCATACTCTGTACTGTCTCAATTTCTTACTGTGAGCCTATATCACCTTTTTCATTAAAAATGTATTATATAAAAATTGTATATATGTATATAGACACACACTCTTGAAACAAGGAGAGAAATGTAAGATATCACATAGCCAAAACAAAGAGTTTCTAATATCAAAAGTTTGAGAATCTCTGACCTAAAGTATCACTGCAATTGTTACTATTTAGAAATATGAAGAAATATCAGACAGCCAGTACTGTCTTAGTTTGGGCTGCTGTAACAAATCACCGTAGGTCAGGTGGCTTAAACACCAAACATTTATTCCTTACAGTTCTGGAAACTGAAAAGTCTAAGACCAAAGCACCAGCTAATCTAATGCCTTGTGAGGGCCCTCTTCCTGGTTTGCAGATGACCGTTTTCTTGTTGTATCCTCCCATGCTAGAAAGAGAGGTTGGGCTAGCTCTATTCCTTTTCTTATAAAGACACCAATCCCATCATGGAGGCTCCTTCCTTCCCAAAGGCCCCACCTCCAAATACCATCACATTAGGGCTTCCACATATGAATTTCAGAGGAACACAAACCATCCACAGTCATATGGTATTTCAATGAAATAAAAATAAGATTTTCTCTAGTCTTACATTTTTTTTTATATGAGCGCTTCAAAAATTCAACATAGTTTTCCTATTTTATTTTGTAGGCAGGTTACCAAGCTAGGAAGAAGTGAAAATAGCTCGACTCATGTCCCACAGTGAGTTAATACTGCCTTGAGGCCTGACTGACCACCGCTATCTCTGGTGGTATGTTTGTCTGAGAGACACATCACAGAGGTAATAGTGATTCTCATTCCTCAGTCATCACTGGATTCGTTATATATACGACCCAAGACAAAAAACCTTATCAAGGGCCGCGAAGCAGCTTACATTTACTTTGGAATTATTCCATTTATTTTTACTTTTATGGACCATTCAAATTGTAACCATTGGTCAGTCATCCACATGGCTCGCTAATCAATGAAATTCGACAATCTCAGTGGACTTCCATTAGAAAGAATTGCATAATAGTCCATGAAATTACAATTTTGCATTGCATTCTTGAAACAGGCCTAGAAGCCACAGAATAAAAGCAAATGGCAAGTGTGAGTTTAGAGCAGGCAGACCTGTGAAGCCATGTTCCTGAGGTCTGGAAGCGAGGGTTTTGCAGTGAAACTCACAGACCTGAGAGGCCTTCAGAACAGGGAACCCAAGCAGCCCCCATTTCCAGCTTTGATTTATGTTCTGTTCAAACAAAAATACCTTGCTTCCCGAATGCTGCTTTGGCTTAATTTCAGCAGAGTAGCAATTCTTAATCCAAAACAATCAAGAAGAATTTGTTCAGTGGTCAAACAGCATTTTTCTGAGTGCTTGGAAATCATGAACGTCCACTGTTGCAAAATATTCTCTAGCAAACAAGGCAGAGAAAATGAATGAAAGTGCCAGGCGATGCCAGGGTCAGCCCCAATGGCCCTGAAGCCAACTGAGACGCCAGTGAAGTACATGTCTTGATTTCCCCAGCTGTGAAATAGGCACATAATACAGCTTTATGCTGACATCTAAAATTGTACTCTAACAGGTATGTGTATGTATGTGTGTATACATGATTCATCCACTTTCCAACTGCCATGCCAGTCTAGTGCAAATGTAGCAAATATAACTTTGACAAATTCTCAACTTTTCAAGCACATGTTATTCACTACCTCCTCTACATCTCCGAAGCACTTCGTCCATGTTTTCATTATGTATTCATCACATTCTGTCGTAGTTAATGATTTATCCATCTTTCTTCCCAGATAGACTTTAATTCCTTGAGGGTACAGACTCTTTTCTTCGTCTTTATATTTTCAAAGCCAAATGCAATATATTAGGTATATATTAGGCACTATATAATGGCTAAAGAATAAAGATATAAACCAATGACTAAAGTCTACGTATATTCTAATCATGCTGTTACGAGATACTTTGAAAGAGTAAATACATCATTCACCACACACAGATTCAAAGCAGGTGTGTGATAGAATGTTAGAAGACAAGGTATAGCACAGGGGATGCTGTCCTGGATGGCAAAGGGGAAAAAATATACATGTGCATCATCATTTTTATATTTAGAAGAAATGGAGGGAAATTTCCATTCCAATCATTTCTTATCTAAATTCCTGGTCACCAAGGTACTTGGAATGTCAAAGGCAGTACAAGTTTGCATTTAAAATACATTCCTAAAGGTCTTAGGGATATTAATAAGGTCACAGAAAAAGCTAGAGACACAGGTTAATTTAAATTTTCTCTTTTGTCTGCAAAACTTGAAGAAATCATTTGAATTCTTACCCACCTTAAATCACTAACCCTGTAAGTCTACTGGATACACATTTATTTCAAATTAATTTAACAAAAAATATAGACAGGGATTCATCTTATCCCTGAATTTCAGTTAAGCTGACTACTGCTCATTAATAAAATAGTAACTCAAAAGGAGAATTTAGATTACTAATGGCATATGCACAAGCCTATCTGTTGAAAGGGACTTGCACTTACAGTGAGAGGAAAAACATCTTTGTTTCTCAAGCCAGGAGGAAGGAACTAATTTGAATTGATGGGATGATTTTAGAAATGGGTCTTTGGACAATTGGGTATAATTGGTTAATATTTTTAGAGAGTTGGGAATAAGTGATTAATAATTTTTAACAAAAAAGAATCCCTGGGTTGGATAATTTTTCCTTTAGTCTGAGATGCAGTACCAACAGTTTTGCGTGGCTTGTTCATCAAGGGGATGGCTGTTGGGGAGTGGGGGAGTGCAGCAAGGGGAGGCCAGGGCCACAGTAGCAGACTCTTGCCACGTAGCATCTTAGAATGTTTGAAGATCAAGGTCTTAGGACCCAAGAGAAGTAGATGAAGTCAAGATCCTGATTAATGAGGGCAGGTACTTTTATTTCTTTGATGTAATGATATTGTTTATGAAAAACTGTGAGGATATTCTATAGGGACCAGTCCTTGAGGACATAGAGGAGAGAAGGGTGGTACTTGGGAAATGGGCAGGGAAAGGGGACTTAACTTTAGGGAATCAGTTGAATGTCTTTTGCACCCAAATTTGGGGATGATTTGAAAAGTAGGATGAGCACTATGAATAGTAGCCCTTGAATTTCCAGAAGGGACCAAGGGCTCCACCCAACATGAGGTGAAGCTTTGTAGTATGGCAGGAGCTTTGCTGTTCCCACTGTAATGCAATTCTGTTTTGTTAAGATTCTGTTCACCTTCTGAATGGGAGCATCAAGCTGCTGGGCTTTCTAGATATCATCTGCTGAACCACTGTTACCTCATGAGCAAGATTATTTCCCCTACGTCAAGACAGGACCAAGTTTAAGAGATCTCTAGGCATCTAGACAGAAACGGGGGGATGAGCTTCCAGAGCTGATCCTAGCTGAGAACTGAGACACTGTGCCTATTACATTCTCAGGAAGACCCCAATAGTTGAGGTAACTTAGATGAGTTCCTTGCAACTGAAGAAATCACCATTGGAACATTCATTTTTTTGTATCCTCATATCTTGGCTCCATTCCTGGAGTCTAAATTATATTTGTTGACTGAAACTGGACTAACTGTAACTGACTTTCCCAAACTGTTTTTGCCTTTTTGTCAAAGGGATGAAACCTGTGACATCTCAACTACTAGAGACTGTTGCCACTGCTACTGGTGATGGCCAAGATACTTTAATTAAACAGCATTTAAAGTTTTCAGTCCTTTACTTCATAACAACCAGGTGAGGCAGGTGGGTAGATTTGGTTGTATAGTCCAGATTAGGGAGCGTTCCAAATTCTCTGAGGCTGTCTAGGCACTTGAATTATATTGAGGTGAAGACAAATACACTTCCTTGCTTTGCTTCAAACTCCTGCACAGAAAAAAAAACAATGAAAAAGACTTCAAAAAATTTCCCCTAACTTTCTAA
This sequence comes from Potos flavus, assembly GCA_028534135.1. Taxonomy (NCBI): domain Eukaryota; kingdom Metazoa; phylum Chordata; class Mammalia; order Carnivora; family Procyonidae; genus Potos; species Potos flavus. The sequence goes on from CM052886.1 coordinate 14,432,668, forward strand.
CTTTCGAAGTATCCTAAGCTATACCTATCTCCCTGAGATAGTTCAAATTCGCATAATTCTAAAATCACATATTAAAACACTTTTTAAAATTAGTTCTCTCCAGATTGGTATTGCCATAGAGCTAAGGCTCAACCTATGTCAGCCATGTTTGCTGCCACATCCCCTGGGACAGTGGCTGGCATTCACTACAAAGTGAGTGAATGAAAAAAAAAAGTTAGGATTTCTTTCCTTTTTCTTTTTTAATTAAAATTTGTCTGATCTCACAAACCCAAGTGGCTCAGTTCAGAGTTGTTAGGTTGGAAAGCTATACACTTATTCCAGTGATTTTGCCATTTTTCTAATCCCTTTTGGAATTCTCATATTGGAATTCCTGTCCTAGACCAAGGCATGTGGTTTTGAAGGATTTATTGGTGGCAAATTTTGCTTTTGCAAGAGGATCTGTTATTTAGAAAATGCAAAAGGCATCTGGAGCCCAGTCTGATAAATAAGTTGAGTAATCTAACTTTATAATCCCATTCATATGTGATTAGAAACTGACAAGATTAATTTTCTGATGCATTTCATAAGCTATATCACAAAACAATCCCAAGATGGGAATTTCACAGATGTTTTGAAGAATGGTGGTACCACAGGAGTAAATGTATACTCTGGGCGGGAGGGGGGGGGGGGGCAACTACTTTAAATGGAACAACATTGCTTTTATGCCTCTTAAAAAAAGTCTCATAAAGTTTTGCCACATCAGGGAAACAAAATTCCAAGTGGTTCTTGTTTCATATTCACAGGCAATGCCTGGAGCTTATTTGGAACCTCGTGTTGCTGAGCCCATCCCTTTGGTCACCTGGACCAGTGCTCCCAAGAGCCACGATGAGTTTGAATTTGCGGTCATCTTCGTCAGTCCTTCAGCGTTCCAGAAGGGATAGTGTTACTGCCTTTGCTTCTTTAGTCAATTACGTTTTCACTGGAATTAAAATAATAAGCTTCTGTGCTGCCTATTAACTTCCTACGTGCTGAGATGAGAACAGCTTGAAGCTGTGGAAAAATGCTGATATACTTAAAATAAAGCACAAAAATAGCCATATAAACAAACCTCAGGGAATTTTAACCAAGAACCTACTGCCAAATAAATCTTCGGCCAGTGAAAATGCTGAATATTTTATTTCAAAAAGGAACTGTATTTTTAGTCTCTGCTATGCTTGTCAACACTCAATTGTAATAATAAACATCGCCATTCATAAAAAAAGATGGAAGCAATCGTTTTCACAAACGCTGTCAGCCTCCCATGTAGCCACAGAAGCAGAGAGATGCAGAGTTAAGTAACGATCGGAGATCGCAAGCATCTTGTCCGGACATTTGCAGTTCAAGACGAAGAATAAGAAAACAAACAGCTCCTTTGAGGCCAGTTTCATGAAAATTGCTGGTTTCCGTGGTGCCTTTCCCACAAGAACAAAAGTTGGACCGGAAGCTAAAGGCAAACACTGGTCATGATTCATGGTACTTCATTAGTGTTTTCTTCTCTATTTTCCCCGCTAGTGTTGGTTTTATTGAGCGCACTGTTGTGAGGCGGGAGTCTGAAGCTGCTCGTCAAATAATTCAGGCAACAAGTGCCATTAGAATAAGTATTGTAAATGTATTCCACATTGTAAAACAATACACATTTACCTTAGCCAAGTAGGAAAAGAAATCAACAATCAAGAAGAAAATAAAAATTACCCATGTTCCCACTATTCAGAAACAATTCCTGTTAAAATTTTGATGCATTTCCTTCTCATTTTCTTTAACTGCATTATGGACAAATAATTAAAGATAAGATGGGGACCAGACATGTAGTTTTCTATTTTTTTTTCCCATTAGTTTACAATGAACCTTTTTCCATGTTAGCGAATAGTCTTCAGAAAGGTGATTTTTAAAGGCTGCATGATAGCCGACCGCATGTACGGAACATAAATTTGTCATTGAAATTCCTATTGGTAGTTATGTTTTACATATTCATAATGAATCGCTTCTCGGCCTTTTGGCTAAGATCAAGTGTACATATTCATAATGAGCACTTTGCTCCATAATGTTTTGTATTCTATTCTGATTATTTCCTTAGTATACATTCTTTGAAGTGAGATTCCTAGCTTAGAGGGATTATTTGCATACTTCTAATTAACATATTTTTGGTTAAAAATAAATGCCTCTACTAATATATTGAAATATGCTAGGATAATCCCCCTTACTAACTTTTCTTTCAAAAATAATTATACCTTGGGCCTTGAGTTTATTTGTCTCATCTCTATTGGGCAATCTACGCAAAACCAAACATTTTGTACAGGTTCACCAAGATGGGTGGTTTATCTCTCACATCACTACCCGCCAGAGGAAATAGGGCTAGACTAGCTAAGAGGTTCAAATGTGAAAGCACAAAGTATGGTGAACATGTTTGGAGTGCCTGCAAAGCCCATCTCTTATATTACAAGTACATTTTGTAGACTTTGTCCAAGAGTAGGGTTTGGCAACTATTTTTATAATGGTAGATTAGGGACATCTGTCTCAACCTGAAGAATTCAGACATAAATCACAAAATTTTGACTTAAGTGACAGAGAGAGTATTGTTCCACGGATGTTTCTTCAATCAGAAGACTAGATTAGAGCAGCCTTTTTGGGCCATGAGGACTGGTGTGTAAACAGAGAGAGCCAATCTTCCAAGGGAAGCCAGAGGATGGAGCAAAGGCACAGAGGGAAGTAGAGGTGAGAGTCCATCATGGTGGGGTTGGAGAAGGCGGGAAGAAGAGAGTAAGCAAGCATTTAGTTCTCAACCACTGTGGATTTCCAACGTATACATTTTCAGCTTCATGAAATATTCCACTGTTTTTGCAACAGATCCCCCTTTACTCAAGCTGCCTGAAATGGATTTGTTTCTTAAAACCAAATTATCTTGACCGAAACAATGGAATGATGTTGACCAACCTTCCTCCCTGGCTATCTCAGGCACAGGCCCTTGGCTTATGTGGCCTGGTTGCTGGTCAATAAATTTTAAAGAAGAAGGAAAAACTAAAACAAGAATGTGTAACTGCTGAATATACCTTAATTTGAAAATGTTCTTTTTTTTCCTATGGATAAGTCATATTGGTTAGACCACAAGCTGACATGTGAATTTATTCTCACCAAATGAGTCAGTTAAAAAAAAAAAAAAATAAAAACACAACAAAAAGCAAAACCCAAACACCTCCCAATTGTTCTGAAGGATAAAAAGGGAGCTAGTTGGTCCTATCGTCTTGTACTAGTAAAAAATAACCCTCCAAATCTGGCTTCAGTATATTTAAAACAATAATATTAGATATTTCTGCTACCCCAGTGGGAACGGAGTTTTAATAAAGTGTATACTGTCTGGATTGGTGTGATTTTTAACCTGGCAGGAGGCTGAAAAGTAGTTGTTATATAACCCAAAGTTGAAATAGTCAGAGCAAGGTTATTTTTTATTCACGCTTTCCTGAGAAGGTCTCTGTGGGTAGAAGACAAGGAAACTGGGTCTGAACAGCAGAGACGCACTTTTGAGGGATGTCAGCTCCGGCAGACCTCAAATGCTATTGGACATAATCTCTTTATTTGTCCTCAGATGAGACTCTGAGGAGACTGGAGTGTCTTGGTTTTGGTTTTGGTTTTTGCTTCTAGTTTGGAATGGCCAAGCATTGGTGTGGCGAGGATGCTGTATTTGAGGAACAAAGACCTAAGGGGCGGGGCAAGGACATAAACAGAAGCCGTAGCTTCTTCTCCGTTTTCTTCTGAAGTTCAAGGTCTGTAGTATGTTAGGTCTGATTTCTTGGGAAACCCCCATCTTGGTTGGATCCCTCAGGAGTTAAAAGAAACGCTGAAAGAACCATTTCGCGATTTCCCCGAACTCTGTGCCGAGAGCACTTCATCCTGTGTGCCACTGGAGCCTTCTTGCAGAGTGTCCCCCTTGCTCTCCTGTGTGTATGAGAAGCACAGAGGAATGTGACAGCCCGGGGTCTCGAGCCGGTCACTCCAAGGTGCTTAAACTAAAACTACTGGTGCCTCAGCTGCATGAGTGAATTTGGGTATGCAAACACGTGAGACATTTGTGGGGGGACCGCCTAAAATATTTGGGTGGCATTTGGAGGTGCCCAAGTTCTTCCACGGGCAGGGAGGGGCAATAATTGACCACATTTGGATTTCTACTGTAACTGTCACAACATCCATGTCCCCCCTGGGAGAGGTTGGCACTGGAGAGAGACAAAGGCAGTGACATTGTGCACATCTGAAGTTCGTTGTAGTGGGCTGCTGTTGACTGACGGGGTCCCCCTAAAATTCGTATGTTGAAGTCTAATCCTCCGTGTAGCGGTATTTGGAGGTGGGGCCGTGAGGATGGAGCCACGATGCTAGGCTGATGCCCTTATAAGGAGACACGGAGATCACATGATCACTCTCTTGGCCAATGAGGACCCAGGGAGAAGGTGGCCATCTAGAGGCCAGGAAGCTGGCCTTCATCAAACGTTGGATCTGTTGGCACTTTGATCTTAGACTTCCCAGTCTCCACAACTCTGAGAAATAAATGTCTGCTTTCCAAGTCACCTAGGCTATGGTATTTTGTTTGTTATGGCAGCTCAAACGGACTAAGACACGGGCGCTGAAGTAATTTTTATTTGCTGCCCTCTGCTTGTCAGAAACAATTGGGAAACTAACCCCTATCCATAGTTTCAAGATGTTTGTAAATCTCTTTTTCTTTATCGTCGGTACTTCATAGTCTAAGAACATTTTTTGTCTCTGACTCATCTTCTAATCAAGTGTCCAATGCCTATCTGACTTTATGATTCCGAGCATTAATTTCCCCCCTCTGGGTTTGCTTTATGTCAATTAATGGTCGTAGAAATGATAAAACAGATGACAAAGTAAAACATCAAAGAAGACTCAGAGGTTCATGAATGAGAAGACAGAAAGACATTGCAACTGGAAGGTGGTCAAAGAATACAAAGTTTCAGTTATAAGATGAATGAATTCTGGAGATCTAATGCACAGGTTGGTGACTAGAGTTGATATAACGTATACTTAAAATTTGCTGAGAAAGTAGATCTCAAGTGTTCTCAATGCATGCACGCACACACGCACGCACACACAAAGCTTAACTATGTTAGGTGATGGGTAGGTTAATTAGCTTGATTGTGACAATTATTTCACAATGAATATATATATCAAAACATCACATTATATATCTTAAGTATACATAATTTTTTTTAAAGATTTTATTTATTTATTTGACAGAGAGAGATCACAAGTAGGCAGAGAAGCAGGCAGAGAGAGAGGGGGAAGCAGGCTTCCTGCTGAGCAGAGAGCCCGATGCGGGGCTCAATCCCAGGACCCTGAGATCATGACCTGAGCCGAAGGCAGAGGTTTTAACCCACTGAGCCACCCAGGCGCCCCTAAGTATATATAATTTTAATTTATCAATTACATCTTAATAAAGCTGGAAAAAAAACAAAAAAGAAATTACATTTGTACAAAACTTTATATTGTATCATTGATTGTATTAATAAAAGAATAGAAGCAACATAAATATTTATTAATAAAGGAGTACTTAAATAAATTATGGTACATAACTCCAGACAATAAAAAATCACTGCAGTCGTTAAAAATATTGAGGAAGTTCTTTATAAACTGGTCTTAAAAAAAAATCCCTCCAAGATACATTATTCGGTAAAAAAAAAAAAAAGTTGCAATCTGGGTGGGACAGGGAATTGGGAGGGAGTGTGAGCATGCAGAAAAATATTATGAAAGCATTTCAGTAAATGATTGGGTAAGCAGACAGAGCCTAAGGTTGAACCAGGGCTCATCTTGCAAGCCTGTGGAGCACGAAGATCATCCCGCCTAGTTCAATGGCAAGATCTATTAGTGAACTCAACCTTCGTTGCTGCAGCCAGCCAGAGGGGCTAATGCTGTTCTTCACTGGATTAATTCATAAATCCAGGATAAAAAGATAAAGGTAATATTGATGTTGTCATGTAAGTTATGCATTTGTAAGGGTCTTATAAATGTAGTAAGTTTTGTCATTACTGTGCTACATTTAATATGCTTTATCTGATTTTAAGACATGTGAGATTAGAATTATTGGCTTTACTATATTATCTCTCTTTTTTTTTTTTAAGATTTTTATTTATTTATTTGACAGAGAGAGAGGGAGAGAAAGAGAGCACAAGCAGGGGGAATGGCAAGCAGGGGAAAAGAAGGCTCCTTGCTTGGCAAGGAGCCTGATGTGGGGCTTGATCCCAGAACCTGGGATCATGACCTGAGCTGAAGGCAGCCACTTAAAAAACTGAGCCACCCGGGCGCCCCTTGGCTTTACTATATTTTAAAGTTTATTGGAGTCACAGTAGTTGATTAAATATCAGAAAAGAAGGTACTTTTAAAATTTGTTAAATTTACTTGACAGGCATTTGACATGATGTATTACATATAAATATACTAAATATGTAACTGTACTATGAAATGTCTAAGTAAATTTTGTTATTTATGAGAGGAAATTTGGCTCATTAACTTATGAGTTAATTTAAACATTAATCAAGGAATGCGAAATGGCTTTTCTTATTTTGGACAATTACTGCATTTCTAAAGAGAAAAGAAACAAGATTTGTAAGTTGAATTTGAACACTTATAAGGACTGTGATTCTGAACTGATACCTTTAATAAATTGAATACTACTTTTAGGCCCAGCTACGGAAAGTCTTTCTTTCTAGACACAAAATCCTGCTGAGTTTTAAAAACTGCTCATTCCCATTGTGATCTCAGAGATGCAACTTAAGTGCTTGAGATGGAAAATCTCAGGGAAAACTTTAATTTATTTGTCCTAAACTTTTAAAATCCCTCTCTAAAATCTAGGTTAATGCAGCTTGATTCTTCTTGATTCTTGATTCTTCATAATCTTCACTTTGAAACATGCCTTACGTTTGTCTTTGCTCCTTTCCTCCTTGGGAATGCTGCTGGAGGGCAGGCGAAGTACAGGATTTGATTTCCCCACCTGGCTTCCCAGGAGAAATCGATTGCAAACATTTGTATTCCTTTTCTAACTGCTTTACTTCTTTTACTGGCTTCCTGACCTCATTCTTCCCCTTGTGCAACGATTTCTTTCTTTATTTTTTTTTTAAATATTTTATTTATTTATTTGTCAGAGAGAGAGAGAGCACAAGCAGGCGGAGTGGCAGGCAGAGGCAGAGAGAGAAGCAGGTTCCCCGCTGAGCAAGGAGCCCCATGAGGGACTCGATCCCAGGACCCTGGGATCATGACCAGAGCCGAAGGCAGCTGCTTAACCGATTGAGCCACCCAGGCGTCCCAGCACAACGATTTCTAAGAAGCAATTCACTTATACAGAATTTCCCACGGTTTATGAAAGTTATCAGCAGTGAATTCATGGATACGGGAGGTCCATGTTAGGTCAGTGCTGATGGAGGAGGCGAGCATTTGCAGATCCTAAATGGGTTATGCTATTCCTTGTCTCTGTGATTGCGACGGTCTTTTCTTTCTGTGTCTAGCTCACTCTTCATTTTCAAAATCTCATCTTGACTGCTTGAAGTATTTTCAGGATTCACTTTTGTCCCCCTCAACATTTTGGAGACTCATTCATGCTGTTGTACGTAGCTATTTGGTATTCTATTCTATGACTATATCACATTGTATTTATTCATTTCACTGTTGATGGAAATCGTAGGTTGTTTTCAGTCTTTTTTATTTATAACAAACAGCGCTATTGTAAATAATCTTAGACGTGTCTCCCGGTTTACATGCGCAAGAATTTTGCTAGTGTCTTTAAGTATCTAGGAGTGGAGTTGCGGGGCCAAATGTAATAGATGACGCTGAAGGTCGTACTGATTTTTACCATGCTACAACACCTGAGACTTCCGGTTGCTCCACGTCCTTATGGACACTTTTTCAAAACTGAGATGTAATTGACATACAACATTATATTAGTTTCAGGTATAAAACATAGGAATTTGATATGTGTATATATTGCACAATGATCACAACCATAAGTCTAGTTAATATCCGTGACCATATGTAGTTACAAAATTTTTTCTTGTGATGAGAACTTTTAAGATCTACTTTCTTAGCAACTTTCAAATAGGCCATACAGTGTTATTAACTATAGTCATCATGCTATACATAGGAACACTTGGTATTGTTAAGAATTTTAATGTCTGCCCATCATGTGTCTGAAAGTACATCTCACTGGGGTTTTATTTTGCATTTCTTTGATTACAAATAGTTGAGCATCTTCAGATGTCTGTTGATATTTGGCTCCTTCCTTTGTGAAATATATGTTCTTTTTTTTTGGTCTTTTTCCATTGAGTTGTTTATTTTTTTAATAGAGCTGGGTGACACAGTCAGTTAAGCGTCCACTCTTGGTTTCAGCTCAGGTCATGATCTCAAGGTGGTGAGATCGAGCCCCGCCTTGGGCTCCACACCCAGCTTGGAATCTGCTTAAGACTCTCTCTCTCTGTCTTCCTCTGCCACTGCCCGCTGCTCTCTCCCTTTCTCAAATAAATAAATGAATCTTTAAAAACAAAAAGAACTATGTCATAGGAGTTCTTCATATATTTCTGATCCTAATCTTTTGTCAGTTGTCAGTTTTGTGTGTGGCAGATATCTTCTCCCAGTTAGTGGCATTTTTCTTGTACTCCCTTTCTGGTCTCTTTTAATGAATAGACATTTTTCAATCTATTTTATCAATATTTTCCTTCGTGCTCTTTACCCTCTGAGTTGTGTTCGGGAATGGCTTCTGTACTTGGAGGTGATAAAGATTGCTTCCTGTATCTTCTTCTAAAAGATTTTTGTAAAGTAAAAAAGGCTTTTTATTTGGAAATAGCTTCAAGCATACAGATAAATTGAAGGGATAAAAATAATACTAAGGGCACTCAGTAAACCCTATCCCCAGCTTCTTATATTGTTTACATTTTCTCTTCATTTCCTTTGCATTCTCTCTCTCACTATTTTTTCTCTCTTTTTCTATTAAAACATTTAAGAGTAAGGTAGATCAATCATGACCCTTCGCCCCTAAATACTTCAGTGTATGTTTCTTAAGAGTAGGGATAGTCTTCTAAAGTTTTCAAAATTTTGCTTTTTCCCTTGAAATTCTTGATCCTTCAGGAGTTAATTTTTGAGTAAGTTATGAGGTAGAGATCCAATACAGTTTTTTATAGAGATAGTTAAGAGTTCCACACCATCTGGAAATACTCCAAGCTTCCTCTCTAATGCCACTTCCAACAAATGTCAGTTTTTACACATGCGCGGGTCTGAGTCTAGGCATGTTAGTCTGTCCCATTGGTCTGTTTGTCTATTCCACTAAGACAGATCAGATTATTTTAATTACTGTAGCATTGTAGTGAGCTGTGCCGTCTGGTGGAGGATGTCTCCCTACCTTCTTTATCTTCAAGAGGTTTTGACTTTAATAAGCTCTTTGCTCTTTTGTATAAATTTTAGAATTTGTTCGTCAACTTCTAAGAAAAATCATTTAGGGCTTTCAACTGGACTTTCATTAAATCTATAAATCACTTGTATAAGAAGTGTCATCTTTGGAAACTTGTTCTTTCTAATCTGTGGAGTTAGTATGTCCTCCCACTTATATAGATGTTCTAATGTTTTAAAATATACATTTATAGAATTTTTTTGCAGAAAATTATTACATGTGTTTTTTAAAATTCATTCCTAAATATCATATGTATTTCTTGATCTTTTAAATGGTATCTCTTTAAAACATAAAACTCTAAATATTAGTTATTGGTATGAAGAGTACAATGAGCTCTTACAAATTGGTATTATATCTAATAACCATGCTAGAAACTCGAATGTTAACGATTTGTAGATTTTTTTTTCAGGTTTTCTATGCAGTCATATGATCTTCCTTTTCAATTCTTATATCTTTTATCTTTTTGTGCTTATCTAGGAAGACTTAAATTTCTAGAACAAGATGGAATAGAGGTGAGAATGCAGTCTTGAATTGTCCTTGGTTTCAAAAGATAAATTTTTTTTAACATCTCAGCACTAAAGAAGGTATTTATTGTCATTTTTTTTATGGGGACCTTTGATCGAATGAAAGAAATTCTCTTCCTACTCCACTGCACACTGATTTTCATTGAATGCTTTTTCTGAATCTATTTAGATGATCATCTCCCCTCCTCCTTTTAATCTATAATGTCAATTACACCAATGGATTTTCTGAATTTGCAGTAAACTTGTATCACTAAAATAAACCTAACTTGATTATGGTGTAGTACATAACAGATAGAATTCAGGTTACCAGTATTTTCTTTAGGGTTTTTGCTTCTATTCTCCTGTGTGAGAACTAACCCCCTCCCTGCCGCTCTCCCCCCACTACTGGTTTTCAAAAAAGAATTATGCTAATTTTGTAAGGTAAGTTGAGGTAATGTTTCCTCTTCCTGCTTTCTGAGAGAGTTTGATAATATTGAAAATATCTGTTCCTGAACTTTGGGGGAACTCACCTGTAAAACCAGCTAGGCTTGGTTTTATTGTGGGAAGATTTTAAACTATTGATCTAATTTTGTTTGTAGTTACCAAACCATTCAGATTTTTTATTACTGCCTGAGCCATTCTAAGAAGTTGTCCATTTCAGCTAAGTTTTCAATTTATTTTTATAAACTTATTCATAATATTTTTTTATCTTTATAATCTCCACTATGTCTGTGGTTTGGCCCATTTCCCCCCCTCAGTCCTAATATTGTTTATTTATACCTTCTCTCTTTTTTCTTGATCATTTATGCTAGACAAGTATTCATTTATTAATCTTTTTAAAGATCCAACCTCTGGCATCTGGATCCTCTCTATTGTTTTTATTTTTCCCATTTCATTAACTTCTGCTTTTGTCTTTCTTTTCTTTTTTCTACTCTCTTTGGATGCATTATGTTGTTTCTAAAAGGGGACATGACCTCTTTTTTTTTTTTTTTAAGATTTTATTTATTTATTTGTCAGAGAGAGAGAAAGAGAGCACAAACAGTCAGAGTGGCAGGCAGAGGCAGAGGGAGAAGCAGGCTCCCTGCCGAGCAAGGAGCCCGAAGTGGGACTCGATCTCAGGACCCTGGGATCATGACCTGAGCTGAAGGCAGCTGCTTAACCAACTGAGCCACCCAGGCCTCCCTGGATTATGTTGTTTCTAATCTCTGGACGGATTATATTGTTTTTCATAGTTAACTTCTTAGATTGCATGCTTCAGTTCAGTAATTTTCAAATTGCCCTTTAAAAAAATAGATTTTAGTTATTTATTTTATTTGAGAGAGAGAGAGAGCGAGTGAGTGCGTGTGAGCAGGAAGACGCAGGGCAGAGGGAGAGGAGGAGAGAGTTCCCCAACTCGGGGCTCAATCTCACCACCCGGAGATCATGACCTGAGCCAAAATCAAGGGTTGAATACTTCACTGACTGAGCCACTCAAAAGCCCCTCAATTTTTCCTTTTTTAAAAATATAAGTAATATAATTATTATATAAATTTAGGAAATAAATTTTCTTTTCTGTACTGCTTCCCATCCCACTAGTCTGGAAGTTATATGTTCTATAACCAGTCTTTTGTAACTCCCTTAGAAATTTTATTATGACTATCTAACTATGAAGTCTAACGTTAATATTTATTCTTTTGAATAATCCAAGGACATTTTTGTGTTTTTCCTATAATCACCTTTCAATGTGCCTATCATTGCCAAAAATTTAATCATGTCTTATTTTTCTTTTCCAGTCCTCACAAATGAAAGTTACTCTCTGATAATGAAATCCTCACCATTTTTGGGCCCCAAATTAATTCTTTCAAGTCCTAAGAGAGTTCACTGACTTAACCCTATCTTTTGTACCCCTAAAGACTGTGGATTTTGAGTCCAAACCTGACTTGGAGGGTACCATAACCTTTGAAAACATCAGATTCATGAAACGATTGCTATTTCTGAGAACTGTTTATCTCAGCCAAATTTCCCCTTGAGTGAGATGATCAAACAAGGGCAACTCTCTCCCCCCTTTCCTGTTTTCATACTCTGACACATACCGTGCTTTTTAATGAAACAACTCTAGGGGAATTTTCTAGCTCCCGTGAAAGCCTGCTTTTTAAAATAAAATTAATGAAATATTTTCCCTTTTACTGGGATTCCACTAATTTCCACCGGTTCCCTTTCTTTTCCCTGTGGCTGAAGTCTTGAGTCTTTATTAGCAAATAAAGTGTTTGGGTAAGGCAGGAGGGGCATGATACCTGAAAACAAAGGCCCTCAGTGAAAGGCGGAGACGTGGGCTTTACTTGTCAGGGTGCATTCCATGTGCTTCCTGAGTCAACATTTCAGAAAAACCCTGTAGAGACGATAGACTCTGAGTGCGCCAGGACAGCACCAAAAGGCAGAGTGAGAGCATCAGATAAGAGAGAAGTGTGAGTATTCTCTCTCAAAAGAGAATTGTATTTCTGCCATGGGCCCTGCAGGGTCAAAGCAATTTAATTCTTTGTCCTTCCAGTCCCCCTGCTTTAAATGAAGAACCACTTATTTCAGACTCAGGAAGGGAGCAGAGACTTGGCCTCTGGCTGTCCCACTCATACACCCATGGCCTCAAATGACCCTCTCAGTGGCTTCCCAGTAAACTTCATTGGGCTCTTCTGATTTTGGTCTATCCCAAAGCTAATTCCATGCCAATTCCATAAAACAGGTGGGGAAAAAAAAAGCCAGTCTGCGATGGGATGCAAATCTCATCTACGGTATTGGAAGGCCACCACCGGGCCCCACTGTGGAGACAGCGAGACTTCCTGGCAAAGTCCTGGGAGAGGAGACGACAGAACTGCGGAAGACGACTGGCCAAGTGAAGCCACCAAATGACCGTGGTGACTTCTGGCTGAGAAGAAGAACGGGGCAGAGAAAGTTAATCTGTGGGAATTTCGTGTACAAAGTCTATATTCAAAATGATCTTTTCAGTTTTTTAGAATCCATAAAATGAGCTTTTCTAAGATAAGTAGCCATCTTTTTGTGCAATAATGGGAAAATCTCTTCATAAATATGCTAGAGGATTTTTTCTCTCTCTCTGAGAATTCACTGCTTATAATATCTCCAGTATCTCCAGCTGTAACCTGTGAATATTAGTGATATTAAGCTATTTTGCTTCATCACCTGGTGTTGTACATTTTACTTTTCACTTCTTGAATGGGACCTGCTTTATCCACTCTCTTGGATGGAGGTTTGGGGCATATCTTTCGAAAACCTGCCCAGATTCCTTCAGATTCCTTTTAGATCTCACCTTTTCCGAAGATCAAGGGCTGCTGTAGTCAACAAATTTTTCTTTCATTGTCTCGAATAGAAATGCACGTTTAGTTTTCCAAGGTATGCTTTTTGAGAGTATACTTTTTTCTTTTTACATAATAATCTGTTCAAAATATTTCAGTGTTTTAGAATATAAAATTTATAACTTTACAGATGTTTATGTATGTCCTTTGTTTTAAATTATATTAATATCTGTCCAATGTCAACTAGGTGCCAGACATCGTTGTAAGTGCTTTACATATATTATTGGACCCTCACAATAGCCCCACGGATATGCATTGTCATTATTTCCATTTTAGGTGCAGGGTAGTCCAGGCACAGAGAGTTGCAGTGACTTACCCCAAGTCACACAGCTGGTAAGGCTGGACCCAGGCTCCAACAGTAGGCTTCTGCCTCAGCTGCCCTCCTCCTCACACTCGGCTCTGATACCTTTCTGGCCAGATGGGCTCCGTATTTCACCTGTTTCCCAGGCTCATACACATTTGGAAGCTGTATTACCTTCTAAAAGCCACTAGCACATTGTGCTAAGTCTAGTAAGCAGGAACACATTTGGTATCATTCCGCGTCTACGAGGTACCTGGAGCAGTCGAATTCATACAGGCAGAAATTAGAAGGATGATTACTGGGTTGGCTGGCGGGAGGGGAGGGAAGAATGGGGAGTTATTGTTTAATGGGTACAGAGTTTCAGTTTTGATGAAAGGAGTTCTGGAGCTGGATGGCGGTGATGGTTGCTCAACAATAAAAATATACTTAATGGCACTGAATGTGCCTTTAAAAATGGTGAAAATGGGGGCGCCTGGGTGGCTCAGTCGGTTAAGCGTCTGCCTTCAGCTCAGGCCATGATCCCGGAGTCCTGGGATCGAGCCCTGCGTGGGGCTCCCTGCTCAGTAGAGAGTCTGCTTCTCCCTCTGCCCCTCCTCCCTGCTTATTGTGGTCTCTCTCTCTCAAATAAATCAATCAAATCTTTTTAAAAAGTGGTGAAAATGTTAAATTTTATGTTACATATCTTTTGCTGCAATAAAAAAATGCAAAACCAAACCAAACCAAAACAAAACCGCACAAGCAACCCCAAACAAAACCTCGCAAAGATTCTCTTCAACAGGCCAGCAATTCAGTGAACAGAGAGTATCCACCTGTCACCGGGAGCTGCCAGGTGATGGGAAAAGTGTGTTCACCTTCTTTGAACACTTTGGAAGAAGTTGGAGAGTGACTTGACAGACACTTATAATTTGGGAAAGTACGTGTGGATCAGATTCTGTCATACATATTTCTCCGTTAGTGTTTCAAGATGGCGCTGTGTACTAGGGGAAAAGAGACCAGAGCAGTGCTTGGCCCAGATGTCTCAAGACCCATGGCGACGCAGCTCCTTCCCTGCGCTGGGAGCACGGGGACTGGCTTGTCCTTGGTGGTCTCCAGGCTCAGCTCTGCAGTGGCCCTCCCACTGGTGCTTCAGCCGTTGGATGTTTTTGCTTCTGAGGGATGGTCTGTGGTGGCTGTGTTCTCCCAGCCCGGCTGATCCCTGGCCCCTGTTGCCAGCCAATGTCATTTTTTTGTCCATAACCTGAACCAATAGAATATATTCTTGAATGTTCTGCCTCTACCACAATCCTGTCATAATGGCTTACCAGACATGGCGGTACACGCACAGGCTTGCTTACTCTTCACTGGCTCAGTGCCGGGACTCCCAATTAACAGTCAAGGAAGCTTCTTCCAGTTTCTCCAGAGGATAAGAGGATGCCCAAATTTTCCTCTCACAGGTCACCAAAAGTTTCATTCACAGCATTTTTCTCAATGTATAGTTACAGATCTGTGTGGGTTTTTTTTTTTTTTAACATAGAAATGACTCTTGAATGTTTATATCCATAATGCAATGCCAGTCAAACTAATTGGACCATTTCTCTCTTATCAGATTGTATGCTTTGCTTTAATGTAGCTAGATAGTCAGCGCCACACTTATTTTGTTCCTAAAATCACTCCGGCAATGGGGCACCTGAGTGGCTCAGTTGGTTAGACTGCTGACCATTGATTTCTGCTCAGGTCATGATCTCAAGGTCCTGGGATCGAGCCCCACGTTGGGCTCTGCACTCAGGGGGGAGTCCGCTTAAGGATTCTCTCTCCCTTTCCCTCTGCTCCTCCCCCAACCTCTCTCGCTCTCTTTCTCTCCCTAAAATAAATAAATAAATCTTAAAAAAAAAAAAATCACTCCAGCAAGAAGCACAGTGCTATGAACATCTTTGGCATTTCACGAACACTTGTAGAATGAAGAAATGAATGACATGACTTGTCCAAGGTCTCATTGTTAATAAGTGACAAGTTGAAGAGGATCCAAAAAGGACCCTATAACACATCTCTTCCATGTGCTCCATGTTTTAAAAATTGCCCATGCACATATATACACATGTACACTCACACAGAGTCACATATGACGTACTTAAGAAACTAGGGCATGAGGAAGAGAAAGGCTGGAAAGGGAGGTCTTGCACCCCCTTAGGGAGGAAGCACGCACAAGGAAGGACACTCACCCTTCACCGATCTTCATCCTTTACAGATGGGCAGGAGGTGTTGGAGAGGATCCATGCCAGGGGGGAGGCTCTTGAACTAGCTGTCCTCCTTCCCAAGATGGCGGCAACATCCAGAGTCAGGTAGTCAGTCATTGATTCACCTCATCATGTTCACACCCTCCCACACTAAGGCACATACCCACCCGTGAACGCGCACACTGAGACATGTGACGCTCATAGCCCCCCCATCTAGACCTCTGCACACACACACAGACACATGTACATGGACTCCGACACACCCACATTCTCACACACACCCACAGACATACACAGATATATGCTCTCATACACAACTTCGCACTCATGCCTAGGCATGCACACACCACGCATGCACACACACACACAGTCCCACACACTTGCACGTGGGTAAGTCTGAAAAGGTTATTTATTGTGCTTTCTGAGGCTTCCTAAGACCCTTGGAATTTGGTTCAAATTTCTTGGCTTGGCATTTGGGACCTGCCACATGGAATCCCAACGTGTCTTTCCAGTCTTTTCTGTTCCCATACCTCTCTCTCTCTTTCACCTCCATTAGGAGTCTAGTGGGTGATAGCTGGGACTATGCTGGTTGGCAGGGAGGCTGTGAGGTGGAAGGCTGATGCTGTGATCCCTGTTTTTTATCTACACCATTGAGGCCTTCCATCTCTGGTACATTCCTGAGGGCTGTCTAAGGAACAAGCTCCTGTTAGCACCCTTCCTACCTTTACTCCAGCTTTTTTGTCTGCCCTGATCCTCTCCAAACTACCTTTTGAAATCTGAACTTCAGAACACTTTGTGCTTGAGAGCCCTTCTCAACCTCAGGTCTCTAGATCCTTCCCTCGTGCCACACACCAGCCTTACATTCAAGTTTCCTGGCTTAATTTCCTCATCTTGTCTTAAATTCTGGAGACTACGTTGGCGAAGTGTTGTGTTTGCCTGTGTTGTTTCAAAGAGTTTAGCAAGATACCTTTGCACAAATTAGGTGCCCTAAAAACTCACACACTTCCTTTAAGGGATAAAAGTCGGTATATTTTTTGATCAGTAATTCATCCACAGTTATTTAGCTCACTTTATAACATTGCGTGTTGAAATGATCTAAGGCGACTGCTTAGGTGTAAATATTATCCAATGAAGATAAAACACTAAACCAATAACTTCTTCCTGTGTCGGTTGATGTGAGGCACTTCCACGGGCTGGTCCCAGGGGAACAAGATCCTGGGCCAAAGGGATGTGCAAGGTGTCAGGGAAGGGCCAGTTTACGGGATCATAGTTTTTGGTAGGATGCTGGAGAAGGCACCTAGGGTACAGAATAAAAGCGAGAATGTTCTAGAAAAAGGCATGCCCAGAGGGAAGAGGACAGAAAGAAAGATATAAGGGTTCAAAAGACCATTTCTCTTCATTAAAAATTTTGCCTTGTTTCAGCATGCCAAGCCAAAGGGTCAAAATTGAATTTAAGGGAATTATGCAAAAGGATTGCCATAGCAGTTTCTACGTATTTGTTGAAGTACAAATTGTTTCATCTGAACAGTCCAGTGATTGTCACTTCCGTGTCATTATTACTAAAATGAGGCTCCCATATGAATAGCATATCAACTTTGTGTAAGCTACCATGGGTTATGAGCTCTTAAGAGGAAAATATCTATCCAAGTGAAAAAATATTATTATTGCTACTTTATTACTTTCAAATTCAGCCGAAGCTTTGTGTTGGGGCCGTTGGGACATCTTACAAGCATTGCTTTGATCTCTACATTATTTATTTCCATATCAGTGTGAGTTTTTTTTTCTGGGGAATCTCTAGTTTCTGGCTCAGGGCTTCTTTGGCAGCACAGATGCTGTGTCAGAGAGTGGGGCCCTGGGATTTGCCATTTCAATTCAACATGTAGACTTCCTTTGAAGGCTTAAAAACTCTCCAAAGGGGTGGGGGTTGGGGAGGAAAAGAGTTATTTTTTTCCTCCTACCTCCGAGTCCAGTTACCTAATAAAGATTCATCATTCCTTTTGTCTGAGGAGCTCTGTGACCTAATTTTGCTCCTTGCCTCGTTTCAGATATCACAACCCATTTTTATGTATTCAGCTTTCCTAATGAAATCCACATGTCTTAAATCAATAAAGCCATTGTTCAGCTTCTTCTCCTGTTTCTCTAGTGCTTTTTGCCTGATCTACTTTGTTTGCATACTTGTTTGTAGGAAATATGTCTCTTTATCTAGAATTCCCCCCTTTTGGGGGGGTCCTTTTCTTATCTTTCCTTTTAATGATGATCAGTTTGTTCACTGCAGCTATTAAATGTATAGTTCTTTCTTTAATGGGCTAGTCTACAGGAAATTTTGTTTATACAGGTTTTCTTTCTCACTAATTATTTGTTTTAGATAGGTTAAGAAATTAGCAGTGAGAAACTCAATGTCTTTGCTCATCATCTTTGTATACATGTAGGATGTACAAAACCCCTGTGTAAATTTCAGAAACTCAGCTTTGATTGCCCGTGAATGCTCTAACTTTTCCTCAGAATCCCCAGTCTGTCCCTTCTTCCATTCAAGCTCCAGGCATTACTGAGTATGTAGATCTTTTCACATTCTCGAAGTCCTCCAGACCACATCGAGACCCTCTTTAGTGGCTTTCTGCTTCTAATGAACTGTAAACCCTTGAAAGTTGCCTGATGGATAGTCAGGCCACTTCGCAAGAAACATTTTATTTACCTGAAATCCAGGACTTCAAAATAGAAACCTACCCACAAGAGCCAGAGTTGGTACCAAAGGGTGTCTTCTTCTGGAATAGCTCTCTCCAAGTCTTCTCATTAATTCTAAATACGCTCTATCCCATCACTGACTTTCAACAGAGCTAGCCCAGCAGCATTTCCAGTGATCCCTCCAGAAATCTTTACCTTTTTGAATTTTTTATCTCTCTAAGTTATCGTGGCAGAAAGTGTGGGCCATATTAGCAAGCAGGCACTTGAATACAGCTGATGATGATGGTGATGATGGTGATGATGATGATGATGATGACGATGATAGAATACCAGGCCCCATTTAGTAGTTAAAACGTTAACATTGGGCCATTTTACTCACCCAATTCTCTTGGATTCAACCTCACCAATGGGAAAGATAGAAGAAGGAATAAATAAATGGTGGATCCCAATGTTCGGACATGCTCCATGATCCTATTCTTTTTTTCTTTTTTCATGGTCTTTCTTGGCCTTTTTTGAGGTTCCTGCTCATGTCTCTTTTTCTCATCGAAAGTATCTTGCCAGAGTCATGGCAATTCTCCCCCCCTCATCTTCCTTTTCTCCATGTTAAGTCATATCCTAAGTGTGGAAAAAATGTCTCCCCCCCCACCCCCCCCACCCCGCCCAAAGCTCTAGTGTTACTATTCTGGACTTGATGTGAGAAGGTGGAGTTAGAATTAAATCTCCACATGTAGCATATTTAGCTAGCTAGCCACCTTAATAAACACAAAGAACAATGCAGACCCCCCCATAACTGCTTTATTAACATGTTTCCTTGAGGGGAAATAGTTGAAAGGCCAAGCAAGGAACACAACTGTTCCACTTTGTCCACCCAAGCAATGCCGTCAGCCTCTAGCACGGCAGTTTCCTTCAAGGAAGACAGAGAAAGGGAGAATCCCGCTCTGTCTGCTGGGGCCAAGGGTGGTTGCCAAGCCCCTTTCCTGTCTTCCACATCTCTCCCTCTAGACTCTCCATTCTTCTGAAACATTTCCTCTTCAATGTCTAGAAGTACGTCTCAGTCACTTCCGCGAACTCGTTCTGCACACCAATTTCAAGTCCATTGGACACGAAGACATTTCCTGTGGGCCTGAGCTCTTTGACTCTTTAGAATTATTTTTCTTCTCAACCTCAGGAGTTAAGAAGAGAGGAAGAAAGAGGCATCTGGAAATGGAGCTTGGTTTCACTGGGGCTGAATGAACTTTAATTAAAAAAGGTAACACAGTGTTGGAAAGCGGACAGGGCTCCCTGGTGTAGGGTCTCAGACATTCTGCCTCTGGCTGGTGACAGGATCTTTTCGCTGGTTTGTGGACTGGACTGAGGCTAGGAAAGTTCTCACATAAGCTCTGCTCTGCCTCCCAGCCTGGATTCAGGAGTAGTACCCAATGCCATCTTGAGGCCAAGATCCCTGGCCCCTTCTCCAGCACCCCCTTGCCTTTACACAGGTGTTTACTCTTGCTGCATCATTACCTTTGTTGATGTGGTCATGATTTACTGTTGATGTGGTACTGGCATCATTACCTTTGTTGATGTGGTCATGATTTACATGATATTATGCCTGAGTTATAAGTGGGTTCGAGATGCCTTGAAAGAAAACAGGCCAGGTGTCAGGTGAAGAATAGCAAAAATTAAAAAAAAATTTTTCATTTTGATTGCCAGTACTGTGTTGATAAAGATTTTCAGCCGTGTTCTGGCTCAGCAGGAGGGGGTGTGGCCTGCGGCAGGTATGGAGAGAGAAGTGGTGGCAAAAATTTTGGCCCTTGGGATCTTACTCCTTTTACTGCCAGAGGCAGAAGTGACCAAGAGCCTGAGGACGTCTCTCCTGAGTCCCAGATCTGGTCCAAGCTTCTTACTCCTCGTTCGCTTTCCTGGGGCTCCTTTGGTGACCATTGCGACCTATCCAGTCTCGCCCCACAAGCTCAGTGGAAAAGATGAGTGAAGAGGGATCCAAAGACGTGGCTCCAAAAAGAGAACAAGGACGCCCATCCAGCACATTCCCGAGGAGTTTAGCCTCTGCCTGTCAGCTGGGAGGCCTTGAACGATTCCCAGCCTCTCAGTGTAATGGTTTCCTCGTGTGGTTTTCTAGAGCGGGGATGATAAAGCGTTGTTGTGAGGATTAAATGAGATAACACATGAAAAACACTTGGCATATTTTCCTGGCACCTATTAAGTTCTTCATAAATGTCACCTATTGTTATCAAATTATATACAATCTCTTTATTTTCCCACTAAAAGTTCCATTCCTTCTAGGGTGGCCCAATGCCATGTATTGCTAATGATTCCATTTTATCTTTATCCAGGGATCCTCCTCCATGGGACTCTCTGAGCATCTCTTGAAGACAGAATGTGTGGCTTTTTGGGAAATAGAGGCATCCCAGAATCAGAGAATGAGGAGTCCAGAAGGCATCTTGACCATCTTCCCACACCTGGAATGCAGAGCATGGAGCCAGAGGTGGGCCCGAAGATCTGCAGTGTCCCTCAGCAGTCGTATGGGTTGATAGAAACTTTGATGAAACCATGAAGAAGGTGGGTGATTGGGGGGGGGGGGGAGGTTCCTGCCCTTTTATCCTCTCTGACTTCAGCAGCTCTCCTCTTTCCTGGCACCCAGGGCCCACCTCCGTGTGTAGTCCAAGGTGGACCCGGGGCCTTTTCCTGGGCTCATTAAACCTTCATTCCCCGGGGGAAAGCATCCTGGTTGGCTTTTAGGAGATCGTCCGCTTCTGGTGATTTACACCGTTAGGAATGGCTGGTGCCTGGGACCACATGGCAGTATTTACATTTTAAAAAGGAAAGCTATTAATCAAGAATATGGGAGTATGTGGTGCCATTTTCAGTCTGGAGGACTTTTTATTTTCCACCGATATTTCAGGAAATCAGGAGCGCCTCAGTGGGTACCCCCTTTTGTGGAATGTTGGCTTCCTATCACCGATCCAGAGAGAGGCTTCTCCCCTCAGCCCATGCCGAGTTTTCTCAAAAAGATATTCAGAGAAGAGGGTCCGACAGTGCCCGGCATAGCTCTCTCCCCGACTGTTCAATAATTCTCACCGTCAGGACATTTCTCTTGTATCGAAGCTAAATCCTGTCTGTGCTGTTTGATCCATTCTATTTCCTCCTGTCCTGCCCTCAGTGGAAACAGAAAACAGCTGGTGACAGTTCCTTGCACACAACAAAGGATTCTGGCTTCTCAGGAGGCTGATTTAAAGGCAACCTGTTAGAGCAGCCACCCCCTCCCCCCAACACAGACCTCACTTGGAGGGTCGGGCCAGGGTCTCTTGCTTCAGAGAAAGCCAGAGCACCCCTCCTACACCAGTTTTATGTCATTGCCGCGTGTGTGACAAATCCTGTGTTTAACTTGGGCGAGCTTCAGAAGGTTCTCCTTGTACCACATTCCAACTAAGAGCCTGCCACGAAAGGCCCGCATTTGAACCCCGTTAACATTCTCCACAGCCTCGCAGATCTCCCCAACGTAGCCAACAAAGTAGCCACTGTGGAGGACGTGGAGAGTGTCACCATGGTCAAAATGTAGTATTTATCCATTTATTAGGGCGGGGGGGGTGGCGTGTATGGGTCGTGCTGACACACAAAGTTGCAGAGCCCAAACTCTGTGTCTTCTTTACATTATTCCGTGTTGCACGGAGCACAAATCCTTCACCAGCTTGGTGAAGAGAGGGAAACAGTTTTAATTACTGAATGGATTCAGAACTCTCACTTTAAAGTGGCTATAGTACAAATGTGTGCCCAAACGTTCTTGCCAATACGATGAAAACATATTGCCGTATCTCTAAATCCACTATCTTGAGACAAACATAATTTCCCAGGAGTGCCTTCAGCTCAGGTCATGATCTCAGGGTCCTGGGGTCGAGCCCCGTGTCAGGCTCCCTGCTCAGCGGGGAACCTGCTCCCCCCTCTGCTCCTCCTCCCACTTGTACGCTCTCTCTCTCAAACAAATGAATAAAATCTTTGAAAAAAATAAATTTTCCAGGTTTTTTTTTTTTTTTTTTTTTTTTACCTTGCAAGCTTGTCTTTGCTGTGCTATCTACTGCTTTTCAAGTGGGATCTAGGTACAGCTCTAAAATGCCAGAGTGTAACTCGTCATGATAAAAATGAACATTTATTGAGCACGTGTTCCAAGTATTTGAGGCATTTAAACTTTCTTAAGCTTCTCAACAACGCTATGGGGTAGGCACTGCAGTAATTAATTCTCATTATATAGATGAGGAAACCGAGGCACAAAAGGACTAGGAACTTGCTCCAGGTCATCAGTTGGCAAAAGGCAGAGGCAGGACCTGAATCCATACGGGTCACTTCCAGAGCCCGGGCGCTCAGCCACAGCATGGTAGGACCTCTCTGCTGAAGCCATGAGTTGAGTGTGGCCATCTCGCTGAAGGGTCAGGTTGCTTGACGGTGAGGAATTCAGCACATTATTTTTCACAATGATAAAACAGATACAGAATCTTCTGCAAACAAACAACCTCAGAGAAGTTTTTAGTGTGCAGTGAATCGTCTCAGGCTGCGCCCCAGGTGTGAGGACACGTACTTCCTCTCCTCCATGGCTGGGGCACACGTTCAGGGACAAATGGAAGAGATGCAGCGGTGTACCTTATCTATTCCCGGTTTCAGTTGTCCTGCACTGAAGCCATTGGCCGGAGGTCAGATGTCAGATGGCGATGATAGAATTTCCAGCCATTTCTCTTGGACTTTTGCTCTATCTCCTTCCCTCCCAGCAATGTCAAGTGTAGGTCATGCTAATGTCCTCACCTGCAGGGCAAGAAAGGAGCATTTCCTTAGACACTGGGACCAACATCCCAGAAGTAAGGACAGTGTACTGTCACTGGCCCCTCACTTCCTGTGTCTTTCCTGGGGTCCTGTCCTTCTAATGCCCCACCCATGGGTGGGTTACACTTCCTCCCTGGAATTCTGGGCACATGTGCTTAGCTCTAGCCCAGCTGTTTGCTGATGGTATCATGAAACTGGGCAGAAGTCAAAAGCTGAGCTCCTTTTAACATTTAAAGCATCAGAGATGGGCTCCATGTTTGACTGAAGGAGAGTCTTTTCAGGTCTTGAAATGTGTCCCTGTCACACTTAACCTCCTTTCTGGGACTTAGGAGCACAGGAGAGCAGGATCCTATCAGCTTCTCCTTCGTGGCATGTTTGTAAGGAGAAGCTAGCCCACGGCTGGGCGGATCTCTCCTGGATGGACTCTGAGTACCACCGAGGGCCATCCTCTGTCTCTCATCGAAGGGTCTGGTGAGCGGCAAGTTTACGTCAGCAAAACAAGTTCACTCTATTGATGTCATTGATTTATCCTTTCCTTTCCATATTGGATGATTACTAAACTAAACTCTAAGAAAGGCTGTGTTGATAAAATGCACCGGGATCACACAAACAGCATGCCAAACCAGCGTCTATCTCGAGAATTTTCTCCTGGTACTGTTGACATGAACTTTTTCTTTCTCATTTTTTTTTTTAAATTAAAATTTTTGAAATAACTGCGGATTCACATGCAGTTGTAAGAAATCACACAGAGAGATCCCACATACCCTTCACCAATGTCCCCCCAGGGGTGACATTCTACAAAACTGTGGTCCAATATCACAGCCAAGATATCCATAGTGACACAGTCAGGATACAGAACATTTCCAACAGCACAAGATCCCTCATGTTGAAATTCTACTTTTCTTAAAGATTTTATTTCTTTATTTAGGAGAGGGAGCATCAGCCAGAGGCAGAGAGGGGCAGAGGGAGAGGGAGAAGCAGACTCCCCGCTGAGCAGGGAGCCCGATGTGGGGCCCGATCCCAGGACCCTGGGAACATGACCTGAGCTAAAGGCAGACTCTTAACCGACTGAGCCACCCAGGAGCCCTCATGTTGAAATGTTAGAGCCAAATTCACTTCCCTCCCTCTGCCCCATACCAACCATTTATCTGTTCTCATTTTTATAATTTTGTCGTTTTGATAATGTTATCAATGGAATCACGTATAGGATTGAATTGTTCACTCAGCCTAATTCTCTAGGGATTCATCCAGGCTGTTATGTGTGTCATTAGTTTGTTCCTTTTTACTGCTGAGGAGTATTCCATGGTAAGAGTGTACCGTAGTTTGGTCAACTAGTTGCCGCACTGGAGAACATCTAGGTTTTTTCCAGCTTGGGCTCTTATGAATAAAGCCGCTATAAACATTTGCGCCAGGTTTTTGTGTGAATGTGTTTCATTTCTCTGGGATAAATGCCCAGCGGCATGACTGCCGAGTCCTATGGTAGTTGCAGGTTTATTCTTTTTAAGAAACTGCCAAAGTGCTTTCCAAAGTGGCTGTACTATTCTGCACTCCCACCAGCAACATCTGAGTAATACAGTTTCTCTGCATCCTTGCTATCCTGATAAGTGTGTTATGAGACTCTGCCGTGGTTTTAATTTGTATTTTCCCAATGGCAAAAGATGCCGAACATCTTTTTGTACGCGTGCTTGTCATCTGTAGGTCTCTTCCGTGAAATCTCACTTCATGTGTTTTGCCCATTTTCTAATGAGATTTTTTTTTTTTTACCATTAAATTTTGAGAATACTTTATGTATTTGGAGACTAGTCCTTTGTTGGCTATGTGGCTTTCAAATATGTTTTTACTATCGGTAGCTGTCTCTTCATTCTCTTAATGTGGTTTTTGGTAGTGCAAAAGTTTTCAGTTTTACTGAAATCCAATGATCTATTTTTCTTTTATGAATGTGTTCTTGATGTTAAGTCTAAAAAATCTTTGCCTAGCTCTTAATCTCAAAATCTTCCTCTATTTTTTTCCTAAACATTTTATATTTTTACATTTAAGTCTGTGGTTCATTTTGAGTTTATTTTTGTAGAAGGTGTGAGACAGAGGCTTGGGTTCATTTTTTTGTGTGTGTCTGGACGCCCAATCATTCTGGTATCATTTGTTGGAAAGATTACCTTCACTCCATTGAATTGTTTTTTGCATCATTGTCCAAAGTCAGTTGGGTATATTTCTGTGAATCTATTTTGGGGTTCCTCATTCCATTTATTGGTTTATGTGCCACATAGTTTTGGTTCCTTACTGAATAAGATTACTCACACTAAGAAATTGCATTAGAAATTGCATTAAACCTGTAAATCAGTTTGGGGAGAATGGGTATCTTTACTATATTAAGTCTTCTGATCCATGAACAAGGTATGTTTCCTTATGTAGACCCTGTTTGATTTCATTCGTCATCATTGTGTAGTTTTCAGTATATAGAACTTAGGCCTGGTTTGCTAGATTTATACCTAGATTTCTTTTTTTTTTTAGAATTGTAAATGGTATTGTATTTTTAATTTCAGCGTCCATGCATTCATTGGTAGTATGTAGAAATACCATATATTTTGTATATATTTTATAAATTTATTTTGTATATTTATTTGTATATTTATTTTGTATATTTATTTTGTATCCTGTGATCTTGATGAACTCATTTATTAGTTCAAGGAGTTTTTTTAATAAATGCTAGCGTTTCTTATGTAGGCAATCATGTCACCTGCAAATAGGGACAGTTTTATTTCTTCCTTTCTGATCCATATGTCTTTTCTTGCTCTACTGCACTGTCTAGAACTTGTAGTGCCATGTTGAATTAGCGTAGTGGGTGTGGACATCCTTCCCTTGTTCCTGATCTTAGGTGGAAAGCATTCAGTGCTTGCACACGGTCTAAATAAACCAAATAAAAAAGAAATTAGTGAAGTGAATTTAAAAATATGACCCAACTATATGCTGTCTACAAGAAACCCACTTCAAATATAATAATTCAGGCAGGTCGGGAGGAAAAACATTGGAAAAAGATATATCATGCAAATATCGATCAGAGGGAAGTAGGAGTAGCTATATTAATATCAGATAAAGTAGCCTTCAAAGCAAAAAAAAATTAACAAAGACAGATAAGGAGATTATATAATAATTAAAGAGTCAATCCACTAAGGAGACAGGAATCCACTGTTGTTTAGTTTCCAAGTGTTTGGACATTTTCCTGTTATCTTTTCTGTTATGGATTTCTAGTTTGATTCCATTATGGTCAGAGAACACACTGCATGATTTCAAGCCTTTTAAATTTCTTGAAAAAAAAGTCTTAATGGTCCAAGATATGGTCTATCTCAATATCTAGTCTGTAGGCACTTGTGAAAAAGTCCATTCTGCCATTGCTGGGTGGTGGTGTCACCCCCCAGAGGGGTAAAGTTCCAACTCCCTACTCTTCTCTGACATCCCCCCTGTAAGGACAGGGGAGGGAGGGGAGAAGTGTACCCCATTGCAGCCTGTGAAGATGAAAGTCTAGCCTCCCCATTTGGCCTTTTCTGACAAGTGGGGCCACAGTTTTTTCTGTGGTGTTTAATTGGAAGAGAACAGTTATTGTCTAAAATAACCTGTCTTACTAGGTTGCCCCTTTCCTGGTCCTTTGGCCAGAGAGAGTGGGCTTTCTTTTTTTGTGTGTGCACATGGGTTTTCCCAGTCGCCTGCTTCTTCAGCTCCACGTCTGGACACATGGGACAACATGGAAGCCTAGAGAACTCACCACAGTGTCATTCTTTGGGTCCCAAGTTCTCTAGCCCACTTGCCCTCTTCTCTCATGGTTTTATACACAAAGGCCAAGATTTACATACAATAAAGTGCATAAAATGTACCAATCTGGAGTGTGCTACTCAAGGTTTAAACATGTATACACCTTTGTAACCACCACTCAGATCAAGACATAACACATGTCCAGCATATGTGTCCAGTAAGTTCCTTGTTTGCTTTCTAGTCAATCCCTGGTTTTCTGTCTGGAGGTTACCACTCCAGATCCTGTTCTTGAATATTATATAAGTGAAATCATACCATACATACTCTTTTGTGTCTGGCTTCTATTGCTCAACATAATGTCTGTGAGATTCATCTCTGCTGTCTTCAGTGGTCTGTAGCCTTTATTGCTGATTTGTATCCCATTAGATGAATGTAGCACAATTTATTTATCCTTTCCTTATTGACAGATGTATGGGTTATTTCCAATTTGGAGTTATTATGAATAAAGCTGCTATAAACATTCTGGTATATATCTTTTGGCAGATCTATGCACAAATTGCTCTTGGGTATATAAATCTAGGAGTAGGATTTCTGGGTCATATCAAAAACCACTTATTAAATTAAATTTGATAAACAGATAGGAGCAAGTTTAGGTTACTTTTTTCTTTGGTTAGGTTATTTTTTGTAGTGGTGCTCTGGACGTCAGTCAAGGGTATCACATATCTTTGTGATATTTAGTTATATCATAACTTTAATTGAAGGTACAATCAATTATAAAAAATATGACCACTTAAAGATGGTTTTACATTAGACCTAAGATGTTCCAAGGTAGGGATTATCCAAAATACAATAGAGGTTATATCCTTAGACTTTTGGGTGGATGTCACATTTCAAAGTAGAGACCCTTTTTCAAAGATTTCATGGAAAGAAGAGATTATGTACTAAATGCCCAGTAATGACATGAATCAGAGACAAATTCTCACCCTTTATATGCTCTTCTATCGCACTTGTTAACATTCTGGCTCTTTGAGAGAAACAGAATTGATAACATGACATCAAAATGACCCTTCTTTGCCATCAGGAGTTCAGTATTGCTGGCGGATTAGACTGGGGTGGGGCTGGGCCCGGAGAGGGAGAGTTTAAGCGGTTGCTCCGGACCCCAGATAGTTGTGTTGGTTCCCGAGCTGCTTGAGAAATACCCACATCAGTGGTAATAGGATTGGGTTCCACTACCTCAGAGGACAGAAAAGAACTGGGCATCTGGAAGCCATTGGCTGAGACATTGCAAAGACCTCTGTGGACACGGCAGTCCTGTTCTGCAGGTTGATGACGGCCTGGAGCCATAACACAAAGGGCGATAACCAGAGAGGGCATGGGGGCTCCTACTGCTGAGCAGGAGTGAGCAACGGGCAAGAGGACCTGAGCTCACAAGACCCGCAGATTCCCACCTCCTCTTTTTTTTTTTTTTTGGCGGTGGAGGGGGTGCAG
>CM052886.1:14467014-14533087 GCA_028534135.1 Potos flavus
GAAACAGGGCTGGTATTCTGACTACTGGTGTCCAGCTGTAAGCCTCTTTGGAGGGAACAAACCATCCATTCATCCGGCCATTTTGAGATTTTCCTTCCTACCCCCCGCCCCCCCCAGCCTCCCAGCGGAGGAGGAGACTACCTGGAGGAATGGCATTCTGGGGTTCTGAGCTTTCTAACTGAGGCTTGATTTTTTTATTTTTTAATTTGCCTACTCTTTTTTTTTTTTCCTCCTGCTAAACTTTTTCTGCCCCAAATCCCCAACCCTACACCTTTCTCTTTTTTTTGCTTTATTTTCTCCAGCCCTAGCGCTGGGGGATTGGGCATGAGATGATGTTTAATTTTACATCAGTTAGTGGAGTGACCGTTTCTAATGTATCATCCAACCTGGGACACCTCCAAGGATGAAAAGAAGAGAGGTATTATTAATTAGAGCGGGAGTAGTAGGAGTACACGGGGCCTTCTTGGGCAAGCCCAGACACGTGGTCCTCGATGTTCTGCCTCCATTGCGCAGCCCCGAGAGAGCATTTCAATACTCGCCATACAGCCGCAGAGGGAAGAGCCTTGCCTTTCCTTGCCCTTGGCTCTGCTGCCAAATTGTGGTCTAGGTCTTGAACAGAACGTGGTCGATGGGGATTAAAACAGCACAGATTGTTCTCTTTTTTGCTCACTGTATTTTTAGTCTATAATGATTCTTTTTCGTCTAGTTCTGCATTTTTCCAAAAGGTCACATTCTCAATATTCAAGTAGTGTAGCCCAGCCGTTCTCTACTCTGAATTTGAAAGTTATGCTGTCAAATTTCAATCTCATGCAGATTTTTTGCCCATTGTCAATCCTAATTAGGGTGGGAAACCGAGTTTAAAATAAACTTACAGTTTTGCTCCCTAAGTATTCTTTGGGATTGATGTTATTGGACCAAGAATACCTTGCACGTAAGAGTTTTGTATAATTGCACAAATTCTCATTTAAGATGCACAGCAAAGCCCTGAGGTAGGCTGCAAGAGTTCCGTATCTTTTTCGGAACACAGAACATACTACTTTGCATTGGGATCAAATTCTGGCAAGGAGGAACAAAAGGGGCATGGAGAATTACGAGTCTGCATGCGCAACCTTATACTCTAGTTGAAGTATAAACGTATAGACGCATCAAGCTAAAGCTACCATTTGCTTTTGGTTTTGTCTGTTTGTTGTTTGTGAATCGTGGTGCTACAGTGAGTAGCAAACACTTGTGATTGTAACCAGTAGTCGCCCTTCCCCCACCTCCTTGCCAGCAGAGCCCACCTCTACTTCGTAACGAAAAGACTGGCCTTCCTGGCTGCCCTTGCAGCCATGGGCATCCAAGGAAGCCTTGGTGAATTAAATCAGAAAGGAAGTCTTCCCTTGAACTTCTGGAAAAAACCCTTCCTCTTTGATAAAAGAGCCACGCAAGGGAAAAATCGGTGCCTCTGCCTTGTGGCTGCAAACGGAGTGGACTGCGGAAGAATGCCGGCACACGGAAGGCAGCAGACAGAAGGATGGCGGTCACCTGAGTTGTTTTCCATCTCATGAAGCCACTAACACAGTGTCAGAACTACCTATCTCTGGGCTTCTTGCTCTATGAAGAAATTGTCTTTATAGTCTAAGCCACATTTAGCGCACTGTTATTTACAGTTAAGAGGATCCTTTTTTTTTTTTAAAGATTTTATTTATTTATTTGACAGAGAGAGAGAGAGAGAGAGCACAAGCAGGGGGAGCAGGAGAGGGAGAAGCAGACTCCCCGCTGAGCAAGGAGCCCAATGTGGGGCTTGATCCTAGGACCCCGGGCTCATGACCTGAGCTAAAGGCAGATGCTTAATGACTGAGCCACCCAGGCGTCTCGTTTAAGAGCATCCTTGATGACTCACCATTTAAATGGCATTGCAGCAGTTTACTATAGAAGTCAGACTTCTCCCCATTCTGTAGCAAACTGTTGGTTATATTCCTTTCACTCCCTTGAAACTAAATATCTAGGTAATAAAACTGACTTATTCACATAATTTAAAAAATAGGATACCTTGACTATAATAAAAACGAGAAATACTGAAAAGCACTTTAAAGAAGAACATGCATGTAAACGGCAAATGTTTAGGCATGGTGACGCTGGTAGATGTGAGGAGGGGGCCCGAGCTTGCAAGTCTGAGTGGGATCCCCGGGAGTGTTGTAGCTCTCATAGCTGCCTGCTGCTGTAGGCGCGCCGGGGACGCAAATCCCATCCGAGGTGTAGACGTTGGCACTGTGGTTTTCAAAAGGTGAACAACTCTTGATAAAGTTCCAAACCAAACAGTGTACAATCTTACATCGACTTCAGCGGTAGCTGCGTTCTTGAAAAATTCAGCGTACAGTAAACCCACGCCAGATTACTTTGTAATGGTATGTAACACGGAGTCAGGATGTGGGATCACAAGATGATAGCCACATTTTCACCTCCGTGAATATCTGAGAGCACATTGGGAGGTGATGTGGGACTTGGGACAATTCTTTGCTGTGTGGCATTTGCCAGCACGTCGCAAAAAAGTGACGGTGATCCCTAAATATTGTGAGAACGGAAAAATGCCCCCAAGAGTTCTCAAAGCACCCTCCGGGGACATCGTGCAACCTTCCTTCTCTCCACAGAGGACAGCGCATTGAGGTCCGACTGGTCTGATGCATGTTCCGAGGTCCCTCCCTGTGCACCAATGTCAGAAGCACGCCTTAGCCCCGGCTCTGCAACTCACAGGGATGCTCCTGTCTCTTTGGGGGTGGGCATGGACAGGGGGAGAGAAAGTGCAGGAGCTCCTGGTGGACTGCTTAAGATCAGAACTCTCGCTGAATCTTGAGAGTCAACTCTTCACCCTTTCTCGGTACGGTGCACTTTTTCTCTGACGGTTTATGGAGCCTCTCTTATGTGCAGGCAACGAAGGTTACTACTTGTAGACACAGGGCTGACCGAGATCTCCTTCCTGCCCTCAGGCAGCTAGAAATCTAACACAGAAATGGAGAAAAGTAGCCAACTAAAATGGAGCAGCCTGGGGTCCCAGGAATGCATTTCAACGGATCCTTCAATTTCTTGAAGTTGCAGGCAAGACTGCAGGCATAGCTGAGCGTGTGCGCATGCGTGTGTGTGTGCGCGCAGGCGCAGTTTTTTCTGGGTAGAAGCACCATAGATTTAATCACCATCTCAGAGGACTCCAGCACCCTGTGACGGTTACAGGACTGGTAAGGGGGTGCCACCCTATCTGATGGGTTTTCACAGGTTCCCTCTGTCCTAAATGTCTCTTACTCAGACACTTCTTTCCCGGAAATTCTACCAGTAGAGATCATTTCTAACGAACGGATAGTTAGCATGGGTCTCGGTGCACATCCTCTTTCCAGCAACGCTCAGGGAATGTTCACTGAGCTTCTGCTGTGGGCAGGGCACTGAACTGAGGCCCAATGGCCCTGCAGGAGATGGAATGGAGCTCTCCGTTGTGTGGAGGATGGGGAGCGGGAGACAGAGGCTAGGACAGCAGAAGTGCAAGATCTTTCGGGAACATAGCGGGTAACCTAACCCGCTCCGGGGCAGTGCAGTCCTCGGGAGGATAAGGCTCATCCAGGATAAGCCATCCTGGGCTGCTAACTTCTGCACCGATGTGAATGTGCGCATTGGCCAGGAGGCTGGTGTGAACAGAGGGGTCCTTGTCACAAGGACACTGCCGCGGCTCTGTGGACTTGGGGGGGGGGCGTGGTAGAAAGGCTAAGTTCGAGTGGACAGCCTCCCCCAGCGTCAGGCCTCAGTTGTCTCCCGGCTTTGCGTGGGTCAGCCGCTGGGTGAACAGGTCAGACCTTGAAAGGATGAACTCCGATAACATGACCTGCAATTTGGTGCATATTTAAAATTCCAACCTATAGGGGCTCTCGCTATTTGTTGCAGGAGTGTGTTTGGAAAGCAGACCGTGGACAATCTGGGACTGGAGAGTGAGGGGGAGGGTGGTTTATAACTGAGAAACTATGTGCTGACTGTAACCATGTTGAAAGCAGTGTGGTTTCTATGGGGTTCATTCTGGAACTAGTGCATGTCGTTTTCCCTCCGGAACAAGGCCTTTGCAGAAAAAGAAAACATACCTTGGTCAGGAAAACGCCAAATACTCTCCCTCTGTAGCTCCAAGCAGTTGTCTCCACAGAGGGTTAACTTGTCCTGAGGCCATCTTGTCTTTGGAAACCCCAAAGTAGCAAAACACAGATCTTTTATGCCTTCCCCTCCTTTGCTAAAAAGGAACAGGAATAATTGCCAATTCAGTAGGCTCCTTGCTCTTTTGTGCATTTTAAAGGCATTTGCTGTTTGGGATTTGGAAGAAAATCATGAGAAATGAGAATCTCTCGCTGCCTTGGCTGGAAGCAGGCTCATTGTTTGCAGAGCGAGCTGGTTTCCATGGTTTTGGACTATAGACAGCCGCATTTTTTTCAAGAGTAGTTTCTACTTGCAATTGGATCTAATAAATAGCCAAGGTAGTCCGTCTTCCAACAGCAAGAGGTCTTAAAGTTCTTTGAAAACACCCTTGTATGTTATCATTCACAACCAACAGTACAAGCTTTTTAGTTATTAAAACTCGTGCATTTCTCTCAGGATAGGCCCTGTCTGGCCCACATTCTGCTTTAATAAGAGCAGCCAATCCCGTTTCAGGCTCAGGGTCCTCGTCTTAAAAGTAAACACATTCTTCTCCTCTCGACTGCAGGAGACTCAGGGAATGGTCTGGGAGAGGGGAAGAGGGCAGGGACCTGTAGTATTTGGGGCCTGAGCACCAGCCAGGGGAGTGTCTGGGTGCTGAGAGCGGCTGGGCTATGAGGCCATATGACTTCCCCTCCTCGAAACAGCCTGGACCAGGGCCTGCCCCCCACCCCCCAGCCCGTCCCTCCCCAGGAGCTACATGGCACACTGCAAAGGAACCAGCATGTGGAAACTGCCTGTTTTACCTTCTGTCCCTAAAACAAGACACATTTTTGCTTCTTTTTTTTTTTTTATGTCCTATTAAAAAAAAACAATATACTAAAATGAGAAAAAAATTCTTTATGTCTTATTGGGACACCGGCTTGGAAGTAAAGGAGGATCAGATAACGAACTGAACAATTTCCATGGCTTGTAGCGGTAGGAAAGCAACACAGAGTCCGCACTATGGCAAGCAGCAGGCTCAGTTCCGAGGACACAACCTCAGCCTATGCCTCACCGCCACGGCAACCGTCCATGCCGTGCACACGGCCCTTTAGCAAACACCTCTGCTCCTTTTCAACAAGAGGGAGCTATGTGGCTGCGGTTCAATTCAATGCTACTCTTGCCATACATCTTTTTTTTTTTTTTTTGTAGGACCTTGTGGTCTTTCTCGAACTTACGGCAGTCGCGCTGTGTCATTTTCACTTTGTTGTCTTTTTTGTCATTTGACTCTTCTAGTGCTGTTGGCCTTTGTTTAGATCTTGCCTTACCGCCTGGCTTGTTGGTTCTTTGAGAGCAGAGAGCACTGGGTTTTTCACTTTTCTGATGTATTTTCACTTTTCT
Organism: Potos flavus; assembly: GCA_028534135.1. Classification (NCBI taxonomy): domain Eukaryota; kingdom Metazoa; phylum Chordata; class Mammalia; order Carnivora; family Procyonidae; genus Potos; species Potos flavus. The sequence continues at coordinate 14,472,538 of CM052886.1, forward strand.
GATGTATCTGTTTCCCCACCTGGAACGATTCTGGGTGTCACACAGGAAACCACCCGGGCCTGTGTTGGACTGTCTTTCAAATGGCATTTTGGTCCCATAAGACTAGAGAGGACCCTTTTCCGTGTCCCCCACCTCTGCTCTGGGCATCGTGGTTCCTGAGGGTTAGGGGGTTTCTGAGGATCACTTAAACACAAATTTACTGCCAAATGTATAAAATGCAGATTAGCTAAATTGGATAGATTAACTAAAATGAAACTAATGGTGACTAAGAGGAGCGTTTGGGAAGTTGAAGGAGAGGATTCTACTTTAATCTGTGAGGTAAGCATCACAACATATTTTTTGTAGACTCTGCCTGTCCCCTTGGCAAGAAATAGATTTCTCCTCTATGTGGCTTGAGTTTTCTCATCTTGACTGAATAAACATTTGGCTCAGGATCCACTCTTTCTCTTCCTTGGGGACCAATCTGAGAATAATAATAATAACAATAATAATAAGCATTTCCTTTCAAGTAACAGCACTAAACCTTTCCGGGCCAGGCAGATACAGTCAGAAAAATTTGACTTGTACTCGGGAGAGTATTCCTTGGAGGAAAGCGACACTCAAGAGCGAGTCTGTCCTTCAGGCTGAGTGTTACAGAGACCCCAGGCCCAAGCCTTACCCCCCACAACCTCTGTAGCTCGTTGACAAATGGGGACCAACATCAGGAACGTTGCTCTGGGCAGTGTTCGGGTTTGTTTCAGGGACCCCGTTCGGCCCTGAAGCCCCCTGGCAGCTTCATTACTGGGATGTTGACCTTTCTCCAGGAATTGCTCAGAAAGTGCACAAAAAGGTGGGGTGAGCTGATCTTTAAAAAATTAGGTAAAAGGGGCGCCTGGGTGGCTCAGTCGGTTAAGCATCTGCCTTCAACTCAGGTCATGATCTCAGGGTCCTGGGATCGAGCCCCACGTCAGGCTCCCTGCTCAGCCCCTTTCCCCACTCGTGCTCTCTCTCTCAAATAAATAAAATCTTAAAAAAAATTAGATAAAAGACAGTGTTTTTTTAACTGACGTACATTGCTGCCTAACTATTAAAGATGTTTAGATTTCCTGTCAGAAGATGCTCAGTGACCTTCAGAACTATGCTCTCGTCCCCAGGAGACCGCCATATTGTATTTGCTGATGTTGGAGCACACAGATATCTCCTTGCTGTGTGACCAGCGTCATTGCTTGGGCTTGTTCTGGGGTTGAACACGGAAAGGAATTTTTTTTAAGCCTCTGAAGAAGCTCTGTTACTGAATTATTGATTTTACATTTCACTTGCCACTTCCACATCCCTCCCACTACTTCCCTCAACACAGAAATCTGGGACGAAGCAGCCAAAGTTTTTAACAAATCAGATCAACTGCAATTCTAGATCATTTGTAGTTAGTCCCAATTTCAGCTAGCTGTTTCTTTTGTGGATTAGTTTATTTTATCACCTAGGTAGCTAAACGGACTATTTATCTCTCGTTTAACAAAGATACTAACAAAGGCACTCGTTATCAGTCAGGTGGGGTCCGTAGTGCTCACCACACTGTCGTACCGTTGAAAGACAAGTATCTACTTGCGGCCAGATGTTTTACACCTTGAGGGCTTGAAAAGCCCTACAGGCACTTTTCTTTCCCTCTTTCCATCCATTCATTCATGCATGCATGCGGTATGTCTGATTTTGCTGCTAAAGGTTTCATGATAAATATCCCTTATAGGCTTTCCTTCTTCCGATATGCTGTAGGTTGAAGGTTAGTCACATTCTTTCTAAAATTAGTGAATTTAGCATTTTTTTCTTCCTCCCCTGGGCTCCAGCCTGCTTTCTTTGAAGGGAAATGGTCAAGGTTTCCCTTGGCTTTTCCATGCCTCCCACGCTCCTTCGCGCATGCCGCAAATACTCCAAGGTACGGCTACTTAGAGGACCCTTTGCTGACAGCGGCACAGACATGTGGGTGAGGAAACTCTAAGTCAAAGAAATCATCAGACTTTGCTGCTGAATTAACCAGGAAGGGATGGACAAGAGAAGAGAGGCAGACATGCCTAAGAAGAAAGACACGAGAAAGCCAAGAGCAAAAGCCATCAAGGTAAAGGGAAAGGTGAACTGAGGCCTGACCAGCCTTGCGGGGCATGCTGGGAAAGGAGGAGACCGGCTCCTTTTGGGGACCCACCTGCCCAGGGGCCGTGTGCCAAGAGCCCAGCCACAGTTTCATGCTGGGCCTGCGGGCCTGGCCTACATCTTGGTTTGGCCGTTTGGATCTAGCGTCCTTCTTTGGACAAATACAATTTATGTCCACTAAAGAAAAGCTTGCTACACGTTTTCTCTCCATGCTTTGGAAAGTTACCAAAACCGGAAAAGAAAATCCTATAAATCTCTGCTCATCCAGATCCTTCTTGTTCTGAAAGGAAGCCCCAGCACGAGTTCCCCATCAGGGGCACGACCTTCTCTAACTCCTCCGGCCCACACTGAGTTCTCCCCGAGAGCCCCGACGGATTCGCGGCCGAACCACGAAATCCAGCCATTAATCACCCTTCACCACAGAGGGGCTGGGGAGGCAGGAAATCCCGGGATCCCAGGAGGCCAGGATCCCCGGCGAGCTGGGTCCTGGGCGGCTCTGCTTCTTCAGCACCTCACGTCGTGTGCAGTCTCTGTTTTCCCATCGGCATCCCCCCAAAACCCAGGCTGAATATCTGTAAGTTGACTCGTTGCTCTAAGACTACAAGCTTTCGCATTGCTTTCTTCTGACAGGTTTCAAGTCACGAGAGCAGAAATTGTGTTTCATATGGCTCCCTCTTCCTCTTCGCCTGGCATCTGAGAGCTGGGCGCGCAGTGTTTGTCTACTCAGGTCTTTCATGAGCGCTTACGGGAACGTGCTATGTGCCAGGCACCGTGCTGCAGGTTAACCGCAGGTGCCGTAGACATGCGGACCATCTTCAGAGCATTCAGTCATTCTCCCAGTCAAGCTGGCATCGGAATCTCCTGGAGGCTTGTAAAAAACACAGATCGCTGGGCTGCCCTTTCAGACTTTCTGATTTTATAGTCTGCTGCCCCAAATTTGTATTTCTGATAAGCTGCCTGCTGATGGCGAAGCGTCAGGGCAGAGAACCACATTCTGAGAACAGGTTTGTTCTCATGGGGGCGCTACCTTAGCCAGGGGTCCTTATCTTAACAGCTGCCACCTGGACTCCTCTAAGAAAGGCTCAGCCTCTGTTTGAAAAAAACTGCCTTGATGAACCTGCTCGGGTGCGGTGAGACCCTTTGGATGTCAGCCAACACCAAGGCATCAGGAAGGGGAAGTCACTCCTCAGGAGACGATGCGTGGAATTTGAGAGGTTTGCTCCCGAAGGCAAGGGGGAGACACATGAAGAGCTGAGAAGGGAGGCAGGAGAAAAAGGACCAGGGGAGGTGGGGGCCAGCCTCTCCTGTGAAAGCTTTGGTGTTGTGCTATGAAACCTGTCTTTAAAAAAAAAAAAAAGATTTCGATTCCACTATAGTTAACATACAGTGTTGCATAGTCTCATGCGTGCACTATAGTGATTCAGCAGTTCTATACATTACTCAGTGCTCATCGTGAAAAATGCGCTCCTCCTCCCCTGTATTTCATCCACCCCTCCCCCCCTTCCCCTCTGGTAACCATCTGTTTGTTCTCTGTAGCGAAGAGTCTGTTTTTTGGGTTGTCTCTTTTTTTTCCCTTTGTTTTGTTTCTTAAATTCCATATGTGAGTGAAATCATGAGATTTGTCTTTCTCTGACTTATTTCACTTAACATTATGCTCTCTAGATCCACCCATGTTGTGGCAAGTGGCAAGATTTCGTACTTTCTTATGGTTGAGTAATATTCCATTGCAGATATAGACCTCTTCTTTATCCATTCATCTGTCGATGGGCACTTGGGCTGCTTCCATAATTTAGCTATTGTAAACAAGGCTGCAATAAACACAGGGGCGCACATATCCTTTTGAATTAGTGTTTTTGTATTCTTTCGGTAAATACCCAGTAGTGTGATTACTAGATCATACGGTTGTTCTATTTTTAATTTTTTTGAGGACCCTCCATAGTGTCTTTCAGAGCGGCTGTACTAGTTTGCATTCCCACGAGCAGAGCATGAGCGTTCCTTTTTCTCCACATCCTCACCAACACTTGTTGTTTCTTGTGTTTTTGATTTTAACCATTCTGACAGGTGTGAGGTGATATCTCGTTGTGGTTTCGATTTGCATTTCTGTGATGATGAGTGATGTTGAGCATCTATTCCTGTGTCTAATTTGGAGAAATGTCTGTTCATGTCTCCTGCCCATTTTTAAATTGGATGATGATGATTATTATTATTATTATTGTGTTGAGTTGTCTAAGTTCTTTATATATTTTGGATACTAGCCCTTTATCAGATAACATCATTTGCAAAATCTGTCTGTATTCCCTGTCTCTGCCCCACCAACCCTCCCCAAATCTTCAACACAAGGAAGCAGGAATTCAGGGGAGGAGAGACCACGAGAAGATTCTGGAAAACACAAGAATCCTACAGAGGGTCTCATGGCTCCACAGATTGCAGGGCTGGAATTCACAGTGGCACTGGAGCCCATCTTGCCTAGCATTGCAGGGGTGGACAGCTTCAAGGGCATCTGGGTTCCTCCACGGCAGACAGCTGAGTTTTCCACGAGTTCTTTCAGACCTAGACAAGCATCGATTTTATTTAATATTTTAATTTTAAACATTAGGCCTTTAAAGAAAGAATGGACCTGAAATTCTATTAATATGGCTATAATCACAATGGTATCCTCTCGTAGTAGTGCTACGACCTTTTTCGAACTTACAGTGTTCTTTCATCTTCATGACCACCTTGTCGGAGGGCAAGGGCTGGTGTTAGTTTGACATTTCTATTGGGAAACAGAGGCAAAAGAGATGAGCCCTCAAAGCACGGTGTAGAGCGCGCTTCTCCTCACAGCAGGTGCAGGGAGCGTCCCCCCAGGCGACCCTGGGCAGGGCCTTTGTTCTTTGCCCTCTATTTTCCTCTCAAATGAGCTAGCTACAGAGTTCAATTCTAATTCTGAGCAAATCAACATTTAGAATAACATTTTGGAATATTCCGGGGAGGAGGTTAAATCATTTTAATATCGGATCTCAGGGTCGTGATCTCAGGGTCGTGAGATCGGCTCCCCTCTCAGTGGGAGTCTGCTTCAGATTCTCTCTCTCTCCTCTTCTGCCCTTCCTGCTCAGGCTCGCTCGCACTCTCTCTCTCGCAAATAAATAAATCTTTAAAAATAAATAAATAAATAAACAAACTTGACCTCGCCTGACTAGAGATGGTACCTGAAAAAGGTGAGTTACGTGGGAGGTGGCCTCTAGGTCCTTCCCATCCCAGAATTCTCCTGGGCCGGTGCTGGAAATCCCCTACAGCTGCTAGGAAACCCATCATTTTGATTTAGAATGAAATTGATTTCTTTGTCAACCACAAAGACAGATGGAGCCTGTGTTGCCAAAAAATGGAGGGATTTGGCTGTGAACATCTTATATTCTAGCTGCAAGATTTATACCAGAGTATAACATGTGGCTGTAAAATGTAGAGAGAGAGTGAAGCGTGATCACACTTTTCCCTACTTCCCTCCTGCAGACAAATGACATGCAGATTTTAAAGGAAAAAGCTAAGGCTCTGGATTTGAGACTCAGATGTTAAGAACAAAATGATTTAACAGTTTAACACCACAAACTCCCCCTTGTGCTAGGTTTTGCGGGATCTTGTCCTCTTCCCTGTTAGGGAGTCTCATTTAAACTTGACCTCATCTGGGGTTCCTGGGTGGTGCAGTTGGTTAAGCAGCAAACTCTTGGTTTCGGCTTAAGTCGTGATCTCAGGGTTTGGGGTCCAAAAGAGGAGCGACTTCATGTTGCAGGTTGGGAGTACTAAGGGAGACCTTTCATCTCTCCCCTTGGCTCCCTAATGTGCCAGATTCATTTCCTTCTTATTCCTTTCCTGCCCGTAAGTGAACAACCCTGCTTCACAGAAAAAAGCGCTAAGTGGTGGGGACTGGAAGCAACGGGCCCCAGTTAGTAAGCAGGTGGCAGAGTCAGGATTCCAACTTGTGTTACCGCCAAGCCCATAACCTCTGCTAGTCCATCCACTGGTTCCCCAAAGCCTGCCTGTGAGAAAATAAAAAGGAGTGACTTTTTTCATAAATATAAGTTCATGTCTTTTTAATTTGAAGACTATGTTTTTAGGTTTGTTTTTGTTTTTTGTTTTGGTGTTAAACTGTCCATTTTTTTCTCAAAATCATGATGGTAGAGAGTAGTTCTTTCCTCCACTTCCTTCTTTCTCTTCTTCTTTCTCCTTTTTTCTTTTTGTTTTGACTTGACCAGGAAGAAAAACCCCTGACCATTCTATTTTGGTTCCATGTTTCCCTTATTATTTTTTTTCATGTTACATAAATTCCAAAAGTCTGGGACCTCTGCTTTATCCGAAGTAACTCATCACTGTTTAAGAATAGCTCAGTCTAGCGTCAGGGCCGCACCCGTGGCCTCGGTGACCTGCTGGAAATGTGGCGCAGGAGTCACTGCCGCCACGCATGCGCATTTGGTTCCCATTCGACACTGAACTTGAACTAGGATGGATTACTGGGGACCTCTCAGTGAGAGATTGTCCCTTCCCTAGGCTGAAACTTCTTGCTCCTTTAAGATTTCTCCTTTCTTCTCTGGATTCTCCAAGTATCTGGTTTCTTGCATCGCTCGGATGGGCTCATCAGTCAAGATTCTTCGAAACTTTTATTCTGTTTTCTAAACACTTACTGATCATGGTGAAGCCTGAGGACGTTTGCTCTGTTTCAAGCTATAGGAAATCATATGGGGCCGCGTAAGAAGTGACGGCCGCCTTACCCTTGAACGAAGTCCTGCCGTCGGGGACCCAAGGAGCAAATCCGCAGCTTGATGGGCAAGCTCCCCGCGCTGACTTCGCATTCCGTGGTGTTAATCTGCCGTGGGACAGAGCTGCCAGTGACCCCGCGACTTCTTTGCACGCCGTCACCCGTGGACTCGGGGCCCTGCGAGCCGTCCACTCCCTCGGCCTCAGAGCCACGGCTTCAAACACGGCCCAGTCTGCGCCGCCCCGGCTTCAGGCCCCCGGAGGGTCTCTCGGCTCCAAGTCCTTTAATTTCCTTTATGGACGCAGTAAATCATTCCACACACCACCGAGCGGGGCAGGGCGGGGGGAAGCCTGATTTATTAGACCTACCTGCTTGCTTCTTTCAGAGTAAGATCCCCACATTGAATGATAGTTCCTCTCTTCCAGGTTTTGCTTTTCATATTTTTTAAATGTTTCAATAAAAGCCGCCTAGCTGGGCAGGGCAGTGCCAGTCCCATCGGGCCTCTAGCGACAGCTTCCCAGAGGCGGCAAGCTACTGTCACTGTCTCTCTCTCACTCTCCAGCTTATCACAGCTTCCCCCTTCCCACGGCATCTCTCTCACCCCACCCCCCCCTTTGCTCTGTGAGAAAGGAACCCTTCACTTCATTCGTTCCTTCCTTCCCGTGTTCATTCATTCCCAGTGCTGCCTGAGGTGCTGCAGACCCCGCAGCGGACAAGCTGGGCCAGGCCCTGACCCCACAGAGGGTGTGATCTACTGGGCATGAGAAGGGTCGGATGGCCTTTTTGATGCAGGGGGTGACTGCTGTGTAGGGGAGGGGCACCTTGCTTGTTTGTCAGTCAGGGAAAGAAATGGAAATCCAGGAAGGAAAATGGAAATGATTTCCTCTTCTGCCTAGAATGTTAGCTTCTTGAGGTCAAAGACTTTATCTTGTTCACTGCTGAGTCTGCAGCTTTACAACAGCACTTGGCACATAGTAGGGCTTTCATAAGTATGAATGAATGGATGAATAAATATTTCCATCTGCAATAACTTTCCCAGGTAGGTGACAATGATGATGATGATTTTGCTATTATACAACAAGATTGCATAAATAACTTGGATACTGAGTGAAAAAAAAAAAAATTAAAGTGGGATAGACCTGAGGTGCTGGGTGGTTCAGTTGATTAAGCATCTGCCTTCAGCTCAGGTCATGATCTCCAGGGTCCTGAGATCGAGCCCCAGCATTGGGTTCCCTGCTCAGCGGGGAATCTGCTTCTGCCTCCCCACCACACCTGCTCATGCTCTTTGTCTCTCTCTCAAATAGATAAATAAATAAAATCTTTAAAAATAAAATGAAATAAAGTGGGATAGGCCTAGAGATCAGGAACCCAGAGCCCAGTGGCAACATTTATGTGTGAACTTCTGGCTGGAAATATTGGATTGCACTTAAGGTCCATTTGTTGTGTAATAAGGTGACTTTATGTTTTTATGATATACTAATAGTCCTAGAGTTGGTTATTAAATAAAAGGCTATTTTGTGAGATAGCAACATTAGGTCTGAAAATACCCAATTAGTGAATAAGGAAAACAGACATAGGGAGTTTGACATAAAATAGGCAATTAAATTGATAGAAATGGAATTAAGTGACATTTGAAGGCTTTGAATCATTGGCAACTATTTTTCAAAAACTTTTTTCTTTCTTTCTTTCTTTCTTTCTTTCTTTCTTTCTTTCTTTCCTTCTTTCTTTCTCTCTCTCTCTCTTCTTTCTTTCTTTCTTTCTTTCTTTCTTTCTTTCTTTCTTTCTTTCTTTCTTTCTTTCTTTCTTTCTTTCTTTTTCCTTTTATTAAAACCCAGATTACTGTATAGAATAATGCTTTAACTCAATACTAGGGAAGGGCAAGTTTATTTGTAATATATTCCTAGTGGAACTGAAAGGTACTTTAGCAGTGAGCTCTTATTTGATAATAGGTCATTTTCTTTGGAAAAACTTAAGCTCTTTATCAAAAGAATTTCAAGATTACTCTTCACATTTCGATGAGGACATGGTGAAATTGTACTTCAAAAAATAAGAAACAAAAGTCCAGGGGACACTGAAAGCCAGGTTGAAGTTAAAAGGAGATCGTTAGAATATATTGTTAGAATACAAACTATAGCCTTATAATTCCCAGTCATCACCACTGGATTTTGTCAGTTGTTTGTTCTGGTTGCTTTCTGTGTAGGAACAAACCTATTTGATCAATTTATTTTTTTCCCTCATTAAGGTAAACTCTAAATTCACAGGTGCTGACTGAGAATCGAACCATAAGAAGCAGAGTTGAACCTTGAGAAACTTAATAGACCTTTATAATTGAGAAATGGATCTTCACATTTCTGAGGAAAATGACAGTTTGTGATAGAGCACTTAATAATGTGGCAAATCAGGAATGGATTTGACTGAATGGAGGCATTTTAAATGGCAGACGCCATGACACAAAGCATGTGGAAAGGAGCCGTCTCTCCTGAGAAGGCGCCATTACAGTGGTGGCCTGGGTATGTTCACCCCCAACCCGGGCTCCTCTGGGCTCACACGCCATGCCAGACCCTAGGCAAGTTTAAATGGCGTATGTAGTTCTTGTTGAGAGTGAAAGCTATCCCAGTAAAACACCACAATCGAGTTGGAAAACAAAGAGTAAGATACATGTGTGCGTAGGAACAGAGAATGGGACTTCTGTGAGGTAGAGGAGAGCGCTAGGCCGCACAATGTGAGTAGCAGAGTCTGCCAGGACCCTAGAAGCTCAGCCAGTGAAGACTCAAGGAAGGATCGGAAGGGTTAAATTCACCAAAGTTGTATACACCATGGAGGGGAACCTTGAATAATAGTTGGCTAGGTAGTTTAACTGAGAGAGGTGAACTCGGTAATTTTCCTGAAAAATCCACTTTTGGTTGTGAACCATCACATGCCCTTGCCCTGTGGTCACTGCTTCAAGCTCAGTGCTGAGGAGCCCTAGTGGTTCAGGTGGTGAAGTGGCTTTAAGCTAAAATGGCCAGTCAGTGCTACGCATGGCTCTGGAATTGACCATCAATATTGAAAACACACGTTCCCCAGAGCCTACACTCAGTCTCATAATCTCGTCTCCATAGAACCCTGGCTCCTCAACCCCCCTGCTCCCCTCCGTGCACACTCAGCCTCCCTCAGCTGTTACCCCCCACCGTGCATTCAAACAAGCTGTGGTAATATTCATAAGAGCAGTAGTCCTCAGGTTAGGGTAAGGGAGCTTTGCTGAGCTGAGATGCTGGACGCCAGCAAGGCTCACCCGCAAGGATCTGGCTTGAACATTTGGATTCAAATTCATGTATTCACAGGTTATAGTTTGCCACATGTCATGAACCTATATGTCACTTGAGGCTGGTTGAAAGTAAAATATTAACTATGCATCAATTATGAGTCTATTGTAATTTATGTGGAAGTGCTTTGGACATTGGAATGCCCTTAACCTTTTTCTTGGTCACACACCACTTTGAGAATCTAGTGAAAGCATGTACCCCTTCCCAAGGGAAATACATAGGGTCTGGTTTTACCTATAACATTTTGCATATAAATTCAAGAAGTTCACGAATCATCTGAAGTCATAGGTTCCCTGACCTAGAGGGATTTCTAAGTATAAGATGTTATTAAGAGTATTTTTTTTACATTTAAATGAACAGCAGAATGTAGAATTGTACATTTGACATGATCTCAGTGATACACTACATATAGGAAAGTATACATATATAGAAAAGACCGGAAAGACATGCACTAAAATGTAAATAGTACTTTTATTTGGGTGGTGAAGTTGTGATTTCTTTTAAATTTTTTCTTTGAGTTTGTTATATTTTCCCAATTTAAAAATGATATTTTTACCAGCTTATTTTCATAAAAGTAGCTGTTTATTGTGGCCAATTATGGAAATACTGGGCAGAGCTCTCAAAAACAAATCTAAAAAGACAGACACTGTGGTGGCCACTCTTCTGGGTTGGCTGTTCATTCACGACATTTACCAGTCTCTGGGATCACGTGATCTGCACCACAGGAATCTTCCCCCTGGTCTTCCGATCGGTGCGGGGGTGGGGGCCTGACTCAGCTGAATCAATCAGTGTCTTTTCTCAAGATGTTTCTAAACTGTAACTAGCAAGGAGCCAGCCAGTTCTTCTGTGATGACAGAGCTGTGAGTGAGGTCTAGAAGCTTTGAAGCAGGGAGGGGGACACACTTCCCGCTGGACCGCAAGGAGAGAGAGAGAGACAAGAGAGATACCTCAGAGTTCCTGGTTCCAGTCTCCTGTGAGTCCAGCTCACCCTAGTCCTTCTCGCATTTTGGTTTTTCAATTCTCCCTTTGATTTATACCTTTTTATTCTTCCAACAAATTGCCTTTTTGTCTGAACTAGTTAGAACTGGATTTCTGGCACCTGAAACCAGCAAGTCCACACAATAAACAAAAGTATATTTGTAAGTACTAAAGGAATAAAATTTGACCCAAGTTGTGAAATAAAAGAAAGCCACAATATTTCTTGACCCAGAAGGTGGCTGGCTTTCGGTGGCTGGCCCTGGGCAGGACAGAGGGAGTTCAAAAAGCAGAGACAAATGGAGATTATTGGTACAGATCCTTAGATCCTTCTCTTCACTGAGGAGATGGAACTTGTCTTCTTGGCTCTGTGCAGAAACAAACAATAACGGAATTGTTCAAACCCTGGTTGTAACCATGGAAGTTACAGGTCACTTCTCTCAGTTATGAATGTGATGCTTAGGATAACAAATTTACAAGTGAATGAAAGATAAACATTTTCCAACTCAGTGAGCTAGTAAACAATCCCTTCGTTAATTTGGCAACCGGCAGACATCTGAGTTCTGCTAAAGAGAAAATCTCAGCAAATTGGTAGAGATACTCCACCAGAATAATCGACTTTACAGATGAGTTTGTGGTCTACATAGCCAATTCCATTTCAACAAATGCCTAACTGTAATGAGGGTAGTTAGAAATACCAGGGCAGGGCTTAATTATTCCAGGAATATTTGACATAGTGAAATTGCAGATGACCTGCTTAATTAAAAGACAGCTCATCCGAGCTAAAAGCTCCAACTTCAAATTCAGTTCTATCTGTATCCTATGGAAAATGATCATTTCTGTGGGAAAATGTGTGTTTCTACTGAGTTTAGAAATGGCATCCCCAGACAATATGGTGAGCAGGCCACGACGGAGCCGAATCCACCTTAGGAGGCTGGGTAGAGTGGTAAAGCCAGCGGGAAAGAATTTTGAGTTCACATCCAAACCCAATCTAAGATAATGAGACCTAGATTTTTTTTAAAAATCAACATAGTATAACCTATATCCTCTAATTCAAGTAAAAGATATGTTCACATTTCTTGGAGGCTGAGAGATATCATTATCACAATATTTTTGATTGAGACTTTGAGTCATCTGATCTTACATGTCCGATGTCTTTAGATGATTCTAGATTTGGGATTTGATGCAATAGCTATGAAATCAGCATTTTCAGCAGGCAGACCTTTCAAATTAGGTAGAATCTCAAGTGTTTATTTTATGGTGGGTTTTGATATGAATTACTAAATTACTTTTTAGAAACGTACCAATTTTATTCCCATCAGCGGAATATTTCATCACGCCCTCTGTTCATCCCATGCGTTAGCACACTTAACTATGTCTGTCCCTACAGTACCAACAGTAATGTTACCTTGTTTCTTGTTTCTTTTTTTTTTTTTACCTTGTTTCACTTCCAATTTCTTTGATTATTAATGAAGATAAACATTTTCTCTTATTTCTTAGCCTTTTTTTCAGAGCCAAGTTCTGAGAAGTACTGTGTTCTTTGCACACGTTTACTCCTTTTATTGATTTATGTAAGTTCTTCAATCTTTTTTTCTGCCATTTTTGCCACAAATATTTCCCCATTTTATTATTTTATTTTATTTTATTTATTTTTTAAGTAGGCTCCATGCCCAACGAGGAGCCCAACGTGGGGCTTGAACTCATGAATCTGAGATCAAGACCTGAGCTGGGATCAAGAGTTGGGTGAGATCAAGAGTTGGATGCTTAATTGACTTTTATTTTCACAAAAGTGGCTGTTTATTATGGCCAATTATTATGGAAATACTGGGCAGAGCTCTCAAAAAACAAATCTAAAAAGACAGACACTGCGGTGGTCACTCTTCTTGGTGGCTGCCTCTCCCTGTTTAATTGTGACACTTCTTTTTTTTTTTTGAGCCTCAGCAATTCTCACTCTTTTTTTCTTTGTGATTTCTCCCATTGTGCTTACCTTTAAAGTCCTTCCCTACCCCCAAATCAGATACCTCTGATTAATGTTCACTTGCCCGATGTAACATAAATCCTATCAATTCACCAGATCATTGAGGCATATTTGGGGTGCTAGTGTGAAATCACTTTAGTTTTGAATAGTATGGTTTTCTTTATGCTATTTTTAAGAAAGAGAGAAAAGAGGGCACAATGCAAAGGCAAATACCCGTAGTCCCTGAGATCCTAGGTGTTTGTTGGGTTTGAGTCTCTAAGTAGAAGAGGAAACCAGCAGTGACTTGCCTCTGCCCTCGCAGTGCTTCCGGGTTTCAAGTTCGTGTTCTGGCCAGAGTCAGGAAAATAGCTAGAGGCCTGGATTTGCTAGCAACATCCCCAGTGCAAGTTACAACGAAAACACTAATGTCTCCTATCGCACCTGACCATCAAGTGGATTAGGTGCCTGGAAATCCAGGGATGAAATGAAGGGCAATCTTTTTGGGAAGGGAGGTTAGTGGGGGGGGGGGGGAGGGGACCTGGGGAGCCTGATTTTCAGCATCTTTTCCTCGTGTCCTCCTCCTCTCCTTCCTCATTCTTATGCCCTGCCCCCAAGACTTGGACAGTTATTTACAAGGAATGGGAGAAAGGGGACACACTTACATTTCTTCTCAATCAAGTTTACATCAGTAATCCAACTTCATTGCCATTTTGCTCTTAATTTCCTTGAAACTAAAATTTACCCTGAAGTGATAGGTAGAACGTAATAAAGATCAGAGCAGGTAAAATATATGTCTTATTCTGGTCAAATCTCCCCATGAGAGGCTGGTGTCTGGAATTAGAGCTTCAGAAATTCCCCCAAATGAAAAACAGCTGTTTTTATTTTCGTAATCAAACTCTTAGGGTAAGAGTTCAAGTGCTACACTGCCCTTGACTCACAAGGGAACCCTGTAGTTATTATGTGATAAGCACATCAATGAATGAAGGAACATGAAAATTATTTCTTATACATTGGCCATAGGGGCATAATTTAGGCAAAAGAGCAATAGAAATGGAATCAGCAGGTTCTAGAATCAGTTCAGCTACTATGCCACCCAACTGAGCCTCCTTGATCCTCAGTTTCCAAGTCTATTATAGCTGTCTATCCACAGAGTTGATACAACATATTCAAAAGCATTTTAACACATGACCTGGAACTGAAAAGTACAGCATAGTATGTTCAACTGAAATAAAATTTTACCTGACTCCTAAACAGTCCAATCAAATAAACTACACTTTGTATTTTTAATTTATGAATTCTAAAATATTAATTTAATACACTTTTAATTTTAGCATATATATTTCAATGCCAAGTATTACACATAAAACCCTCTTTGGGGATAAGTAAAGCCTGGACATTGACTGGAGTTTAGCTGGCTAATACTAAGTAATAGTTATAATTATGGAAACCCTTTACCTCTTAATCACTTCAGTGAAAGGGAGATTCTAGACGTACGGGTTAGTAATTATCAGTTTGGGAATGCTAATAAATGGTTCCTCCATTTCCTGGGATATACGGTTGGCCAGTTTGTTTGAGGTTATGCTCATGAGCCTGAGGTCAGAGATCTCCTTTTAGGGTCAATCAGTTTTGTCGTGTTTTCCACCCAAATTGGTCGGAGGCCGTCTAAGACAAGCAGGTTTCTAATCCATCACCTTTGCTAGAAAAATGAACCAGGCCCCTTTACTGATGGTGAATCAGTGCTCTGATGTCTGTATGTGCTCACATGGAAGTCAGAGAACAATTAATGTAAAAAAAAAAAGAAACTGCAGGACCTGGAAAGAAAAGACCTGTTTAAAGGGGAAAAAAAAAAATCCAACCCCAAAACTGTGTATTTTGGGTAGAGTAAATTAGAGCTGGTGTTCCCACCTTTTTTTCATATAATGGCACATCTAGAGTATTGTTAGATTTGTATAATAGCACTCTGGTGTTAATTGGAGGGAATTTGGGACCCAGTCTCAGCTGCCTACGGCCACACAGAGGGCTGAGGAGATCGATGTAATGCCCGTTAGGAACCCTGCCTCTGAGTACAGTGAAATCCAGGAAGGGACGGGCAAGCTCAATGGACTCAACATACCCACACATCTCAAACTGAAATCCTCTGCCCACTAGGGCAGCTCTCTCTCCCCAGGGCTCATCACTTGCATCACAAGATACATCACTTGCATCTCTATCCAAGCTCGACATACCTGAGTTAATGCTATATTTTCCCTTAGCTCCTTTTGGTCCATTCGACTCAACAAATATTCACAGAGTACCTTTGTGTGGAGCGCTATTTTCCAATTGATGGAAAGCAGTCATGGAGCCATCTTTAAGTTCTGCCTTCTTCCCTTCTCCTCCAGTCTCTTAGCCAACCCCCGTCCATCTCCCCGGGCACACATGGCGATGACTAACAGAGTTTTGCCTTGCTTTCCTTCACACATTATACAGTCAGAGGCAGATTCCTCTCAGATGTGCCCCATTTCCTGCACGCCAGCCATTGGCCAAAGCCAACTAAGAGGCCGCAGGCAGGAGCCCAGATGATATAGTGACACGATTCACTGGGCTCAGTGTCTCAGGAGATAGAGCCCGCGAGGAAGGGCAGCGAATGGATGGGTGGGCAAAGGGAGAGTAATCAGTTCACCTGCTAATTGATTTAGAAAAAAAAAATTATTTCCTCAGGTTCTTTTCTATTCTGAAACGAGTAAGGGCTCCTCGTTGTCCTTAGAATAAAGTAACAATTTCCTCTAAAAATCCTTGGCAGTCAGGCTCAGTTTTATCTCGCCTTTTCAGATATGCATCCTGGCCTTGTCACTTAGTGGGCGATCAGGGTCATTATTTAGCTTCATGGGGACTTTATTTCTTATTACACAAACAGGGTACAATACCTTTCCTGTAGAGCTGCCACAAGGTCGGATCTTTGCTGCGCTTTAGATCTGCCCTGCTATTTTTCATACAAGTTCCACTGTCCCTGGAGGGGGAACAAATTCCACATGAAACCTCCTCCCTCTTCAAGTCTTCACTAATCTCTCACCTTCTCCATAGTGAAGCCCCTATGGCTGCCAATCAATTTCTGTACATTAAAAATATTTGAACTGAGAGTTACATGACTCTGTCTCTAGTTTGGACTTCCTTGCTGAAAAGCGATATGGGATTCTTAACTTCTTCCCATATCCTCGTTTGTTTCACTGTACCCGCCTCGTACTTACGGCTGTGGCTGTGGTGGTGGTGTTGCCTGAGGGTTACTATGACCATCAGGTCACCACCCGAGGCGACCCCTGAGGATCGAATCAGAACTTCAATCATGTTGTGATTATACGACACACCCAGGAAAGATGATCTGATCTGATAAAGACCGGTTTTAAACATACCACAGTAATTTGAAAATAATGGCAACAACACGAGAGTGGGTCACACAGCTCGGGAAAGAAAATACGCTGTGTGCACAGTGGGCGCATTGGGTTTTAAATAGACCCACCGTGACTGCCTTCTGGGCCATACCCCTCCAAAGCAGTGAGGGAAAATAGGCCGGTGTGGGAGAGAAATTAGGTTTGGAAAGACCTTGGATTTCCTGAGGAAATTGTTCGGGCTCCGGCTCCCCCTAGTGTGCTGAACAACACAGGTACCCCAGTGTGCAAAGGCTGAGTTCAAGCTCAAGAGCTGAGCGCTTTTATCTCCAGCCGCCAACCTTACCTGAACAACTCGAAATCTCCATTTTGCCACCATTTGGTCCCTCCTGCAGCACCAACCACAGACGAAATGTGGCAGATGTTCTTTATCCAATCTGATTTGAACACCAGTCTTGATGGAAGTCGTGAGTTGATTCGAGGCATCCACATAACATTAAAGAGTACTTAAAAATTACCTTAAAAAGAGTTTCGTCTTTGTCGTGAAGTAGGGGCATGTACGTAATTAAGGAGCATGAGCAAAACTGAAAGATGATCCCTTGTTCATTATTTCGCTAAAAATGTTATTTGCCCCCACCTTCTATTTATCAAAATGTTAATCATCTGCAAATCTATTTTCCTCAAGCAGGATACATGGACCACTTGGCAGACCAAACATCGAACCCTACCAGAAGGAAAGCAACTCTTCCAACGGGGGGAAATGACACACGAAAGCAATGTTTCTCAAAGTGTAATCTCCAGGACGCTAGCCCACAGAGATGAATGGGTCTTTACTTAATAAAGGTTTCATGACAAATAGTTTTCAGAAATGTGGAGTTCGATGAAGATAAACTGACTTCTTTTTTAAAGAAACATTTCTTTATTTCAGAGAAAGAGAGAGAGAGAGCGCAAGTGGGAGCGGAGAGGGGGAGACACTCCCAAGCAGACTTTGTGCTGAGTGTGGAGCCCAACGCGGAGCTCAGTCTCCGACCATGAGATCATCACCTGAGCCGAGACCAAGAGTCGGGTGCTTAACCGAATGTGCCACCCGGGTGCCCCAAGACAAGCTGACTTTTAAAAAACTGCAGTATTCTTCCAGACCCTTCGTGTGCTCTTAAAATACCGCTGTACTGTGTGACACTTGGAGCTAAAGCATTTTCCAACTTGTTTAACACAGGGATTTTTTTTTTTCATGCCTGTCTCACACACCTGGTTCATGAATTACCTTTGGGAATACACACTGCATTAGAACTTCATTAACTTTCCATCAAAGATGGAGAGCAAATAGGAAAGTATGCCAGAGGAGGAAAGGCGATGGTAAATTCGAAACAAGGAGCAAGTAGGGTGACAGTAAAGAAGTTTGGGATCAGGGAAGAATTAGTAACATGAAAGATTTTTTTAGAATCCCCTAATGGCGGTCCCGTAAAGGAGTCGGAAGGATCGACCATGCTATATACATCACCAGCCCGCGAAATCATGACCAGACTTCTCCCAAAACGTCAGAGCAGTGATGCCATGTTGAGAATAAGATGCCAAAAAGTACAGTACCTCCATCCTATGGGGTTTCCGACCTTTGTGAAAACTTTTCTTGTGCACAACCTGTACTAACTGACATGGCTGTTTTAGGCTCTTTGTCCTGAACAGGGTCCCAGATACGCAGGGTACTTGAAAGAAGTTGGAAGATGCCTGTATTTCGAAGCTGTGAGTTAGAGAGGATTCCTGTAACGCACAGCTAGACAAACTTCTCCCAAAGACGGGGTGTTGGAGAAAACCGGAAATCCATAAAGCTGTTTGTCTTGGATAATGGCATAGGATAAGAACACCGACTCACGTGCCCTAGACTGTGCCTAGTCCTACTGGCTCCGTGCACATTTCCGAAGGGCTGCTCTCCACCGACTCATTCATAGGTTAGGTGGCCCCGCGTGCAGACGTGAGGGATCGGGGGTATGGATGGACCTAGACTTATGCGTCACTGTAGGCTCTCTTGCTGAGGACAGAGCATTTTGTGGAAAAAACGAACATTCATCAGCCCCCAAAGGACTGTGGCTCTTAGTCTCTCTTAGCGTATGGGGGCAAAAGAGGGGTGGGGACAAAGTTCATCCCAGAAGCAACTCTTGGTTTTCAATGGCCCTCCTATTTTCCAGCTGGGCCGACTTCAGGCAGGAGAGGTCAAAGGATTGACTCCAGAGCCCCGTGAAATAGAGCAGCTGGGAAGTGAACTGGGGGACTTGGCCGGTGTGCAGCCTCTGCCCGAGTCAGCCAGCCGCTCTGCTTCCGGGTTCTCGCAGCTTCTCTACCGGCACCCCGCGGTCAGCACGCTGCATCTGGCGCGGCCGACCTCCCGGCTGTCTCCGCTCACGGCCGGGACAGGAGGCGTGTTACAGGTCAAGTCTGAATGTTCTGGCAGCACGGCGGAAGGCAGATTGCTCCGTGCCTGCTCCAAGCCTAGAGTCTGGCGAAAGCCAGATTGAAGATAGCTGAACTCACACGCCAAGATTCCAAAGGAAAAACTTAGCTCACATTTTTCCTCTGTACGGTGATTTTTCTGCCCTTCCTTTTTTTTCTCTTCCTTTTTATTTTTTTTTAGAGGGAATCCCCATGTTGACAAGTCGAAAGCCAAAGTGCACAGGGGTCAGTTCACAGCTCTGTGAGCCGTGAACACCTGTGGGCCCGGGGGTTCCTTGGGAACCGGCAGTGGCCGGAGCTGAGAGCCAAGCCTGCCCTACGCAGAAAGGAATTCGTGAATGCGTGAAGCAGTAGGCTGGGCCAGGGGAGAGGCCGGGGAGTGCTCCGGGCCTGGGTCCTCTCTCGGGGTTCCAGGGACAAGTCTGCACTCGCTCGCCTCTGGTTTTACAAGCTGTATTTGACTTTATTTTTTGAGGCAGGTCCTTCTGAAACTCCTTACAGGAAGTAGAATGTGAATCTTCATTTTGCTTTTGAAGAGAAATAAAACTCTAAAATCTGAGAGGGGCAACATGTGGCCCAAATCCTTTGAGTAGAGAGAAACATCTAAAATGAAACAGGTTTATTGCGACATCTGTCTCTGAGGACTTAAGTGATCAGGGTGTCTCTCTGAGGAAGGGGTCCCACGGGCCCCACGCCCAGGGGAGGCCCACAGGGAGGCGGCGTCCATGTGGCAGGGGGTAGAGAATGTGCCTGAAGGTGCCTTATCCTTTCTGTCCCGGATATAGGTCAGCAGAGGGACTTTGGCGACCTCGTCAATTTAAAGTTTTGACTTGTTCGATATTTGGAAGTTAATCGAAGCCTCAGTGGAAAAAGTTAGCGTGTGACGTATTTGGGTCTTGTATTCGTCAGGACCTTCGATTCCTTATGTACAAAATAAGGACAAGCGCCAGCTGACCGCTGAGCCCCACCGCAGTCGGAGGGGTCTGTGATCTGAGGCTCGCTTCTCTCCTAGTCAGAAATTAGTTCCTCTGCTCTAACTTTTCTGCTATCATCTGGATGTTCTGAGAGGAATTGTGTCCCCACCAGAGTCATATGTTGACGTCCTAACACCCAGCACCTCAGAATGTGACTGGATTTGGACATAGGATCTCCGATGGGCTAATCAAGTCAAAATGAAGGAATCAGGGGGGGTGCTAATCTGATTTGATTGGTGTCCTTACTAAAGGCAGAATTGGGGCACAGACGTGAGGGTGCACACAGGTGAGATTATGTGACGACAGAGGGAGGAGGAGCCCAGGTACAAGCCAAAGAGACAGGCCTCGGGAGAAACCAGCGCTGCTGACGTTTCCATCTCAAACTTCTAGCCCCCAGGAGTGTGAGAAAATAAACGTCTGTTGTTTAAACCAGTCTATGGCCCTAACTCACTGAGCTCTGCCACAAGGACTTTCCTGAGCCGTGAAAGAAGTTCTGTGTGTTTTTCTTAACAGACTCTTAATATTGGTTTTAGACTAAAACAGGCTTTTCTTTTGGAGGATATTCAACATACTTTAAAAAAAAAATTATTTGCCTCATCACCCGATGTGAAGCAAGTCATTTAGCAAAATAAATCCTCTTTACTTTTACTTAGAGAGAATTTCATAATTTTGACCCACAGAACAATTGTTCTGAATGCTTACGGATCGTCGATCTCTGCCTTCTGAGAAATCCTTTCATTAGCCACGAACTTCATTTAAAGTCAAATAGTTCACTGGATGAACTTGTAGGTGACAGCACATTTATGAAGAACTTCAGACCAAACAAGGAACTCCAGGGGGGTATGCCCCAGGTTTTGTTCAGTACTTTTGTCTTTAAAGATCACTTGGGGGGGGCACATGGGTGGCTCAGTCAATTAATAGTCTGCCTTTGGCTCAGGTCATGGTCCCAGGGTCCTGGGATGGAGTCCCACATCAGGCTCCCTGCTTGGCAGGAAGCCTGCTTCTCCCTCTCCCGCTCCCCCTGCTTGTGTTCCCTCTCTCGCCGTCTCTCTCTCTGTCAAATAAATAAATAAAATCTTAAAAAAAAAAAAAAAGAAGGCAAAAGTTGTTTCTTTAAAAAATAAATAAATAAAGATCACTCGGAGTCAAACATCATGGGACCAAGTTACAGAACAAATGAAATGATAAATATAGCCACTTGTCACCTGTTAAGACTCAGACTCTTACTTAAAGCAGGTTATTACCCAAATAGGTTTTTCTTTCATCTAGTACCAAGATCCTGATTCTTTCCTTTTACAGAATAGCCACAAGTAGTTGGTACATTGTGTCTGACAGCTAGAAAGCTTGGGGACTCCCTGACTCTCTCCAAGTCCCTCCCCTTTTTTAAAACATTTTATTTACTTGAGAGAGAGTGAGTGAGAGAGAGAGAGACAGAGCACACGAGCAGAGGCAGAGGGAGAGGGAAAAGCAGACTCCCTCCCTTCTGAGGAAGGAGCCCCATTCAGGGCTCGATCCCAGGACCCGGGGATCATGACCTTAGCCGAAGGCTGATGCTTTACCAACGGAGCCCCCCAGGTGCCCCCGCAAGTCCCTTTTGATGCAGCTGTGACATTTCACAGGGAGAGTGTTTCTGGATCAAAACTGCTTGCTTGGGAGGTGAGAGTCACCCAGGTTTTGAGGCTCTACCTGTCGGAGAAAGAGATCAGAGTGCACGCTAACAGGCGTGGTGTGGCTCATCCTTTCTTGGCTGTGTTAGGGCGGATGTGTGGCAGAGACCCCCGCCGTCAGGGGCTTGAGGCTTCTGCTGAACCGCCCTGACGCCAAACCGACCAGGGCACGGGTGGTTAAGTCAGCCGCTCGGGGTTGTATACACTCTCCCAGATGAATGAAGGCCTTGCTCTAGTTCATTTTTTCAGCCAGTTTTTGGGTGTCATCCAATTATAAGAATAGAGTTTATGGACTTAAAAAAAAATACATCCTTCTAAAAAAGTCATACCTTATTGGCAAGGATGCGGAGAAAGGGGAACCCTCCTACACTGTTGGTGGGAATGCACGCTGGTGCAGCCACTCCGGGAAACAGTATGGAGGTTCCTCAAAAAGTTGAAAATAGAGCTGCCCTATTACCCAGCAATTGCACTACTGGGTATTTACCTAAAGACACAAATGTAGTGATCCGAAGGGGCACGTGCACCCGAATGTTTATAGCAGCAATGTCCACAATAGCCAAACTATGGAAAGAACCTAGATGTCTACCAACGGATGAGTGGATCAAGAAGATGTGGTGTATATATACAATGGAATACTATGCAGCCATCAAGAGAAATGAAATCTTGCCATTTGCAACGACATGGATGGAGCTAGAGGGTATTATGCTAAGCAAAATAAGTCAATCAGAGAAAAGACAATTATCATATGATCTCTCTGATATGAAGAATTTGAGAGGCAGGGCGGGGGGTCGTGGGAGGCAGGAGGGGAATGAAACAAGATGGGACCGGGGAGGGAGACAAACCGTAAGACTCTCAATCTCGCAAAACAAATTGAGGGTGGCTGGGGGGTGGGGGAGAGGGATGGGGTGGCTGGGTTATGGACATTGGGGAGGGTATGTGCTATGGTGACTGCTGTGAAATGTGTAAGCCTGATGATTTACAGACCTGTACCCCTGGGGCAAATAATACATTATATGTTAATAAAAAAAAAGTCACATCTTGACGGAAAAAGTTTGGCCAATGAAGAAGGCAGAGGGCACTGTGAAGAACGGCAGGCACTTTATTTCCAGCTATCAACAGATTGGAAAAAAAAAATTCAACTTATTTATATTCATTTATTTATACGGGTAATGAATAAGTTAAGGAACGCTTCATCTCAAACACAGATTGCTTTTATTTTAGCTAAGCTAATGTTTCAGTTCCATATATATTTTTGAATTTCCATCCATGTCAAACACCATTTTTTCTTTTTTTTTCTTAAAAAAAAAAAAGATTTACAAGCACTTTTATGGCACTCCAGGAAAGTCGGCTGAAGGTTCATAATAATAATAATTTTCCTTTTAAAAAACATCCATCAGACCAAAATAAAAATCATTTTAATTAACTCCTTCCTGAGTAACTAAAACCTTGGAATGTGCTGAAAGGTTATAATAAATAAGGCAGTCAAAGATCAACCAGCTTAAAATGTATTTTTTTAAATTAAACTATGTAAAATGTACAATATATTTCACGAAGTACAAACTGCGTTGGGCTCAGGGCCAAAGAAATGTTGTCATGTGTGCCAATAAAGTGATGAGTGCCTTGACTTTTAGGACTTAGAGGCTATTTGTTGGGACAAAGTAACAGTAAGGCCCTACGAGGGAATCCGTCAGCTTCTCTTGCTGGGAAGTTATCAGGAGCACTGCTGGCAATAAATGCCTTACCCAGGCCAAAGGGCTCGTGGGCACGCACACGAGGGTGGGGCCTTGTTAAGATGACCAGTGGTCCTGATGTTCTGACAAAGACGGAGACCACGAAGCCCATTTGATTTGATGTTCGGGTAGTGAGCTTGCACCACGTGTCAACTAATAATTATCCTTCTCTATATGCAATTTCACAGAAACGCCTCACCCTGTATCAGGCAGTCGCTTTTGTTTTTGCTTTTAATAGGACAACTGTTCTCTGTGTTGCTTTTCAAGGTCGGCCTAATGGTAGGGCCCTGGTCTCTCTCCACAGGACAAAGGATATTTCCTCTCCTAAGAACATTTTTCTTAAGCACGTCTCTGCCCCAGTTCTCTGAGGCAGAAAGGAGGCCCACCAAGTGCTGGGCTTGGTGCCTCTGCGGTCCCAGCCTTGCTGGACTCCTGTGGGTTGGCGCCTTCTCAATACATCTCACGATAAAGTAGCTTTAGGGCTCACTCGACAGGTTCCAAAGGACTTGCTTTCTAGCTGGGCTACCGTCCAATTTTAGTGAACGAAGAAAAAACTCTAGAGAGACTGGTTGGTTTCTGGAAAGTAGAAAACGTGTAGCTTGTGTAAAGTCAGTCTTATTTACTGTTAAGTGTTCCCGACTCACACTTTGCTAGGGCTCCGAGAGAGCTGGCTCTAGGGGACAAAACACGAAGGAGACCCAATCTGATGCAGGCACCCCACCTGCACCCCTGC
This sequence comes from Potos flavus, assembly GCA_028534135.1. Classification (NCBI taxonomy): domain Eukaryota; kingdom Metazoa; phylum Chordata; class Mammalia; order Carnivora; family Procyonidae; genus Potos; species Potos flavus. Next base: position 14,496,536 of record CM052886.1, read on the forward strand.
TTCTCGCTTGGCTGTCAGTTATCCAGCCGGGAATCTACGTATATTCAGGGCTGGGCAGGAGGCAGCGGTTGAAGGTGAAAACCTTGCAGAATCCGAAGACCCGCGGGATCACGAGGAGGTGGCAGATGATGGGAGAGAAATGGGGAGAAGGGAAATTTGGAGCAATGGAACTTCCCAACAGCTACGCAGACCGCTCGGCGGGGAGAACCTGCTCAGAGAGCTGGCCAGGCCGTCGCTTACCAGAAGCTCTTGCTTCTTCTCTTCTTGCTGTCTTACTAAGGGTTCTCAGGAAAGAGCTGCTTCCGTAAGAAATGGGACCGTAGTTTTACAACAGCCTGAGTAGAACTCGGGACCCCTTTTTTACCCAAACCAGGTACCTCGCAAGGGACCAAAGGGGAATGATGCCAGTGACTGTGGGACCCAACTGGGCAGGGGTGTGCCTGGTAGATTATACAGCATCTGTGGTCAGGCTTAGAACTTCTGCCCACAGCCGTCAAATGCCAGAGCTAATCCGGTTCCTGGGTTCCCTGTGAAAGCAACGCTGGGGACAGACATGCTTCATAGTGGGTGCAGAGAACACAACCAGACCATTTTCCTCATGTCACATGACCTCCAGAGTTGGCCTGTCTCGCCTACACTCTTCCTTACACGGAAAACAAATTCTTTTCCCTGCTACACTACTTTGAAATCTGTCAGAATGGTGCTCGGAAAGAGAGTGTCTCATTGGAGCTTGCCATGTACCTTGACCTTGAAAGGTACTCAAGGCTCTGGATGGGTTAGGGATGTGGCACCAGCTGACTCGTTCTTTCAGAGATAAGTATACCGCTCTTGGTGAAAGTGTCCCCTGAGACGGACCAGAGGCAGAATTCTACCCATGGGGGTGGAAACCACTCATCCAGGGGCATCCTCCCTTTTGAGGTCCTTATCAGTCTTAGCTTCTCCTCTTAGATCCTTCTAGAGTGGATTCCCTGGTCTCTGAAGTGGTTTTGTATTTCTACTGAAATAGGTACGTCTGGATGTTTCCTACCACTGAGGTAATATTTTTACAAGTCATTTTACAAATGATAAGTTACTGGGCGATGGGCTCTATTTCTCCCCCTCCTCTCATTATGCTAGAGGGAAAAGCTATGTTATGATGGGATGCCCCATGATGGCGCCATCTAGTGTACCTGGGAAAGGACCCAAGGAGCCAGGAAGACATGACGCCATTAGACAACTAAGACCCGCAAAACCGGGCATCTCCCCATGACTCCAACATGTGGGAATGTTTTGTTCTTTTTAATGCAGCCAAGCATCAGTTTCGTCCCTCAAGGATTTTTCTCCCCCCTACAAAAGAACTTTCTGGAAAAGGGAGACATGGCCAGTGGAGGCAACACAGTGCTGGCATCACCTCTTATAAATATCTTCTAGCCACTTCTCGTCATCTTGCTCCTCGTCATCGATCGGCTCCTCGGTTTCTGGTGGGGTTGGAATAAAGAACTGGGGCCTCAGAGGGGGGCTGCTGACGTGGGACTTCAGTCCAAACTTGCGCTTCAGCAGGTGGAACTGCTCTTTGACGTAGTGGTAGAACTCATACTCGTATCTCATTCGCTGGTAGAGAATCTGCACAGCCTCGGGGGAGGGGACAGTCTTCTTCACGGTCACAGTCATATTTCCAAGCTTCCTGTGCTCTGGAAAAGAAGCGGGGGTTGCACATGAGCAGTCGTCTCTAATGCTTTCGCTCAAAAGGAAGAAGGACGAGGGCGTGCATTGAGTGCCTAAGACGACCAGCTCCTAGAGAACGAAACTCTGTGTGCAAAGAATAGAAGGGGAAAATGGGTTCCTCAAACTATTTTGAAAGATTTCCTCATATCCTAAGTGTTAATATCAACATTAGTTGATGAAACATAAATGATCTGAACGTCTCCTTGCATGGGATGTGAGCTCTGTAATTTGACCACAATTCAATTCTGAACAGCAAAATCTACCCGGTTTCCCTTTTGACTTCCTGTTACACACATCAAGGGCTTTCCTTGCAGGAGGAAGCACGGCAAAAAGCTCTCACCACTTTCTAATCATCTTGGTTTTTTTTTTTTCTTTTAAGGTATTAACATGCATTATTGAGAGTATAACTTGATATAACATCTATTTGCATTTCGTTATCTCGACAGGTCATTTGTCAAGAAAAATAGAGGAAGAACTGGTAGATTCCTTAAAATACAATGTTAACTGTTGTAAATTTTGAATGTTTTTAAAGTTGTGGTCAGTTATAACTAAAATCTGCTAAGTTTTATATTAATGACTAATAATACGATGTTCTATATATTTTACATGTAATGCCTAACAAAAATGTTATATATATCATAAAATTTTAACCCTATTAAAATGTACATTTCAGTATTAATTACATTCATAATGTTGTGCAAACATCACCACTGTTTCCAAGATTCTTGCATTGCTCCAAACAGAAACTCTGTATCATTAAACTCCCTATAACCCTCCCCAGGTAACCTCTAATCTACTCTCTGTCTATGAATTTGCCTTTTTTAGGTACCTCATATAAATGGAACCATACAATATGCCCTTCTATGTCTGGCTTTTTCAGGTAGCATAGGCTGTTCACCTTTTCAGGGTTCATCCACACCGTATATTTATCTGTATTTCATTCTTTTTTATGAACGAACAGTATTGCATTGTATGGATATGCCACTGTTTGTTTATCCATCTATCCATTGATGAACACTTGGGTTCTTTCTACTTTTTGGCTATTGTGAAGAGTGCTGCTGTGAACATTTGTATACAAGTACTTGTTTGTGTCCCTGACTGCAGTTCTTTTAGGCATATGCCTGGGAGTGGAATTGCAGGCTCGTGGTAATTCTCTGTTTAACTTTTAAAGACCACCAAACTGTTTTCCTCAGCGGCTGAACCACCTTACGTGCCTGCTGGCAATGTACAAAGGCTCCAGTTTCCCCAAATTTTCTTCTATAATTGTTATTTTAATTTAAAAAACTACAGCCATCCTAGTAAGTGTGAATCGGTATCTCGTTGTGGTTTTGATTTTCATTCTGCTAATGTCTAATGACACGGAACATCTCTTCATGTGCTTGTCCAAGGCCATTTGTATATCTTCTTTGAAGAAATGTCTAGTCAAGTCTTATCCCTATTGTGGCATTAGATTGTTTATATTTTCATTGTGGAATTATAGTTCTTTGTATGTTCTGGATAGTTTGCAAAGATATTGGGTATAGGATTTGCAGATATTTTCCCCCAAACTGTAGGTTGTCTTTTCATCTGTTGATAGTTAACTTTGATGAACAAAAGTTTTTTATTTTAATGAAGACCAATTCATTTTTTCTTTTGCTACCTATATTTTTGGTGTTATAGTAAAGAAACCATTGCCAAACCCAAGATTATGAAAATTTGCCATGATATTTTCTTTTATCATCTTATTTTTAACTAAAACTTTTTGTCACCAAATTTGACTGAGATACTTTCTGAAGTCTCCAATAGCAATTTTAATAAAATTCTCAGAATAATAACGGCCTCATTGAAATAAAGGTATTGCTTTTCCAATTGAGTCTCTTGCAAGGTACAGTACACATTTGGACATATCGGTTCAAGAATTTTGGTTGAAGAATTTGGCATAGTCTCTTCTAAAATGGGCTTATGACAGAACGTTCTATAACATCTATCTTCTTTGCAGATATTAGCTAATCTGAGGTGAGACATGTTAATATGCATATCCCTTTGGGTTTGTAAAACACAGAGTTTAAAAAATTGGTATTAAAGACAGGCAAGGCACAAGAGTTTGAAGTTCAACATTGAAAGGTGCAAGAAACATAATTCACTTATTTCCAGACTCCTGCAGACCCTTCCTCTTGAAGCACTCTAAATTGTGTGTCCTTTTCTTATTTCATACCATAAAAAATATTAGGATTCCTGTGATTTTCAAATAAATTTTTTTAGTTAACTTACATGGGCCAACCTGGTCCAAAGAGAATGTAAAGAACTTTACAAAAATATATTTGCTGCAAAGAGCTAAATAGCTAAGGACACTGGGCAAAGGGAGAATGAGGGTCGGAAGTTCGGGATTGGGGGTAATGGCTTCCACCTCCCTTTCTGGAAGGATCTCCCTAGAGTGCTGCTCCTGCTTCTTGTCCCAGCCCCTCTTTCAGGGAGGTGGGCCAGGTACCGGGGCCAGAGGGGTATCTCTCCATTTTGGAGATAAGGGGTTGAGAGACCATCCCCTCTGGAAAGAGTGTGTCTGTCTGCCAACTCTTCACACCTTCCCACAGAGAAGGTGAGGGCTTCTAACCATGCCTGTGACTTGGTGGGCACGTTTGTCCACGGCAGGATGGAATACGACCAGCCCACTTCTCACACGTAGGCTGCTTTCTCGCACCTAGCTTGAGTTGGGAATAAAGCTGACATTTGGATCTCCACCTGTCTGTCTCCAGTGTCTATTTCCCAATTAGTTTAGAACCCAGGCTGGGGGACATGGGTGTTATTTATTAGTCTTTCAAACCCCAACATCAAGTAACACAAAATCTGGGGCGCTTGGGTGGCTCAGTCGGTTAAGCATCCGCCTTCGGCTCAGGTCATGACCCCAGGGTCCTGGGATCGAGCCCCAGAGTGAGGCTCCCCGCTCAGCTCTCCTGCTTCCTCTGCCCCTCCGCCCACTTCATGCTCTCTGTCTTGTGCGTGCACGCTCGTGCATGCTCTCTCTCATAAATAAAAATCTTTAAAAAAAAAAAAGTATCATCAAATGCACATTGTGAAGTCCTAAACACTTGGGCAGGAGGTGGGTTGAGCGTTTGGCCCTAAACTTTCTAACCACCCACAGAGAATTTAACATTGTGAACTGCTCTTCAGTTATTCTGCTCTTCAAAATAACGTATTCCCGTCTATTCCTAGTTATAAAACATAGAGAAATATCTTGTGTGAATTTTCGTAAGAAAAAACTGTGACATTGTTTTAATAACATCCTTCGCGTTATGTCCCGCTATGAGTTTTCTGGGCGACAGAGAAAAATGGCCCATCCCAGGTGCTCAACTCAGGCTCAATCTGAGAATATACTCCAGAGTAGAGTTTCTTAATGCTCCTGAAAACCTGATTAAAGCTCACATATGAGTATCGTAGGCATTTATGGATCTATTAAGGACTCCTGATTTCAGGAAATCATTTCTTAAAGAAATCAAGAAATCAAGACTGCATTTCCTTCTACAGTCTTTGAAGAATTTATTCTGCTAAGTCCTAGCACCGGCATAAATGATAGATAGTGGAGTTAATTATTTTACGTGCTGGTCTAGTGTATAGCCATATACATCGCAATAGCAAAGACAGAGGGCCTTGTATTTACATTTTGTGAAAAGGGAGGGGCTAACAGTGCCTGGAACTTAAACAGAAGGCCCTCCTACCCTGTTTTGGGGGAAGACCAAAGGAGTAAGGATTGTGGAGCCTACATTTTTGTAGATAAGTCATTTGGGATCCTCTCTATTGCAGGGCTGAAACACAATTTTCCTAAAAATAATACACAGCAAGTGTAATCACTGCCCACAAAGCCATCCAAGAAAAGTGTCCCCTGAATTTTTATCTTAGAACCAGGTAACTTCTTAGACGAGTCTTCAAGATAAATTGGGACGTAAAATGTTGACTTGCTATAAAGGGTTATTAACATCAAGCCAATGAAACGTTGGAAGGATTTAAAAACATGATAGCTTGAAGGAGTTACACATTTCCTTCTTTGACTAGGATTAGGTAACTGGGTCGATTGCTATAAAGCTACTCCTCGTTCATCAGAGCCAAACTCTCTGCCCTACATGCTTTCCTCTAGAGTTGACAATGGGCCATTTGGTGGATGGGCAGAGCAGGTAACTGTCAGAAGTAACACTGTATCACTCAAGCACAAGAGGAAAGAACCAGGGTGTATCTACATCATTAATTAGCTGATGTGGCAAGCGATGATGACGGTCCCAGCTAACCCTGATCCCTTGTGGTGTATTTTTACAGGAATGGCTACAATGAATGAGCACTATGGTTGTTCTAGTCTCCTTCTGATTACTCCCTTTCAAACCCCCCCCCCCCATACCCAGACCTCTTTCCTTGCCTGTCCTTTCAATGTCAGTGCTCCCGGATGCTGGCCTAGCCTCCCTCCCCTCCCCCTTCCTTACTCTCCGGTGGTGTCAGCCAACCCTCTACCCTTAGTTTTCATACCACTGTGGACACAAAACCAAAAGTTCATATGAAATGATTACAGCTTTTCCCCCCCTTTTTGTTTTCCACAGAGCTGTCAAATTTCAAAGGAAGGTTACCGATACTTCCAGAGGATGGTGTCGTGGTCGGAATTAAGAGTTTTGTTTTGTGAGAGGAGAAGCAAAGGTCGGACTCAACCAACACTGACATGGACATCTCTTAGAGGTTTGGAGGATGCCCATCGGCATGTTATTATATTTAATATTTTCAAGAACCCTCTGAGGTTATCTGACCCCAATTTTGCAGATGAGGGAGATAAAAGATCTGAACAATGAAATGACTTACCCAGGATCACACTGCTAGTAAGTCATCGACAGAGCTGGAATCTGAGCCTGGACCTCCATTCCTGTTGAGGTTTCCACTAACACTGGGCCATAACCAGTGAAGCTTTCATGAGCCTGGAGAAAATTATCACCTTCCCATGGAAAGGCGAGAGGGAAGTTTGCCCTGTTATAGTTAGTCGAGAATTTTTAAAATCACATTTCAAAGACATATGGTTATGTGCCTTGCTGTACAGTAATCAGTGCTATGGAAAAGTCATTCCATTGCTAAGTGTCCCACATTTTTGCAAAATGCCAGACTTTCCCTCCAAACAAAACAAAGCTACGTGAACTATGGAATCAGTCTCTCTCCAGATTGCCATCATAGCAGTTCTAGAGGAAGTTGTTAGGATTTTTTTGGAGACTGTTCTTATTTTGGCCACAAAACAATCATGCTTTAAAAATCTGTACTTATTATTAGCATCCTTTGGGAAGTGAAGTAGCCCTCGTTAGGTGGGCATGCGCTGGAGACCGTAACCATCAAGAAGTGAAGACCTACCCATGAGCATCCTGTGACGCTAGCAGGAACTGAGAGATGACTTCAAGGGGCCCACATCTCTGGTCCCTGCTGGTGGACTTTTCAGAGGGAGGACACAAATTCAGGGCTCCTTTCATTAAAGCAGGCACAGCAAAAAGGCAGCCCGAGATCTGACGGGCACTGTGTTATTTGGCCTGTCAGGTATTTTTTTAGAAATTGACTTAGTTGTTGTAAGACTTGGTCTATTTCACATGGAAATCTGCCTCCCTGGCTTCTTTCAAAGTGAGGCAATGTTCTTCTAGAGCGGAGCATGGCCGCCCACCTCCCTCCCCGAGAGAGGCCAGTGCTCTTCATTTTGTTCCAGACCCCAAATGCCAGTTACTTCTTTTATATTACCTCCTTGGCTGCTATAAAAATTTGGGTTTTATGCTTCTGCTTTAAAGGTTTTGAAATTCTGGCTCTCACGAACCTAGGAAGCAAGTGCTCTAGGTCAAAATGAAGGGTTCAAGGAGGCCTCATTCCTGTGTCCAATATGGCCGCCCTTTTTTTTCCTGCAAATATTTATTGAATAACCTTATTGCACCAGACATGGGAGTTATGAGCAGTGAATGGGACTTTATCATCATGAACATCGTCACCAACAGGCGTTTTTGAGAGAGCTCTCTCGGTGCAAAGAATGTGAGAATTCTAACACGCACTCGATCTTACAAAAACCTCAGTGAGGGAGGCTCTCTTATTATCACCATTTTATAGATGTGACATTGGAATTTAGTAACTTGCTCAAGTTCACACAGTCGGTAATTGGAAAAGCCAGAAGTTGGGTCTGGACAGTTTGACGACTGAGCCCAGGCTCTTGATCCTTCGCATTGTTTCTGGCTGACTGGGGCTCATGGTCTTAGGGGAGAATCCCTCCTCAGGATCCCGCTCACGACGGGAGCGAATGGGGCATTTCATTCTGGTTGGAGCGACGGTGTCAGCATTTCCTTTCCTTGGTCAGAAATCCCTCGTGGAGAGACCCAGGCTGATGTGCTTGTCTCCACAATACTCTGGGGGAGCTGGGTCTCTGCTAAGTACTATTTGACTATTTGATTATGAAGATCTGCTCAAGTCTGAGGGTAAGGGGTAGGTTTGTGTGTGTGTGTGTGTGTGTGTGTGTGTGTTTCAACCAAAAGACGGAAAACTCTTAGGAGGCCTCTGAGGGACTATGAGACTTCTAAAAAATGTTCCCTGGACTTTTTCTCCTAACATCCCCACCATTTCATCTAGCTTTTCTCCTGAGGGAGCTTGTTATGCTGAGCGTGCTCGGGAGAGGGGCGGCCCCATCTGTCTTTGTACTTGCACAGCTCAGCACCTAGGGACACACGGCGCCCTGTGTTTGCGCTCATCGAGGGAGTGAAAGAGCCAACAGAAGGAAGGGGCTTTTGTCAGACCCGAAGGTTTGGCTGAGCCTGTGAGCTGCAGATATAGCCGAGTGGGAACAAAGGCAATATCTGAATGTTCTTAATAGGAAATGCCCAAGAGACCCATGAATGCTGGGTCCTTAGCAGGAAGCAGCCTACCCTCGCATCTGGGATTTTTCATCTCCCGCCGGGGTCTATAATTTTGTGCTTAGCTTTGTGATCCAGTTGCCTTTTTGGAATGATAGCGCTGGCCAAGTCATGTTTTTCTGTTCCTGTACTTTAATTAATCAATACGTTTTGGCAAAGAGAAACTGTGGTTTCAGGATGTTTTTGATTTTTTTCCCCATTTTTAAAATTTACTTTTAGGGCGTGGCCAAAGACTCCCCTTAATTGTTTTCATAACTGCAGAAGATTTTCTCAAAGTGGGCATTGGTTTTGAGCTGTGAAGTGATCAGAAGGGAAAACCAACCAACCAAAACCAACCTCTAACCTTTTTATTTCAATAGCAGAATCAAGATTGTTTTTCCTTATCGACATCTCCAAAGTCACCCCAGAGTCAGAACTAGGTGGAGACAGACTTCTCTAGGCTCCCAGACTCTACTCTCCCTGAGGAGTCACGTAGAGACCCCTACAGAGTCACTATGGCCCTGAATGGGGGTCCTTTTTATACTGCTGAGCCCCGATAACATAAACATTTATAGTTGGTTATCTGATGCCAGTAGAGAAAAAAACCCAAGACGATACTGACGTCAGTAGGGAGATGGCTGAGTTGAGTGAGCTTTCCGCATTATTAAAGCTTTATAGATAGTGATATAAACAGCGCAAACCTTCCCCTATCTCAATGTTTCCCCACAGTTTATCAGAATAGCATGCCCTTATTTGCACAGAGATCCGTGGATTTGTGTGTTTTCCCGTGGCCTTTCATTGCCTCCCACAGCCCTCAGAGCAACCCATTTTACCTACAGATCCCGAGGGCTTGAGAGGTCACAAGACTTGCTCAAGTTTATCTGACCAGTAAGTGGCTGTCCTGAGACTAGAAAGCAGGCTTTCTGATTCCCAGCCCAGTGCCTTTTTGCTACATCACTGGCTGTTAATTTCCAAATTGAGTGGAAATCTATAACCACCCACTTCTCCTTGCCCTGTGTGTATTCTGGCATTAAGGGGATGGGCTGAAAAGAAGGGCTTGAGTGTTCTGAGTCTAAGCTTTGGTAAGTCTGGGGGGATCTGGTGAAAAACGAGCAAGCCAGCAGAAATGTTTGCAGACTGAAAGAGACTGTATCTTTTTCATTTTTTAGCTCTCCAGCACCCAGCTCCATGCCCGGCCCATAACGACCATCAATAAAGGTTTGTTGACTTGAAAGCTGTATGTTAAATCCATCTGTAAGACTGGATTAACCCAAAGGGCAAATTTTGGTCTTGACTGTACCTGTGTTGTTTTTGCTAAATTCTTTCCTTAGTTGAGTGTCCTTCATGAACAAACTTCCCATTTCTAGAAATCAGATTTCTTGGGACGCCTGGGTGGCTCAGTCCATTAAGCGACTGTTGCTCCCCCTGTTTGTGCTCTCTCTCTTTCTCTCTCTGACAAATAAATAAAAATCTTAAAAAAAAAAAAAAGGAAGAAATCAGACTTCTTTAGGATGGGCTGATACAGGGGTTTGGGATCATGGGTGCTCTGGAGAGGTAGTGGTATTTGCTTTTCTTAGCCACTTTATTGGAGAACACTCCATTATGGTGACAGATGGCTTACATGGACTTAGGAAGCTTAAGGAATACTGTGATAAGGGACGTCTGCCACAAACATAAACACCTATGTAGGGACATATAATACAGTTCACGACCTTGTAGTTCATGAATATACGTCACATGTATTATTTACTACAGCCACTAAGTAAAGAAACCCAAATGCTGTTGGAGCAACAAGGCATCTATGTGACCTAATTTTGCTATATTAATGCTGTTCGATTACTCAGTTTGCCATCATTTGGGGGTACTTTTTGGTGCTGTTTCTCCATTTGCAAAAGAAAACATGTCATTTAGAAGTAAGACATTCATTCAGATCCCATGCACTTGACCCACGTTCCAAGGGCTTTGCTGTGGATATAATCTGAACGGGGCTCTTTGAACACTCTTGAATGCTCCCTGGTGGAAAAACGTAGGGCAGGCCATGGGCAGTATCCCCGGAAAGCTGGTGTCTCAGGGAAAGGACTGCAAAGGAAAAGTTCTATGGCGCCCTTGGACACACAGCCACACTCAGCACCAATCACAGCTGTCCACAAAGAACACATATGCCAGGGAAGGCACTGAGGCTCAATTTCCCAACTCGCTGCTCCTCCCAAGGCACTCCTGAGCAAATACTGGGAGTTTAACTTTTGAATATGATGACAAATATCATTTACCAGTAGTCCATCTGTATGCAAGACTGAGCTGTGACGGGCCCAATGCCCCCGACAGGGCCTCAAGCTGAGCCACAGACGGATTTTGCTTGGCTGCCTGAGATCCGGGCATTTTTGCAAAGGCAGTGGCTCTCTCTACCTCTGCTGCCTTGACATTATGTTTGGACTGGTTCATAATCTTCAGAACTCTCAAAAGTCCCTCTAATGTAAATAAAAAGGAAATCACAGACCTGCCCCCTGAAGTCCCTCTTCCCACCTCTCTTCATCTGTCAAACAGGCATAATGGAAAAACGATGTAGCCCTGGCTCTTGGCCAAAATAAACAATCTGGAAATACTGTGTAAACCCAGCTGCTGCACCGGAGGACAGAGGCCTCACTTCATGACCTCCAGGGTGGTTAACCATATGCAAAATACCCAAACCTCACCACGGCCTTGCAGTCTACCCTGATACTGAGCTGGTGTGGGCATTCCTTCCCTTGATCCAAGGGCAGGCACACTCCACCCCGACCAAAGGCCCCTCTCCCCATCAATCTGGCCCTGTTTGAACCTGGTCCAGCAGAGATTAGGTGCAAGAAATGCATACGAGTTGAGCAACAACCAGAAGTAGAGCCAAATTTTACCACTGGGAAAAACCAAAAAAACCAAAAAAACCCCCAAAAAACAAAAAAACAAAAAACAAAAAAAATAAGCATCATCCAAAGATAGGCATCAGCTCTTCAGCTTTGGGGGAGCGGAGGGGTAATCACCCCAGAGGCCCTTCTATTGGAAGCAGCCCTCTGCCTAAAACGCGGGTGGTTTCCTAATCTCAGGTTAGAGGACATTCAGAAATGCCCAGCACACAAGGGCTGAGGTGTGCGTTCTCAGGTGACAGGTACGAGGAAGGCCACAGTCAGGTGCGGTGAAATAGGGGACTGGGGGGGGGGGGCGTGGGGACAGCACGGTGGGTGCCCACCGCAGGGCCACTCCCCCAGAGCCTCCCATCGAGCGGGCTGCTCTCGAAACCGTGTGAACATGATGTTTGTCACAGATAGAGGAAACCCACTTCCTGAATTCTGCAGGGAGCCTCCCCCCCTTCCAACACAAGCGGCCCCTCCTGGCCCCTCCCCGGGAAATGAATGTGTGTCACCGCAGCGAGAAGCCCCGCGCCGCTGGACAGAGTCGGCCTTTGATGTGCCCTGCGGATGACAGATGGCATGTTAAGACTAGCTTCTTGGAGGTATGGCAATTAGGGGAGAAGAGAACGAAAAGCACTTCATGGCCCACTCGGTGCTTGGGGTTGGTAAAGTAAACAGAGCGCTTATTTTTTTTTTTCCTTTCCTTTTTCTTGTTCTTTTTTACAATCTTTTCAGATCTGGAAATAGAATTAATTGGAAAATAAATTGAGCTCACTTTGAATTTCAAGAGAACCTTTTCTCTATGGGGCCAAGGGAAAGTTACATGAGTGACTTTTTTTTTTTTTTTTTTTTTAATGCCTGAAAGTGCTAAGCCCCTTTGATGGAAGAGAACGAAGCCTTTTTAATGCTTCCAATTTGCTTTGAATTTTGGAAGCAGGAGCAGCACAAAGGGAACCAAGAAGAAAGAGGAATTGGCCTGTGTGGGGTGGGTCATGAGGGACCACAGAAGCTGGGGCGCTGGTCCCCCTTTTAAAAGGGAAGGAAAATGGCAGCGGCTCTGCAAGGAGCCATGTTTTTCCAGAGACATTGCATGGTCGGGTTCTAACCTCATCAAATCTTGAGGGGAGGGTGGCCCAACAGAGGGGCTTCCAGGTTATTTGCCTGGGTGTTCTAACGCCACGCTATGTGTCCTCAGAATCTGCCAGAATCGCTGGGGCTGGGGCAGGGAGCGGGAGTGGTATTAGTTATTTTCTTACCCGGCTTGCCGGGGCTCATTCACATCCTCCTGAAGCACCTGCTAGGCACCAAGCAGGATTCCAGGGAACAAGAGAACTGCTAAATGCTGGAAACACAGGCCCTCTCTCTCCTCCAGGAGGGAGAGTAAACAATAAAGAGAGAAACAGAGGTATAGTCCTTCCAACAACTTCCCAGACAATCTGAAAATCCCATCCTTAAGAGGAGGGAATAGGGCGGTCGGACCCCAAAGGGGTGGGCGTTGAAGCGTACCTTTGTGTCCTTCTGTCGAGCCAAGTGGACACCTGCCTGGACAAACACCGTGTAACCAATCACCTGGGCAGCCCGGCACCTGCAGAGATGGGGCCCTGGGAACCTGCATTCTTTATTAATGCCCCAGCTGATTTGGTTGCAGGAGCTGTCCAACCACCAACCACTCAGGTCCTAAAGCTTGGAAGTAATCATGTCAGAACCAGAAAAGGCGTCAATACGTCCCTTCCTCTTCAGACATAGACAAGCATGTGCTGTTGAGTAGTCCCACCTGGGGGCTGCCTCAGTGCCCACCGGGGTCTGCTGGTTCCGGCTCCCCACTATCCGTGCTGCCCCCGTTCACCGGGCAGAGGACCATTTACTCCCATTTCTTTTCTCCCCAACGTTGGCATCATGACCCAAATGGTCAAAAAGCTGATCTATTTCTTCGAAAGTGCATACAACCCTTGTATGACAGGCCTGCTCTCCCCAACAGAGCATGTGGCCATTCAAATACTGCCTTGGACATGAGAATGGCAATAGGGGAGGGCTTCCTTTCACAGCAACACATGCACCAAGATTATCTACTTAAAAACACCTTATTGGAAATTTGAGAGGCAGGGCGGGGGGGACAGGAGGGAAAAATGAAACAAGATGGGACCAAGGAGGAAGACAAACCATAAGAGGCTCTTAATCTCAGGAAACAAACTGAGGGTTGCGGGAGGGAAGGGGCGTTGGAAGGGATGGGGTGGCTGGGGGACGGACACTGGGGAGGGTATGTGCTATGGTGAGTGCTGTGAATGTGTAAGACTGATGAATCACAGACCTGTACCCCTGAAACAAATAATACATTATATGTTAAAAAACAAAACAAAATAAAACACCCCCACCTTATTGGAAGACTTACTACGGCATTATTAACGAAATGCATTTCTTCATCGCAAATGCATTTTTTATTTGAAATTATGTTTTGTTTTGCACTTTTGTTACTTTTCACACTTTCGTTACTTTATTTGGACTCATGTCATAGGGAGTGATGAGGACCTCCTGATCAAATGGACTTATTTGAACGAAGAACATCAAGAGAAACACTAGCCCGGGGGTTCTGTCCAAGTTTCTTTGGCATCTGACAATCCCATAAGCTCTGCTTCTACTATATGCAAGATGCTTCTTCTTTCTATCCCTCACGGTCTGTATGGTGTTAGCAGGTCTAGGCTACTTGTCTTACACACACACACACACACACACACACCCCTCCTTTGCCAGGAAAGAGGCCCTCTCTTGGAATCACATCATGTTGTCTAAATCTAGTCATCTAGTCCTGATGATGTTGAAGCCAACTGCTGACGCCCACAGTCACTCTGGGCTCTCCAAAGATGGCAAAATACCCACGGGACGGTTCTTTGTGTCATATTAAGATGTGCTCCATTATTTTTCCTCTTCTGTGTTTCATATAGATCAAGCTACCTATCTGATGATGTGTAGGGTTATCATAAAGTTCCTGGGGACCTTACAAGCTTTTAGCTTTAAACTTAATTCTTAGGTAATTACAACTTAAAAACTCATTTTCTTTCTGGTTATGATGTGCACAAATATATCCATACCATATGGACACATATACTTACCTATATGTACATACACACATATGCAAATAATAGAGGGTAAATTTTTTGGAAAAAGATGAAAAAGATAAAATGGCTTTAATCAAGCCACCTTTATGACTATAGTATTTCCTTTTAGTCTTTTTCTTATTTAGGTATGTGAAGTGTAAGATAGATCTTTGCTATACTGTTTATTGAATTTTATATTCTTTTAAAACTTAACTGATCATAAGCATTTGCCTATAGCATTAATTATCGCAAGTCATATCTTGCAGTGCCTTCCAGGTCATATAACCGGTTTGCGACTGTTAGATAATTGAGTTGTTTTTTTCAGTTTCTATGACTCTAAAGAATAAGAGATAAACAAGCTTGCTCGTAAGTGATCATGGGCCTTTTTGCTTATCTCCCTAACATAAATGGCAGCTTTAGCTAGGGGGTGATGAACTTTCTTCTCAGAGCTTGATACGGGTTTCAGTTCTTACAGCTTTAAGACACGATTTACTTTCTTTTGTCAGAGATCCGCAATTTTCCTAAACTTTAAGCATTCTCTTCGATGTTACCTGACATTAATCTAACTGTAACCTAACTTACTAAGTCGTAAAACACAACTGGCTTTTTGAAGAGCCTGCGATCATTCTGTGAGAATAGAAAGTACTATAGCACTTAATATGGGAATATAGTTGCTTGTAAAACATTTAATGTGCAAGAAATTCTTGGTAAATTATACCATGTGATGTCTATAATGACAGTGATTAAATTATTGCTCATTCCTGGGACTCCGTGAACTGGGAACTCATATGGGGCTACCACAGAACCTCGTTTTTTTCCTTTGTATTGTTCATTCTAGATACATTATCTTTAAGGGAATATAGTCTATTTCCTTGCTGTTGTTTTGACATTGTATTTATCACAGTGATCAGCTTTGATGAGTCAAGCCGAGGTGAGTCCCAATCACCAGCAACCTGGATGTTTTCTCTGGAATGTTACATATGGTGAGATTTTGATAAACCCTTGGAGGGCTCTGAATGAAGTAGCTGTTCATGGAGGCCAAATATGTAGATAAGTGAGATATTTAACCTCTTGCCCAGGCATTAAGAAATCAGGTTACTAAGAGGTGCTACTCAAAATAACCATTCCCAAGTCAGGGAAGTGTGAAATGACGTTCCAAGGATGCTGTCAATTCCACTGGGAAAGTTTGCAATGTTATTTTGAAATCAAGTTTACTTTATCTGGGCAATCTAGAGCACAATGGTAGGGCCAGATTTTGGGAAGATGTAAATTACTAGTCCTGATTCTTTCTTCTCTCCCTGTTGGATATCCGATTTTTTTTTTTTAAGATTTTATTTATTTATTTATTTGACAGAGAGAGAGATCACAAGTAGGCAGAGAGGCAGGCAGAGAGAGGGGGAAGCAGGCTCCCTGCTGAGCAGAGAGCCCGATGCGGGGCTCGATCCCAGGACCCTGAGATCATGACCTGAGCCGAAGGCAGAGGCTTTAACCCACTGAGCCACCCAGGCACCCCTGGATATCCGCTTTTCAACTGCAGGCTCTACAAGACAGGGTGTATATCTATAAACTTGTCCCAGTGGCTTTTGCTCGAAGCAAAACCCTAAGAAAGAACGAGAAGTCCATTTGTATGGGAGGTTCATTTATTCAGTTAAGGAAAGTTTGAAATTGATGGGCTCTTACCAGTAGATACCAAGGTCGTCTGAGGGGGAAATGCTTGGGTGCCCTGCTACCGCGTTTGAGAACAGGGGCAAATGTTCGATATGAACACTGAAATACTGTAAAAAGGTTCCAGACATAAATTAAAATTTCCACATGTAATCTGGCAAGAACAACATAATTTTTTTTCATAATCTGTTGAAAGATGCGGTTGTGGCACAAACTGGGCGTTTGTCACTGGAACTTGTCCATAAAAGATGACAGGCAATTAGAAGGTACAAGTTTCTAAAAGAAGACATTTAAATGATTGATTGCCTTTGGGTAGCAGTTGCTCTTAGCAAGAGATGGTGGGGGAGGGGTGTTTTTATTAAGGAGGAATATAAGCTCTTTTTGATGAGAAAAATTAAGCTCTTTCTTCTGATCTATGAAAGAAAAAAAAGGGAGGAACACTGACGCAGGGTAAGCGTTAGACCAACAGCAGCTCTAAATGAAGATGGTCAGGGGCAACGTCTAGAGTTGAACTTCCATGGCCCACGGCCGAGAGAAATGGCAGAAATCTGTGATGTTGGATGGAAGGGAGAGGACCGTTGCCAGGAAACTTCTGATGCCTCGGGAACCTAACATTGTGTAGCTGCACACCAGCCCTTCCTCTTAGATAAGGTGGGGGTGGGATGGGGGGGTACTGAAAAGAAACAATCTACCAATGATGGAAAGGCCACACTGGGGATTAGTAGCGGCCAAGGAAGAGGTGCTAATGTTTTTCTTAAAAATGCGCTCATAGGTATTATGAGGTCCTGTGAGGATCGGTTCCCTTCAGAAATAGCTTTAAGGATGGGTGGGGGAGGGGGCAGGAGAACAGGACTATTTGAATGACATTCAAGACATTCTTTGAAAACTTGTTCAAAGGATGGAAAATAAAAGATGTTTGAAGGAGAAAAATCAACACAGAAAAGCTGTAAGCCATTACATTCTAGTTTTACAGGGCCATGAAATGAGGTTTCATGATGTTCTAAGAACAACAACCTCACTGCGTAAAATTGAATAAGTGAATTGGCATTAAATCCATAGCGTGTTTTCATCTCATTTTGATATAATAATAGAAACTGGTTCATTATGTCATCGTCCTCTTCTTCAAATCATCCACAGTGAAGGAAATATTTGAAAACCTTCGAATTACTTCTGCATTCTAGCAAAACCATACGTAGACAGGTTGGTTGATTTATGACTTTCCATTAACCTTTACTCTCTAATGGCTTTTACCAAATGATTTATTTACTTGGTCTGTGCTGAGGTAACCTCCTGGCTGGACGGTCTGCAATCCTTATAGCTCAGAGGCTGAAGGACTGAGTTCCCTCACTAAACACATCTCTTGAATTTCTGTGTGGGCTGTGGGTTCTCAGACAGAGGAATTAAGAGGCCCGGTTCAGTTTTAAAATGTTCCTCCTTCCCCGCCAATTCTCTTTGGAAAAATGAAAAAAAACCAATGACCATTTCTCACCCATTGGACAATGTACATGAAATAATAATAATATGAAATAACGTTGTTTCAAGTCTTGGCTAGCTCCCCGGATCCACTTCACCCTTCTCTTATTTTACTGGCCAACTTCCTTCCTTAGATCACAAAATGAATCTACTAAATGCCACTGAAACCAGCAGGTTTTAAAAAGAAGACCTGGATGCAGTTGTTAGCTTTCCCATTAAGCACTGGTGTCCCCTCTGACCGCAGCGAGTTAAGATGACCGTGGTATCTGGAATTGCAAGATATCGTAAAGACCATGCTAGTGTTTATATGACCTCCTTGAGCTCTGAGCTCAAGGAGGTGATACGGTTGAATATCAAAGGTCGTGGAACATGCTAGTAGGAATTAACGTGTCCCCCTTGAAAACTTTTTCACCATTTCTACCAAAAAAGATTAAATTTTAATTTAATGCCATTTAACTCAGTTGTCACTTCTTGGGTTTTACTAGTGACAATAAAATGAAAAATTGGAGGCTAGTGAAAGCTCTTTGGCTCTTTTTTTGGGGAGATTTAATCCCACCCTCCTTTTCTGAACATTGCAGAACCTTCTGGAGCATAAGAACTTGCCTTTCTCTCCTTTTATTTTTATCCCATGAAGTTTGAAGCAGTAGAGGGTGGGGAGCTGCTGGGCATAGGGGGATGGGGTGAATATAGGACAGGGAATCACTCCTGCTCTCAAATTTTGCTAGAGCCCTGGGCACGGGTGATGGATCACGACAGGCAAGCCACTGTTCCCTCTCAAGTCCATGGCGGTGATCACCACCAGGCTCAGGCTGATAGTCCCTGTGCTTGTGTTTCTGGACGCCATGACCGACTCTCCAAAACTGACACTAGACATAAATCCCAGTTCTTGCACTTTTTCACTCACAGCATGCCTTGAAGCAATAGTACACCAATTGATTCCCGAAGACTTTTAGACATCATGCCCTCTGTGCATTTCCCGAACATTAGTATAGAATATACTCAAGCTTACTGATATTCACAACCTTTAATCATAGTTCCATGATATTCATAAGTAAACAGAGGGTGTTGTGAGAATATTTGAAAGCCAGTAATTCTTTTGAACAGACTAACAAGATGGAATTAATATTAAATTGATTTTGCTACCTGGTGATCATATTTATTTCTGGTAGATTATATATTTTAATAGGCAATTTTAAAAATAAATGTTACTGAAGTTCAACTCACTATAATTTTAACAGCAAATACACCACAGAAGGGTTTTCTATCTAAACAATTAAAATAACACTGATGGGATCCTAAAAAGGTTTTTGAAGAAGTGCTCATTAATCACCTTTTTGTTCTATATGATAAATCACGTACTCTAAGAATTTTTAAGACTCCAACAAACATTTGCAGCAACTAGACTGGAAAGGAGTCCCATTTTTGTTTTGCTGTTTTAGAAAAATAAGCGGTTTGCCTTGGATTGTTTGTTTTCCTAAATTCCATTCCCCGATTCATTAAATCCTTATGAAAGCCAAAGTTGTTGACATGGCTGAAACAAATGGCTTTACTGTTAACCAGACAGAGTCTTTGCAAGCACCTTATTAAAGCAGTCGATTTTAGTAATTTCAACTATTCAAGTCTTTCTCCCAGAAAAAAATGAAACAAAGTAAACATATCTAGAATATCAATGAACATCATCTCAACAGAATTTCTAAGCTTTCCAGAAACGTTGGGTTCTTAAGAATTTAGCAAAATAAAATTTGCTAGAACTGTAGGTTTTATTAACTACCCCACCGCAGATCTTTATGTTTTTGATTTTTGCTTCTTACATGCAGAAACAGTAGAGTGCTTAAGAGCAAGAGATATTAAAAAAGCAGGCCTGACTTTGAGTGCTGGCTCCGCCGATGACCAGCTCAGTGGTCTAGGAACATTAGGAATCCCTTCCATTTGTCAGTTTCCTTATTTGTGAAATGGGCATCTTAACAGTATCTACCTCATAAAGCTGTTACTAGGATTAAAGGAAATGATACATCTAAAGGGCTTAAAAAGTATCTGGGACACAATAAATTCCCACTAAATGTTAACTATTCCAACAGTTTCTATTATTATTATGGTTATTATTGTTTTTTTGTTTTTCAAAATCTCTTCTCTTGGGACGTCGGTATTCTGCCACTCAAATGGAAAAATGATCTTTTTTTTTTCTTTTTAAGATTTTATTTATTTGACAGAGAGATCACAAGTAGGCAGAGAGGCAGGGAGAGAGAGGGGGAAGCAGGCTCCCTGCCGAGCAGAGAGCCCACCCAGTGGGGCTCGATCCCAGGACCCTGAGATCATGACCTGAGCCGAAGGCAGAGGCTTTAACCCACTGAGCCACCCAGGCGCCCCTGATCTTCTTAATTGAAACAAAAGAATGTAGGTTTAAATTTAATTGAAATTTAGTGGATAAATCATACTTCCTGCAATTACAGACATCAAGACTTGAAGAAGCTCTTCTCTTTCGAAAGTTTAAGAACCGATCATTCAGTGAAAGTAAAGATTCATACCCTGTGCAGGATTCATGCACATTTATAAATAGATGTTCCCCTCCCACATATCACTAAGTTTACAAATTTCTCAAAGTGACCTTGCTTACTAATAGCACACAATCTAGAATTGATTACATAATGCTTTAAGTGTCAAAAATACATTTAGGATGTTTCTTGTATTTTTCTTTCCCCAAAGTTTCCCTTTGGGTAGGACTATTTCTTGTCTATCCTTTTTTCTTCTGTTGCATTTTTACGTGGGCTGGGCAAATATAAACTTTCAGGAAGTACTTCATGACACTTAAAAAAAAAAAAGTAAAGTTTTGCAAGATATTCTCCCCAACACATCGCTGTCATTGTAGATGGGTGGTTTAGGGAAGTACAAGGAAATGGCAGAGAGAGAAATGACCAAGCATGACTCTGCAACATCAGGAGTCGTGCCGTCTAATTCTCTGCCCTGTTCCTGGGGTTATGTAATTTGGCTCAAACCGACACAGACTCACTTTCTTCCGGCATGACATGCTCTTTAACTAAATGATGAAATGCACAAAGGGTCAATTTCAGGTTGTGTCAAAAGACCCAACAGTACCCAGGAACTGGTTAGCAGAATCAGACCCATTCTCTGGTCTTCCCCTCTTCTGTGTTGGTTTCCCCATTTTTTCCCAGAATACTAACCACTTAGTGAAGGCCCCCTGGGGGGTACAGAGGGGCTGCCTTTCTAGATCTTTTCCGGCCGGCTGAATCACCCACCAGGCTGACCACCGTGTGGCTGAAGGCGGTTTTGGAGTTCTCTATTCTTGAACGTGGGTGTTTCCCTGGGCATACGGCTGTGGAAGACCGATAGCTCAACGTGGGATCCATATTCCACCACGGAGACTTCTGGTCTGAGTCGGGCTGTGGCCCTCACTCTCACGCTCACCCCCCCAACACCAGCACCTGTCCCTGGGCCGCCCCCCTGTTCTGTCTCTGCACTGCAGCCACCTGCCGTACCCAGGCTTTGGGTCGCTTGAGCCTTCTGGCCCACCTGCCACCCAGGCTCTGGCTCCTTAACTAGTCTTGGCATGTAGGCTTTCACAAACACTTGAAACAAGGTGCAAAAGAATTAGGAAGAGACGGTCAAACAGTCACACAATAATCAGTCGAATGGGAGAAAAGGCATATCAATTCACCGTCCCGTTCCATTCTCCCTCATCTCTGGACACTCAACATTTTTGTACAATTAATCATTCCTTTCATTAAAAAAAGAATCATGATCAATTTATATCAACCAGGGGTGTGAATACACTTCCGAAGAGAAGCCGGTAGCTTTTATTTTTGCTACTTATCTTTGAGGGAGTTTTAAAAATCTATTGTATTGTAAAAATCTATTGTATTGAAAACTACCAGCAAAGTCTAAACTGCACTCCTGAATAATGCTAGTTTCTACCTCTCAGAAAGGATCCTCATCAGTCAAAAGGGAAAATTAACAGGCAAATGTCATTTGAGCATTCCCTGAGGATCACGCTATGGAATGGGGGGGGGGGGATCGAGCAGAATGAGGAACGTCCACACCTACCAAACTCAATAAATCAAGGACCTCAAGATACGATGGCAGGAAGGGTTCACTGGGTGCCATCTGTACCACTCAGCTAAAAACAAAGAAGGGATGCATATTAAATCTCAGTCCCTGACATGAAAACAGCTGCAGAATTCACATCTGGTGGGCTACACCGGGATACAAGCATTTCATCTTACTCCTATCACGACTTGAGGGGAGGAAGGCATGTCAGCTACTCTCGAGTCAAGTCGATGTGTTTTCCAATCCAGGACAGCCATGCTGCAAGAGAAAAGATTGGGGAGCCCCGTTCATGCAATGCAACCAGCTTAAATAGCCGCATGCTTGCCTCCAGGGGTCAAGGGTTCGGGCCTAGGAAGCCAATTCCTGCCGATACGGTGTTTACACCACAGTTCATAGGGCGAGACAAAAATTTCAGGACTATTAAAGAGTTAAATGCAAGTCATGGCATTTTTGTATTTCAGGACTAGAAACCTTCACACAATTTCACAGCTCTAACACATACCCAGAAAGGGCTGTGGTATGTGTGTGCGGGCATGCGCGGGCATGGGTGTGTCTGTGTGCGCATGCGTGCATGCAACTAAGGCTTTTTTTTTTTTTTTTTAAAGGTCCCTGGCTAGAATTATGCCAACAGTCTGATAAAATCCAAAGGAGGGTTGCTGATAAGGGGTTGGAAGTCTTTAGGGAGAGAGGCTGGTGAAGTGACAGAAAGCTAGGCCCTAGATTCCAGCTGCCTGAATCAATGCTGCCCCCTAGAGAATGAAGTTCTTCATTTGCTCCCATCAGTCAAGGCCGCAGTATGTGCAGCATAGCACAGGGAAGAGGACAGAAGTTCTGGGCCCTGCGATGCCCCAGAGCTCTAGAAGGCCTTGCTCCTGCTCCCTCTTGCACATGTCCTGTGTATCTGACAGCTCAACTATTTTCCTAAAATTTATAATCCTTTCCCAAAACTTAAAATGTTTATTATATAAAAGCTGGGAAAGAAATTTGAAAAAATCACTAGGAATCCCTCCACCCAGAGATATGGTTAATGACCATGAACATTTTGAGATATTTCTATTTAATTTTAATCCTGTGCCTACAGAGTTTTTCTAATAAAATTAGTATCATGTTTTAATACTACTTATTATGCTTTCCTCCTCCCATGTCCCGTCATATTTTGAGAAATCGTCTGTCACTAAATGTTCTTAAAGGCATGATTTTAATAGTTTAATATGTGATAGCCTTCAATTGATTGCACCCAAATGTATTTAATCATGTCTCCTACTTTTTTAAAGTCCATTTTTGATTTGCAATTGTAAATGATACTGTGAAGAACGTCCTTATAACAGTTTGTATGCACCCGTCTGCTTTTCTTTTTCTAGAATGAGAATGACTGGATCAAAGGCTGTGAACATTTTTCCCTATAGAGAAATTGGGAAATGACTTAGATTTAATAAACACATCCGTTTAAAGCATGAAATGTAGTGAATTTTCACAGCCATCTATACATACAAAGCCACTGCCCCAGTCAAGATCCAGGACATTTCTACCAGCCCACCGGCTATGACATTTGGAAGGCTCTTCATATATATGATTACTATATGCATTATATGCATTACTCTTTACCCCAGGTTATACCAGTTTGCCTCCCTAACGGGGAATCTCCTGAAAGGCCATTTTTCTGCACTCTCCCCATCACCAGGGACTCTCCTATTGCTTAGCGTTCATCCATTTTACAGACAATAATAACTTACTAGAAAATAAGTTCTCATTGTAATGTGCATTTTCCAGATTACTAGTGAGTGTGGGCCTATTTTTTTAACATATGTTTTATTGGCTATTTGTATTTCTTTTCCTCCATTTTTTTCTGTTGGTGTTTTCCTTATGGGTTTACAAAAATTCTTTATATATTAATGATAAAATATCAACCATACATCTCACATTGTCACAAATATTTTTGTCTACTTACGTACGTTTTAAACATGCTTATTTTGAAGTTTTGGTTAAGAATACATATTCTGGGGGCGCCTGGGTGGCTCAGTGGGTTGAGCCTCTGCCTTCGGCTCAGGTCATGATCTCAGGGTCCTGGGATCGAGCCCCGCATCGGGCTCTCTGCTCCGCGGGAAGCCTGCTTCCCCCTCTCCCTCTGCCTGCCTCTCTGCCTACTTGTGATGTCTTTCTCTCTGTCAAATAAATAAATAAAATCTTAAAAAAAAAAAAAAAAGAATACATATTCTGTATTCTTTTTGTATGTGTACTGTAGTCCCTTCTTTTCCATGATTTCACTTTCTATGGTTTCAGTTACTGGGGTTAACCAAGGTCCAGAAGCAGATGACCCTCCTGACATAAAGTCGGAAGATCAACACAGCTTAATGCTGCCTCAAAATGCCTACGCCATTCCCTCACTCCATCTCATCACGTAGGCATCTTATCAGCTCATATCATCATCAGAAGAAGGGTGAGTGCAGTATAGTAAGATATTATGAGAAAGAGACCGCATTCACGTAACTTTTATTACAGCATACTAATATATTGGTTCTATTTTATTATTAGTTCCTGTTGTTAACCTCTTTTGCGCTTAATTGATAAATTAATGTTTGTCATAGGTACATATATATAAGAAAAAAACCAGATTACATAGAGAGTTTGGTACTATCCATGGTTTTAGGCATCCATGGGGAGGGGGTCTTAGAATGTATCCCTATGGATAAAGTTGGGGGGGTTCTGTTTGTGTATGTGTTTTATTGCTCTTACACTCAGTAAATTCTTAGCAAAACCATCATTGCAAAAATGGTCACCTACATTTTCTTCTATTTCTTTTGTTTTCACTAAAAAAAAAAAAAATGAACTCTTTAGACCATCTGGGAATTTATTAAGGCCTGGGGTATTACATGATATTCTTTTTTCCCCTAAACATTTAGCCAACTATTTCACACCTTTATTTACTCTTTCTTCATAATGACCTTTAGCACATAGCACATCACGCTTTACATGAGCACCTCGCTCTGTTCCATTGACCTGCCTCTCTGAGCTTATGTCTTTACATCATTATATTAAAACCAAGAACTTTCTCATATGTTAGAATCCTGTCGGGCAAACCTCTTCTCATTTCTTTAAAAAAAATCATGGGCCATCTCACGTGTTTATTTTTCCAGATGCGTTGGAGAATCCCTTTAAGTTGAAGTTTTCTTTAAATTGTAAGCTAATTTGAGAAAAATGGCATTGTTACAATATTCTACCTCGTCATGCATGAACATGTTTTGCCCTCTAGCTTTGCATCTCTGTGCTGGTGGAGGTTCCCTAAATCAAGCTTGGTGCCCACGTTTGAAGAGGAAATTCTGGGGTCTCTCCAGGGCTGGAACTATGGATGAAAAATCCTGAGCTCAATTAGAGCACGCTCCCCAAAAATGGCCTAGGGGTAGACAGCACAAAAGATCCGATTTCAGAAAGCCAGGAGGATTTTTACATTTTGAAATGTTCCATTAAATGGTTATTAAAATGTGTTTCCGTGACTTCCACTAATGAACCTTTGTGTTAAAAATCCTAATTCTAGCCCACGAAAGAGATTTGTGCTATGATCACGGCACTGTTCTGCACATACTCGAACTCTTTTTTTTTTTAAAGATTTTATTTATTTATTTATTTATTTATTTATTTAGAGAGCAGGGGGAAGGACAGAGGGAGAGGGAGAGAGAGAATCTCAAGCAGACTCCACACCGAGTGTGGAGCCCCTTATGGGGCTCGATCCTAGGACCCCGAGATCATGACCTGAGCTGAAATCAAGAGTAGGATGTGCAACCACCGAGCCACCCAGGCGCCCCCATACTCTCTTTTTTTTTTCTTTAAAGATTTTACTTATTTATTTGACAGAGAGAGAGATCACAAGCAGGCAGAGAGCCAGGCAGAGAGAGAGGGGGAAGCAGGCTCCCTGCTGAGCAGAGAGCCTGATGTGGGGCTTGATCCCAGGACCCCGAGATCATGACCTGAGCCGAAGGCAGAGGCTTTGACCCGCTGAGCCACCCAGGCGCCCCTCTAACTCTTCTTAAAGACTCAATGTTCATGTGGCATTAGCAACTACTAATAGTACTAGTAATACTAATACTACGACTAAGTATTAGCACCATTTTTTTTTTTTTTTCCATTAGCTTACTCACTTCACTTCACAGATACGCGGAAACAACGCCTGGCTTCAATTTGCATCTGAGATGGGGCGTGTATGTATTTTTACTCTTGGTTTCTATTAAAAATAAACTAGAAGAGAAAAGTGGGAGTGTGCCACGGGATGTGGTCAGTCAACTTCATGTGACCTCAGCATTTGCATTAGAAAACAACTCTAACTCTTGACTTCCAAGGTGATTTTCAAAATAACACAGAGGGAGCAGAAATCCGCCTTCTTCCAAACAGAGACACTTCCAAGAAGTCCGGCTGCCCAGATCAGGAGGTACTAAATGGGCAAGTGCCCTACCACAAGGAAAGCTGAAGCCGGCCGGGGCCTCACGCCACACACCACTTCGAATCCTGCCTGGGAATACTGGAAGTCGGCACTAGGACAAACAGACTTGGGAACAGTTGTTTTGGTGTTTCCTTTGAAACTCAAAGACCAGACTAGCATGAGCACAGCCTGCACATCCTGCTATTTGGGTCACGGAAAATGAGGACTCAGATGAAATGACAGAAAAGCGCCTTGGAAACTGTCCACGTGCGCACGAGTACATCATCTCCATGAATCCTCCGAACAGCTCTGTGAGGTTCTCATCCTCTTTCAGACGAGGAAACGGAAGCTCAGAGAGGTTAAGGAACTTGCCCAGGGTCAAACAGCTACTATGAATTGGAACTGACTTCAGAACCAAGTCTACGGGCTCCAAGGCCCATGACCGTAACCTGTGGACTGAGACTGCTTTCTCGTCTCAGGAAAAGAGAAGAAAACCTTGCTAATAGGAGCATTTGTGAGACAGTTTTTGGCTCCTACAAGACTGTCAAGGACGAGGTGGAGTAAACCAGGCCCCCAGAGTCTCAGCTCACCCCTCGGCCTGCTAAAAGGGCGTGGTGGCCCGGGCCCCGGCCAGGAGACCGACCGGCTGAGGGGCCAACCTGGACCACCAGCTGTGTGTGGCCTGGACGTTAGAGCTCTCTATGGATTTAAGAGGAAGCTCTTTTCCAATTCTCTGTTGGTTATTTCTTGACTGTGGCCTGCAGGAAACAATGGTAATTGAGACACACATGGCTGGCACCCAGCAGTCTGGCCTCTGTGCTCTCTGGTGAGCTGGGAAGAGTTCCATGATGCTCGCAAGCAGATTGGCTGGGGGGCGGTTCTTTTCAGTGATAATGGAAAGGACTTCAGACTTTCAAACTTGAGTGACTGGCAAAATGGTGGAGCTATAAAATCACCTACTTCCTTTTAAATAAAGTAGGAACTGAAATCCCACGAAGGTAATTTTTTTGAAAAGAGAGAACCAGGAATCACCATGTTTCTGAAGACCCCAATGTCTTCTCTCAGAGACTGTGGTCAGCTCTAAGCTCTGTCTTTCACTCCTGGGAGAGAGCTGCTCAATGTCTGAGGGGTGCCGCTGCGCTGGAACCATCTGGGGCTTCCCATGCAGCCCCCCCCCCACATTGTCCAGACAGTGAGCGTGTCCAGTGGCGCCCCTGGGGACAGTCACGCACACCAAGAAGCACTTCCTGGTGAATGCTTCCTGAGCCTAGCAATGCTGGGCACACAGCAGGTGCTCAAAAATGTTTGCTACACTGAATTGAGTGTGTGGATAAAATAAATCTCTTCCCCCTATTTCTCTGTAGTACCGTGTCTTTAGTAAACCGTGAACTTTATTTAAAAATGAAGGGAAACTTACAGAAAACTAAGGAGCGTAGGAGCACCCCTCCAAAGAAACGAGTTTCATTAGAAAAGATGGATTTCAAATACACAGGTTTCTGAGCCCCAGAGAGCAAATGACATCCCTTAACAGCCAGAAAAGCCTGTCCACACAGCCACGCTTAACCTAAAGACTCTGCCCTGGGATTCAGCCTCAGAACTCTGAACTCTCGCTCTGAATCAGAAAACAGTACCAGATTACTTCCATCCCTAATAAAGAATGGTGCTTATCAGCTTACAGAATCTGACACATCGTCCACGAGAATGATTATTTCAACAATGCGTGCTCACCACGGGGGAACATCTTTTTTTCCATTTTGTAAAACAAAACAAAACAAAACACTAAGCCTTTGATGCTGGCATGTTGTCCTCTTTCATTTGGGTGGATTCCGTTTCACAAGTGTTTCCTGCCCCACATTAATCTGATATCCAAAGCACGCGTTACTGGAAGACGTTTTGGTTATTTGTGCCCAAAATGTTAGACTATTGAGGACATTATAAAGCAAACTTGAAAATGACTTGGATCTTTCTTTGGAGCTCTCCAGACACCTTACTGCCTTTCGGAGAGGCCCAGCATTCTTGTCTCTGGCGGTATTAAGCTGGAGACATAGGCATGTGGCAGACGCCATGGCACCAATAAATCCCACGGCTGAACGAGACATTGACGGCACCGGTCATGCTTAATACCAAGTTCCACCTATGGAGGGAGAAGTCTAAACACTTCCACCCACTTTCATCACCTTCAGCAAGCAAAATGCGAAAATGCAGGAAACTACCAATACAAATTGTTATTTAAACACTGTTTCCTCGCTGATACGAAGGCAAAAGGGAGTGAGAGAAGGGGAAACTATAACCACAATACCATAATTGAGGCCACAAATAAGCTACCGTATGTCAACCGAAGCCAGATACTGACAATAGCGTTTTTTTTTTTAATGGAAAAAACATTGGCATTTCAGAAGAGTACGTTACTATTTCTTAAGGGTTAGGAACTTGTAGAAATCGCAGGCTGAACAGAGGGAACTGTTTAGCAGAACCCTCGTGAAATTGATTTAAGTTTTACGAGGAATTAAGTTACAGTTTTTGACGCTGGACCATTAAAACCAACTATTTAGCCAAAAATGTATTTGGGATTTAACGTTTTCTTTTAGAAAAACATCTTAAGAGTGACGTACTCTAGTCACTTCAAGGCTGTGAAGCTCCATTTTAACAATATGATGGGGCCCACTTTCAACCAAAGCAAAGTTAATAATCATATGGTCTAAGATCAAGACTAATAAGACATGTGGTTTGGTATCTACTTATAGACACTCTGGGAGTTGTGTGGTCTTTCTTGATAGCCATGGGGGCTGATTCTGGGTTGGTGAAAGTAAACTAATTTTCCATGGCCAATGCCAGGAACCAACTCATGCCCTATTATACTTAGGCAAACAATATCCTATGCTATAATGTGGAAATCTAGAAGTTTGGCAGAGCCAAATATCACCCTGAACAAACACAAGACTTCATCACCACTTGGAGCATCCGCTCTGTATTCTGGGCTCTAAAGAAGATGGCCTCCCTCAGCCCACCCTTAGTCCATTCTTCTGACTGAGAGCAAGCCCCATAGTCCTCTTGGTTGATCGCCATCAGAGCAGGCCTGTCTGTGTCAAGGCTCACACCCAGGGGGCCAACTCTGTTGTGGTGGGGTGCAGAGTCCAGCTGGACGGGCATGTTGTCAGTGGACAGGCTCTCCTAGAGACCAGTCATCGGAAGGGAGGGTTTTAGGAGACACTGAGCTAGTCTCAGGAGGACCCCATTAGACCACAGGTCTATGGTTATGCCTGGGTCCAAATCTGGGTGCTGTATGACCTAAGGCAGGCTACTGGGATAAAGAGTATATCGCCATACCTCAAGGCAGCCAAGATTTCACCCTATGTCCTCGTTGCTATTGTCATAAGTGGAAGGAAGTGTCAAGGATGCAAAATAATAAACTGCCTTAATGAGCAAGTTCACATGAGAAGTGCACATCACCTCCCTATATTTCTGGTGCATCAAAATTATTCATAAAGCAGCATATTTTCTCCTAAAATGTTCTTTAAAATCATTTTTAGTACACATACAGTAAAAAGTGTCCCAAATGATTCTTTTTCTAAGGAATTTCTTTATAAAATAGTGATGTGTCATATATACCTCTTTAAGCTGTAGCTTACTCAGCAGTAAAATGGAAATAGTAAAAGTACCTATGTCATTGGGTTGTTCTGAGAATTAAATTAGGAAGT
Source organism: Potos flavus (assembly GCA_028534135.1). Taxonomy (NCBI): domain Eukaryota; kingdom Metazoa; phylum Chordata; class Mammalia; order Carnivora; family Procyonidae; genus Potos; species Potos flavus. The sequence continues at coordinate 14,526,374 of CM052886.1, forward strand.
CGACATAAAATGCTTACAAAATGCCTATAATACTAAATCAATCAAATTTTAGTGGATACTCACAATGTGTACAACACTGTTTTAGATGTTACTGTTATCATTATTGTTAGAAATTTCTCTGGGCAGGATAAATTGTGTCACTGTCAGCTCTGAATACCTTCATACTTCTAAAATTATCTATCAGCTCTTTGAAAGAGTGGGCCACACGACAGCCTAATCTGGGAAGAGGATAGCTCAGATGCCCAGTGCTATTAGCGTGGGGAAGGCAGCTTAGGTTGTGGGAAGGGCATATAGGAATACTGCAAGTCTGGAAACAGGCACAAAGTGGGAGAAACCTAACTAGAAAGATGGATTGACGAATGCAGACGAGAGACTTCACTTACTCACCATAAGACTGGTTCATTCTAGTCCTGGGCAAAGCATGACGGAGAAAGGGACTTGGGTCTCTAGTTGTGGGCAAGGGGAAACAATGAACAAGCATCCAAACAATGGCGCGTGCGTCTCACAATGACTGGAGACCGTTGTCAGTAATCTCTCCATCATCGTGGAAAGAGTCCTCATGACTAAACCGAAGGCTAGCGCAGTGGGAGCTCCCTGGGAAGAGGGGAGACACTCCCCAGAAGAGCAAGGGGACACAAGGCAGGAACACCCCTTGGCTATGAACCAGTTAGAGTTTGTAAACGAAATTATCCAGATTTATGCACCTATCTCTGTGCCTCTCCCTCTGCTCTCCCGCAAGACAATCGAGATCTAGCTCACTGGGCTGAAGGTCTAAAAGGAAACTTCCTTTGCATACAACTGAACCAGCTGGAGGGGAGCCTTCCTGGAGGGGAGCATAGAGGCCAGCATTGGTTAGCAGGAGTCCCTGAGGGAGGGAGGCACTCAGCCACAGAGACAAGTCCCATGACTATGAACTGGGTTAACATCTATAAGGGGCTCACATGCTCTGGTATCGGTGTTTGCTAAGTAAGGGACCCAGTTGCCTCTCCCTGTCAGGAAATTTCCTTCCTGGGAATGATGGGCTTTCCTTATGTTTGACTACTTTTGTACAACTGATAGCCACCCAGGCTCTTATGGGAATATCAGACTATCTCAGGTTCAGGAGAAGCATCGCACATCATTCACTCATGGAGCCAAAAAATGTTTCTACTGAAGCCTATGACAGCTGAGATAAAGAACGCAGATCATGAAAACAGAATCTGATAAGAGGAGGTCTTGGGAGTCTTCACTAGGATGCTTCTGAGCCCGTAAGAAAGTCATGTCCTGGAACTGAGTTCATTAGCTCCTAGACGAATGGTGCGCCCTCCTAACGGGGACGCGTGCCAGAGAACAGCTAGAACCAAAGGCCTTTCGTGTGCTGAACTACATAAAAAAGATTTTACTTTTACAATGTTTATCTGCTAGTATCTGGAGATAACTTTTCAGGAAAAAATACAAGTACACATGAGTTCAAAATAATGGAAACAAAGAATTGCACAGATGAGAATTAAAAATCCATGACGAAACTGTGTGATATATGAATGGAACAAAAGTAGGGTTCAATCATCTCTTTAAAAAGTGACTTAAATATGTTACAGCTCAGGTTTGAGTTACTTGAATTGGAAAGGTGGAAGGCTACGTGAAAAAGAGAACGGGGTCAAAGTTTTTCTCACGCCCTCATTGGCCTTCGGGATTTGGAGATGGAGGGAGAGGACATCTGGTCAACTAGGTAGGCACTTCCAGGCGTTTGTCCCAGAAACGCTCGGTGAGTAACTGGGCTTTATACATGGTCTTCCCCAAACCCTGCCAGGCGGGAGGGATCTGAAAGGAGGGAAGAATAGGAGAAAGACAGCCAGGCAGACATGTGATGAAAAGCGTTCTTGGGGCGCCTGGCTGGCTCGTTTGGAAGAGCATGCGACTCTTCATCTCAGGGTTGTGAGTTCGAGTCTCATGTTGGGTGGAGAGATGACTTAAATAAACTTAAGAAAAGAAAAGAAAAGCATTCTGAAGTGTTCTACAGTGGTGTCATGGGGCATTAGGAAGGTGGCCATCATGGTCTCTGCCTCCAAGCAGCCCGTGCAGAGCTAGTGGCAGAAAGGATGACACCTCTATTTCATGCAAAGGACTGAAGATGTGTGAGCCCTGCCCAAAGGAGCCACGGTGACCGCTTCGTCTTGCTTCATCACTCCTTAACCGTCCCTCCTTTCCATTACCCTCTTTTTTTCCTGAGCAGGAAAGCGGAGGCCACAAAGTGTGGTGGGACGTGCACAAGATATGGAGCCAGGTGGCTTCTGCCTCTCGCCAACCACAGGACCTCACATATGATCCTTCAACTGTCTGCATGCACAGAGAGCACATGGCATTATGCCCGGATGTGGCCAGGCTGTACTACACTGTGGCCCGCCCCCCAAATTCGTGTTTATTACCGGAAACGTAGACCATGCACAAAAGTCTAAAGGAGAAGATAAAAGCTATCCAGAATCCATAAGTACAATTAACAATTGCTAGTCTGTTGGTGTCTTTCTCGTTCCAGTTTGTTCTTCTGAGTGTATTGCGTGCACACGTGTGTATGCGTGTGTACTATGAACACACATAAATATCGTATCACATAAATATAATATTGTGTCTGATTTGTCATTGTTTTTCCACTTTTCATTAACAATTCTTCCAAAGAAAATTCCAACAGCCACATGATATTTCACTATAGCGTTGCAAAGTCACTTATTCAACTTGCCCCCAAATGTTAGATATTTCTTTTTTCTCCAGTTTCTTCATCCAACCAAGAGAGACAATCCGGTGTGGAGGACGGTGCTCACGTTTGTTCGAATCCAGGCTCTGCCACTTGTTAGCTGCTTTGAACATGGGCAGAGTTTGTTATCACTGAGTCTCCAGACCTTCACCTGGAAATGGGGATGACGAGGATTTGTACCTAGTTTTCAGGGTTGCCATAATATTACCATAAACTGGATGGCTTAAGGCAACAGAAATGTACTCTCTCACGGTTCGGGAGGCTAGAAGTCCGAAATCAAAGGGTCACGGGGCCGTGCTCCCTCTGAAGACTCCACGGAAGCCTCTTTCCTGCTCTTTCTAGTCTCCGACCGTCCCTGCTGACAATCCTTGGTGGTCCTCGGCTGTGTCAGCCAAGCTGCTGTCCCTGCCTCCAAGCTCACGTGGCCTTCCTCCCGGGGTCTGGATCTCTCTTTCCTTATAAGAACACTGTTGGATTTAGAACACCCTCCCTATTCCAGTAGGACCATGTGATGGTATCTGCAAAGACCCCATTTCCAAATAAAGGCGCCTCCCCAGATTTCGGGTCCGGACTTCAGCATATCTTGTTAGGGAACCTAAATTCAACCCAAAACACTACTGGGTAGAGTTGAGAGGGAAAGGCGAGCCAACATAAATCCAAGGTACTGTGCTGACTGTGAAAGTGTTATCTTAAGGTGTATTGCCACTTTTAAAGGTTTTAAGGTCAAAAAGGCACAAGCTTTAGGAAGGCAGATTTTCAACGTATTACACCTCTCGGCGTTTGGGTGTTGGGCCATTGCTATGGGGCAGCAGTCGAAGCTTTGAAGCCAAGAAGGCAAACCCCATGGAAGAATCATGGCACGTCATAAGCCTCCGATGCCCTGGGTGGGGTCTTGTTGACTGGATGGCCTTCCGACTGGCAGCCCAAGCTGGTAGGAGAATCGGCAGCAGTGTTTCTCAATCTCTCATGTATCCCCCCAGAATCGATTTCAGATCGATGCTTTTAGCAACGATCGCAACAGTGAGATTTTAGAAAAGTGATCACAGCCATGCCACGTGAGCATCCGAGTTTCTAAAGGCTTACTCTCAGTACCTGCCCTTATTTCAGCAGGAGCGGGGAGCAAGCAGCTTGAGGACTGGCCCCGGTCCTCGGCCTACACTCTGAGAAAGGGCGGTCGGCCACGGCCAAGGCCACTGCAGAGGCAGGGACCCCGCTGGAGCCTGGTCCCGCTCCCAGGCCTCCGAGGAGGGCGGTTAACCGATTCTCAGCTTCCAGCTCCCTTCCGGGGGGCATGCCTGGCTGGGGCAAACAAACACACCTCCCACACCTGAGTCCCAGCGTTCTCTTTGAGTTTGTTTTCCCACTGACTGACTTTCCTTTCAGTCTGGGCTTTCAAAACAGCCTTCTGAGTGAATGCAGGCGAACCCAGCAGTCCCACACCGCGGCTCATATGGAATGCATTTAGAGAGGGGGAAAAACTCGAACGGAGTGGTTATACAATTCTGAACTGGCTCGGACATGGCGTGGCTGGAATTTCAGAGCTGGCTTTTGTTTGCCTTCGTCATGAAACATTTGTTATGTGAGCTGCGGCTACCGCTACCAAAGCAGCTGCTGCCGAGAATGGTTGCTTTTCTTCAGGCCGTTAGCTGACTGACAGCGTTCACCAACTGAGGGCCTCCCCTCTCCCGCTCCGATGCCTTTGCCACCCTCCTTGCATAAGCCATAGGAGACACTGCCCCCCCCAAAGTGACACATGACAGCCCACGAAACGGAGACACCTGTTTCCGCCAAGTTTCATGGAACGCGATATTTGGGTGGTCGTGTACTCTGCCCCTGATGAGGAGACGGTCTTTTTTTTTTTTTTTTTTTTAATCAGCTCTTAGAACTTACTTTCTCTCTCATCAAGGACATCTCCAATATGGCCTTGATTTGTCTTTGAGGGAATTTTTAAGAACAGTAGTTTGGAGCTTCATCGGAGCAACATTGTTCAATAAAAACCCAACGGGGTTTAATTAATAAATTACCACAAAGGGGTCTTGTTTTTGCTTGTTTTGCTTTAGAAATCCCACCAGGACTATAATCCCAAGATACAGATGCTGAAGGCTGCGCGATGGTCCAACTCCCACGGTGGCTATGCTGACAGTATGAGAAAGAAATGGGTGTGACGTACCTCACGAAGGGCCGTAAACACCAAACCCGTAACAGGATCTTAAAGTTCAGGTGGTTAGAACAGTCTCAGCAATGGTGGTAGGCTAATTACAGGCCTTCAACTCCTCTCCTTTGAAAATCGAGAATGGCAGTAGAGGATAATAATTTTATAAAAGAATGCAAGATCACAAGGAGCTCTGGAGAAGGATGTCAGTGGAAAATGGACCTCAACCACTTGATGGAAGATGAAAGTAGATGGAGGAGGACACTTGACTTGGCAGAGCGCGGGACGCATATCTGAAGTGTCGCAGTGGAGACACACGTCAGGAGTTCCCTGCTCTGTCCTTGAGAGGCAGCGTGGTGGCACAAGGCATCCCAGATGGGGAAGCTGGACACGAGGTGGGCAGTCTGGGTATGAAGCAGCGGGGCCTCAGATTTGCAGTCAGGTATCTTGCAGTGATTCTCGCTCATTCTCTAGGGCTAATTCCCCATCGCCCAGGGAATCTTGGGATTCGTCTCCAAAGAGTTTGGGCAGAGGCTCCATACTCATTTGCTAACCCAAAGGAGAGAAGGGAGAGGCATGGGCTAATATAAGCACAATCAAGTGGACGTTGCATTGAGTGTAGACCTTCCCACATCAGCTGCCAGATGTTTACCTTACTATCTTACCCCACCTCACCTCCCATCCCCCACACAGATGTTCGGAGAATTCTTCAGTGGGGAAACTGAACAAACTCCAGAGAAAAAGGACCTACAATTACTAACAAATGTTTCCCCAGCGAACTTCCATGACGATTTGATCAGGCCAAGCAGAGTCCATTTGTTGATAAGCCTCCCTCGTTATGCAACACTTTTAATGAGCTCTTTAGTGCTGCACCCTTAAATATAAACTCTGACAAAGATTACCAGAAGAAAGCCTTCAGAACGAAAAAGAGAGGCCCAACCAACCAAAACAGTAAGAAGGAACCTGGCGCAAACAGAAACAATGCAGTATAGGTGAAAACATTAAAAAAAAAATCTCTATAATTTTCAGAGATTTAAGGTGACATTGCATCGCATCCAATAAATGAGAACAAGATATTATATAGGAAGAAAAAAAGATTAAAGAAGAGTTCTTGGAAAAAAGAAAATTCAGTAGGATGAATGCAATACAAAATGAGGAGCTCTTCCAGAGGGAAAAGATAGAAGAGATGAAAATTCAGAGAGGGAAAAATAATAAAGCATACAGAAAAAATGAATCTGGGGACTCAAATATCTGACCACGAGCATTCCATAAAAGAAACAAAGAAAACGGTAGCAATAAAATCATGTAAGGAAAAAAAACAAGAAAAATTCCCAGAAATGAAAGACATGAGTTTTAAGCTTTGTTCTAGATATGTCTCCAGAGGCAAGGGAAACAAAAGCAAAAGTAAACTATTAGGACTATATCAACATAAAAAGTTTCTGCATAGAGAAAGAAACAATCAACAAAACTAAAAGGCAGCCTACGGAATGGGAGAAGATATTTGCAAATGACATATCTGATAAAGTGTGAGTTCCCAAAACATACAAAGAACTTCTATAACTTAACACCCCAAAAACAAATAATCCAATTAAAAATGGGCAGAAGACATGAACAGACATTTCTCCAAAGAAGACATACAAATGGCCAACAGACACATGACAAAATGCTCAATATCCCTCTCATCATCAGGAAAATACAAGTCATAACTACAATGAGATCCACCTCACACCTGTCAGAATGGCTAAAATGATACAAGAAACAAAAGGTGTTGGCAAGGATGTGGAGAAAAAGGAATACTCATAAACTGTTGGTGGGAATGCAAATTGGTGCAACC
>CM052886.1:14533587-14578404 GCA_028534135.1 Potos flavus
TTTTTAAAAGAGTTTAAAGACAAACAGAATTTTTCTTAATGACAGAAGGAAAACAGCCTAATCTCATTTGCAAGGCAGAGCTCTGAGCTAACAGCATTTATGTGAGTGGGAAAGGACAGGAGTCACAGGTGCTGGGCTCTCGGCCTGGCCGGCTGCTACCGTCCAGGGGAATTTGGGCAAGCCAGGGTTCTCTGTTGAAAAATTATAATAACAGCCCTTAGCCGGCTCAAGTAATTGCCAAGGTGGAACAAGGGGACGTTTTGAAAGAGTTTTGAAAATCATTATGTGTGTACCAGAATACGGCATCGTGAGTCCTATTTCCCCAAGATTAGGAAATCTATAATTTAAAAAAATACTTGAGGGAGTTAGAATCATGTTTCTGGGAATAAATATCTTCACCGTGACCGAAAGTGAGTCATCTGGCCCCAGATCTTCCCAGTGTCTGAAGCATTGACTGTGAACCTGGAGGCATTTGTACAGGGGTGAGGGTTGGAGGGGGGAGGCCTCCTGAACTCAGGAAGTTTATGATAAAGCAGAAAGCCGACACTTCTAGTCCCAGAATCCGGACCGTAAACAAAGCCCCGTGTTACGGTAAACTCAGCAAAGCAACAATAACAACAGCGCCCGTGGTAATTAAGCAGTGATCAGAATGCGAGCAGAAAGGACAAGGGGTGAGCTGCCCTTCAGAAATGGTTTCTTCTCTTGGTCTTTTCAGGAACACAGTGACCTTCTCATCAATGTTCCCTCCGGGGGGGGGGGGAATGTCACTTCTGGCAGAGCGTTTATTTTCCCCCACACGAAGATAATGTTCATTGTGCATTACTGCCATTTCTTCTCAAGGCTACCTGCTCACAATGGATTTAAACTGTAGCTCGACTAGGCTCCCAGACTCATCTGTGCCCCCCTCAGAGACTGTGATGAGGTGAGGGACCCTGGCGAGGGCCCCCGGGATGCTGGTGTAGGAAGTGGGCAGACCACACTCTGAGGGCCTTACTGTCTGAGTTGGGTCACGTTCTTGGATGCAAGAAGGTCCTGCATCCAAGTGAGACTGAGGGGCAATCACTAGAAAGTACTTTTTCTACTAAGTATGTCTCCTGAGAGAGACACTACTGACTTTTGGGGGAGTACCCGTGTTTCAGATCCAATTAGACAGGGCACGTGGGCAAGAACGTTGCTGATGGAGCGGAGACACTTTGAGGAGAAGGCTGGGCGCTCACCCCTGGTCTTCACTATCTTATGGGCTGAGCACTGACAGCTAGGAGTTCAGAATTTAAAAAAGGGGTTTTAGGGGCGCCTGGGTGGCTCAGTGGATTAAGCCTCTGCTTTCAGCCCAGGTCATGATCTCAGGGTCCTGGGATCGAGCCCCGCATCAGGCTCTCTGCTCAGCAGGGAGCCTGCTTCCCCCTGTCTCTCTGCCTGCCTCTCTGCCTACTTGTGATCTCTCTCTCTCTGTCAAATAAATAAATAAAATCTTAAAAAAAAAAGGGGGGGGTTGGTTGGCATTCCAGTGACACATCTTTATGGGGTGGTCCCAAGGTCTCAGTCAGACCTTGATCTGTTAATTTCATCGTTCAGAGGACACTCAGAGTCTCAAATGCAATCTTTAAAGATTAACAGTAAACATGAACTGAATTCCAGAAGGCCGAGAGACTAGGCATGAAAGAGATTCCCACACGGTGCCAGCTGGTGGCTTTTCTGCCATCGTTCCCCACCCAAGCATGCCCCGAGTCTGCGGCATGCTAAGTCTTTACCTGCATCTGGGATGCTGTCCACAAAAATAGGGAATGATGTAAAATAATCTGGGGTTGGAACATTCAGGATAGTTCTCAAGAATACACTCGTTGATATCCTAGAAGAGAAAACACAGCAGTGAGATGTTGGGCTTAGTCAAGCGCCAAACAGGGTAAGTGAAATGGGTACTTTGATTCCATGGGCAAGCCTGGAGAGACTTCACAGATCTCATGAGAAAACTTTCCTGTTGCCTTTATGCCTCCTGTTCCACTGGCCAGGTGCACACATGGGCTGAGCATTTCCAGGAGCGCTTGCTCTTTTGAGTGAATTGCATTCGTGCATTTCCCAGGGGCTTGAAGCTTTTAGCTAGATGACAAGTACCTTGACAGCACTTCTCCCCAGGGTACCCACTACCCACTGCATCCCAGAAGTTACCAGCCCACTGGGAGACGGTCGGCACTTAATATTTGTTGAGTGAGTGCCATGTGGCTTAATTCTTAATTCATTCTGACTTAATCAGAGATCGCTGTACAGCCAACCCTATAGAAATATGTTTCCTCATGTATCCATACATCCAACAAATAATAATTGTAAGTACCTACAGCACTCACATAAAGGATTTTGTCCATTTTGGAGATGTAAAATCATTTCTAATGTCCTATTAGGTTAGAGAGTGATGGGATGTTTGTATATACAACTCTCTCACTTTCAAAGGCAACACTTGAGATGGCCAGCTTTTCTGTTTCTCCTCTGTGAGGTTGAAGATCGTGTCTCTGTTAGCATTACAAGAGCTTACAAGGGTTTGGCGGGCGAATAGAAAGGCTAAACAGCAATTTTTATGAGATGGGTTGTATTGGATACTTTAGAAAAGGCACGCCTGGTTCTTAAGTCTTTCTAAGGAGTAACAATAACCCAATTTACAAATAAACCAAACAGCTATGGGATGTTTTTTTCCTGAGACAATACTGGCAAGGCAGGTCAAGAGAGGACATAACTCGAGATCATGGTCACATGGTTGAGGACGGTTATGAGTCAGCTGACGCCTTGTGTCTGATATGATTGGGGTAGGTGGTTAGTTACTAAAAATTTGTTTTAGTTCAAGTTGGGAATCAGGAAAATGTACCATAAACTTTTTTTTTTAACAACCCTTCCTTTCCCTCTCATACTTCCTTGGTTTATATACCAATTAAATAAATTACACAATTACAATAACAAATTCAACTGGGATCAACAGATTCAGCAACAAGCACTCTGGCTAAGTACTGGGGTCTCCTGTGGGAAGCAGGGATACACAGCTCTCTAGAGGAATATACTAGAAGCAAAGGGAGTACATCGGTCCATCCAGCCACGGGTTAGTGAGGGGTGAGGAAGAACACTGTGTAGTGTATGAAAATCCAGTAAAAATGAATGACACTAGACCCAAAATACCTAAGAAGAATTTGACATAGGGGGGTTTATAGACCTTCTTCAGCCTATGACGGGGTTACCTCCCAACAAACCCTTTGGAAGTTGTAAATATGTTGAGTTAAAAATGCATTGAATACACCTAACCTATGGAACATCGCACGTTAGCTTAGCCTGCCTTAAATGTGCTCAGAACGCTGACATTAACCTGGGCAAAATCATCTTGTACAAAGCTTATACTACAGTAAAGTGTTAAGTTTCCCATGTAATTTATCGAATACTGTACGTAAAGTGAGAAACAAAAATGCTGCATGTGTGCGGAATGGTTGGAGGTCTACGCGCTCTTGACCTTCCCGACGGCATGGCTGACTGCGAGCTGCGGCCCCTCCCCCCTGCCCAGCATCATGAGAGAGCCTCCTCCTGCCTATCACTCACCCGGGAAGAGAGCCAAATTCAAAATTCCAAGTACAGTTTCTACTGAACGCACATCGCTTTCACATCATCCTAAAGTCGAAAAATCGGTTAAGATGAACCATCTCAAGTTGAGGACCATCTCCATAAGGATATTCATTACTACCAGATTATTACCACAAAATATGACAGACTTAAATGTTCATTCATGGGGGACTGAGTCACTGAGAAGTTATGGTACGTTCCTACTGTGAAATACTGGGCACCTGGGAAGGGTGAGGAGGATTGACAGGTACTATCCTGAAAATGTCCGTCATGAATATTCAGATGAAAAAAAAACTGATCACAGGGACCATATGAAGATGTAGGACAGTATGAAGATATACGTATATGTTTGCATTAACACAAACCTATCTAGCAGGATATACACCAAACTGTTAAAATTGGTTACTTCTGGCAGTAGATGTAAAAGGTGGGAATCCACTGAACTTCAACTTGATTCATTTCTGAAATGTCATTTTTATTATAAATGTTGTTTTATGTAAAATAGCTTAAGTAAAAATTATTTTATATATATGTTACTTTTATTGTAATATGTATATTTCACTTTTTATCATCAGAAAAAAAGGAGACTTGAGTGTCAGAACAAATCGAGGCTTGTGTGGGGGGATGACTGGGCTTTGCTGGAGGATGCTCTGACCGCCCTTTCCTCCCTCACAGTCCGGGTGACCTCTGGGTGACCTCTGGCAGGTGGCACCCTGAGGAACCTGAGCCTTAGGTCGGAGGGACCCTGTCTGAGGGAGGGAGCCAGAAGCTGGGTGAGCAGCAGAGCTCAGGGGATCGCAGGACAGGGTGGAGGAGAGGGGGGGATCAGAGGCAGAAGATCTGTCCACCGAGGTGGAGATTTCATACCAAAGGGCGTGAGTAAATTGGGAGGGGCCGGAGGGTGTTGAGGGAGGTGTCCAATACACAGTCCCTGCTTCCCCTCCCCCCCACCGCCATCTTGCCCCAGAGACCTGCATTAATGGGAGGGGGGCTGCCCAGAGACCCCCAGCGCTTCTCCAGTGCTCATGTTACACAACTGTTTCTTTATTTGTTTAGGTGGGAAGTCCGTGAGAGCACAGACAGAAGGTTCACAGTATCTCCAGCACTTAGCGCCCTGCCTGGAAAAAGCAGGGGTGCAGTCAATATTCAGCGAGGAAATGGACAAATGGCAGAAGGAAAAAGCCAAGACACACAGCCCCGATTCTGTCCCCAGCGATTCTGGCCTGAACCCTGCAGGAGCGGACAGAAGACATCAGCTGGCTGGTGGGGGGTGGGAGCAGGGAAGACTGAGGAGGTGCAGGGAACTATGAAAGTCATTTCCCTATTGGAATCCACAAATAACTCTACAAGGTCAATTTATGGGAAGACATAAATTCCTAGTTTAAGAAGTGCCGTTAGCAATTTTTCTTTTCTTTGATCAAGGCACGTCCTGGGGGATCTCAGAGTTCCATTTGAGCCCGTTAGAGGTTGATGAATGGTGTTGACCACAACCATCCTATGGAAATGCTATGGGCGGACATAAATAAAAGATGACTCAGGTCAAAAGGAAGCAGAAAGTGAGTCGTGGAGACCCACGCCTAGAGCTGCCTGCCGCTTTGCCATGGTGATCAGTGACACTTCCCAGTGGCTCAAGGACCAAGGACCTCAGGAAATCGCTTCTGGCCACTCACACCACCCACTCTTATTCCTGGACCCGAGACCTTCAGTGAGTGGCCTTTAGGGTCCAGGGAAACTGAATGGGACAGGTGTCGACGCAGCTGCTCAGAGTGTCCCGCTCTGACAGGTGTCACTGATTCCCCAGGACCCACTCGGGTTCTCCCTGCACCGATGGTTTCAGTCACCTTTTTACACTGGAGTTCTCTTAGTACAGATATTAGTATATATAGATTTAAATGATTACGCAACCTAGTTTTTTCTTTCCATGCAGTGCTTCCAAGATAAGGTTGCTTTAAATAACAATTTTAATCCTTATTAAAGATTAAAAGCTTTGTTCTAGGATGGTCATAGTCTCATGTTATTAGGGAAGTGAGGCATTCTCTATAAATGAACATTCCAGATAACTAAGAGAATCCTTTTAATTGCCAAAACTACCAAAAAAAGTAGATAGATTTTATTGAAATTTATTTGAAACTGTACTATTTGAGAAAGCATATCTTTAGATGCTGTAGGGTTTTTTTTGTGTGTGTGGGGTTCATTTTCCACTTTGATCTTACAGGGAAATCATCGTTTATTGATTTGTTCCTGAACGTTTCACAGGATGGACTGTGATGAAGGGTTCTCACCTTCTGAATGCCAAGGGCCCCGTGGGCTCAGAGGAAGGGCCACTCATGACATCCAGACCCGAGTCACTCCTGACCCCTCTCTCACCTGACTCCATGTCCACAAACGCTGGGCTCTGCTCTGGTTTCCTTATCTGCCTTCTCTGACCCGCTCCACACCCCAGCCCCTGTTCAGTGCCTCTCGGGCTGGTTAGTATCTCTTCCTTCCGAGCCTTCTCCCTGAACATGTTCTCCAGGGCCCCAGTAACTGAGCTGAAATGCACATTCATCCACGTCCTTCCTCAGGTTCAAAACCTTTGAATGACTCTTACTCACAGTGCAGTGGGAATAGCGATCAGTTAGGGCACCTGGTAGTAATGCTAATTCCCTGGGCCCACCTGCAGAGTGTTTGATACACTAGGTTTGTCTCGGCTAAGGCTAGAATCTGCACTTCGAAAAACCTCTTGATAATTTTGAGAAGTGGTCACTCTCCATGAGCTGCCAACACTCTCCCATTAGGTGATGGCATGCTTTTGCTCATCCATCTCCCTTGCCTGGAATCTCTCTCTGCCTCCTCCCCCGGTCCCAGCAGCAGGCCCATGTTTTGGAGCCGTTACCGGCAGGATGAGTATAAGCACACGAGAGTCTACTGAGCCTTGTCACTCAGGTCAAAGGAACGAAGGCAGCTTTGACCATGGCTCTCTTCCATCCTGGCGCTTTCACTGCCAGCCGCGTCTGGTAGGTAGGGTCCCTGGGGCAGGCCTATGGTGCGCCCAGCAGGGCACAGACTCCCCACTGTTGCTGGAAGAGTGCCCGGAGCTGGGTCTGCTCCCAGCAAGCCCTGCCGGTGGCCAGAAATCTGCTGTAAGGAGGACTCCATCATGATGCCTGCAAATGGATTCCCACCTGTACCCAGTGCCATTTGGTGTCCCCAAGTGATCTCCCCCCTGACCCCTTAGCAGGGGCTCCTCCCTGTGTCGCCACTTGCTCCCTCCACCCTTCCTTGCTCTAGAGATCAGACCCTGCCCTGGAGTTGTGGGTACTCGTTCCCCACACTCCCAGCCCTGCTTCCTTCTCCTCACCCCCTATGGCCGGCTTCCTGCAGGCCTCGTGCCTGCTGCTGTCTGAGATGGAAAGTTGTCTGCTTATTTCCGTGCAGAGAGATAACTTGACAAATGCATCCTCTCCTGGTTCTTATTTTGGAAAGAGTGGAAGGATTGAAATCCCACGTGGAGTTAGTCTTATCACAAAAGGTGAATTTAGAGACTATTCATTTTTTATTTATCCTTTTACATAAGGTAGTACCTTGTCTAAAAACTACTGAATTGAAAAAAGACATTGGTGTTTTTATGTCATTCCCCGCCTATAGTATCAGATTTGTCTGTATAGCCTTGGAGTTTAGAAGACAGAATTTCTGATGCTTTTAGCAGCACAAACCTTGGGAAGCCACCTGCAAAGCTCCCCAAATGAGGTAAAGGAGATCTGAGTTTGGGTCTCAGCTTGGCGATGAATTAGCTGGGTGTCTTTAGCTAAATCATGCTATCTTGAGCCTCAGTTTCCCCAATCTGTATAATACAGGGCTGGGCCATATAATCTCAGTCCATGAAACTCTGTTAATGGGCCTGTTCCTCAAATTAGCTAACCTTTAAGAAGAGTTTTGTAATCAGAAGATCTAGAAAAAGTGGTAATTTTTTTTTATTCCAAAATTTATGAGTTACTAAAAGGTTTTCTTTCAGTATTTATGATCTGAACTCTTCACCTTTCAGGGAAGGTGGAGAGGGAAAAGCACTGAGGTTGGGATCAAACAGACCTCTGTTCAAATCTAGGTTGTACCATTTAGTAGCTGTGGAGTCTAGCCCACGTATACCTCTTAGAGGCTCAATTTACTCATCTGTAAAATGGGGACAATAATAACAAGCATCACAGATCCTTTTCTCATATTGGAAATCATGTATGCAAATTATTTTTTCTGCCACCCAATTTTTAGGAATATTCCGTCATCTTCAGCTGCTCAATTCCTCTTTCCTTTAGCTTATATTTAAAAACATGATTACTGGTGATCGCCATAGTTTTAAAAATAGTGACATCAGTTAACTCAGAGAGAAAACACAGAGGAAGGAAAACAAGGAAATATGAAACATGCTATTTGTGGCGAGCCAAAATAACAAGGTAATCTGATGGAAAAACAAAACGGTATTACGCAATTACTTCTCATGATAACTCATTCTAGTCCGCACATGAAACAAGGTAATGACACTTTGGCATAAAAAACTCTTTTTCTTTGTGGACTGAAGATCGATCTGGGAGCCAGTCTTCACACGCTAAGAACACAGACAGCAGGAAAAAGTTGAATGATAAAGTAAAGGACACACTGAAGGACAGCTTGCTGTGCAGGAGGTGACTGCCAGTCCAACATGGCGGCGTTGGAAGTGGGACAGAGAAAAATTCCCGAGTGTCAGTCACCATGGTAGCAGTACCTGAATCCTTGCCCTGTAGATGGATCACGGTAATCAGATTACAAACCTGATGGTTTAGTCAATTTGGAGAAATGGAATAGGTGCGGTCTATGCCAAGTTTTATTGCACCGTACATTCTTCCTTGTAAGCCTTTTTAAGCCTTATAAAGAAATCTGAACCAGAACCAGAAGAATCAAGTAAGACTTTTTAGTGAGGCTTAATGGACTTGAAAGTGGCAGATGGCCAGACACCAATGTTCTCTCATTTCATGCTCATGCCAGGCATGAATTACTGATGACACGCTCTTTCTAGTAGCGATGGGAAGTGTCCTTCAGAATCCTTCTCAACACAGCCCTCTGGGACCAAGCAGAGTGGCACTCTGTTCCCCTGTGATCAGCATAGTATGTGATGTTGGATGGATAACATCTATGACATCTGTTGTGGTGGCTTTGGGGCCCTTTACACCAACCCCTTCTGAGTCTGTCACTATGCATCTGATTGCAGGATGGCAGACGACGGAGTGCGGGTGAGTATAAGGCTACATTTATTTTAGCCAATATTCTTATTCACTGCAGGCTCTAGTCCAATGGAGCTCCTGAAACGGAAATACTTACAGACATAAGAGACAAAATATGTTTTGAAGTCCTTCCTTTGGACTCCAAGATCGTGGATTTCAAGTTTCTATTAAACCCAAGAAAGAGAAGTAGTCACAGTTTTATCCTGGAATGTTTTAAAATGAGGATCAGTCCATTATCTAGATCAGTTTTTATTTGATTTCAGTAGACCCTTTTTAATTCGTTGCAACAGAATTTACTGAGCATGCAAGATGACTTTCTGCGGGGTCCTGTATAGGCGGTAATTGCTGCTTCCCAGAAATGTCTTTGCAGCGCTTCAGTCTAAACACAGTTTTATTAAAACAAGGAACCGTGGTCTTTGAGGTCAAGGAGTTTGGGTGCTTGTGAGAGATATGGAGATCACAAACACTGTGATTTCATAAAGAGCTGAAAAATCTAGGGAGCCTAACCAAACAAAAATAGCAAAATTCAGATGAAGTCAAGCTATCTGACAAAGACTTTTATTTTTATGGCAAAATATTTATCATGGTACTGTTTAAAAGATCAAAAAAGCACAAACTATTCAAATAGCAAAATTAGGTAAGCTATAATATATCTAATTGTAAAATACTCGTAATCATTTAAAATATTTACAAAGCATACGTAACTATAGGAAAAATGTTTATGTGAGAAAATCAGTAAAAATATATATGTAATAGGACTACAACTTTGTTGATTCTTTTAAAAAAAGAATAACATATATATGTTATTTATATACATTTATTTATTTATATAAATTTATAAAATAAATTTATTTATATTTATATATTGTATTTATATTTATATATTATATAATTTATTTATATTTATATATTAATATGTATTTATATTTATTATATAAATTATTCATATAAATCAACAAACCTTAAATATGTATATATATATTTGATTTATTTGAGAGAGAGATAGCACATGGGGAGGGGCAGAGAGAGAGGGTGAGAAGCAGACTCTGTTAAGCACAGAGGCTGATTTGGCGCTCAATACCATGACCTTGAGATCATGACCTAAGGCTTAACCAACTGAGCCATCCAGGCACCCCAAGAAAACTTGTATTTAAAGAATACACTAGAAGAATGTAGACCAAAAGTTTTTAACAGAGTTTGGGTTTGAGATGGTGGAGCTATGTATTTTCCTCTTCTTTCTCTTTTCTAGTCTTAAAATCTAATTTAGTATACATGTGCTACTTGAAAATAATTTTTTTAAAAGTTTTTGTCAAAGTAATACATGCACATATCAAAAAATATTATTAAAAAGTTTATAATGAAAAGTGACTATCTCTTGTTTTACCACTCTCTGCCTCTCCGTCGTACTTGCCAGAGGTTAACAATACCATTTAATTAGATTCTATATCTTACTATAGCTTGGTTTACTCCCTTGTTTTGCTGGAGCACCCCCTCAAGTAACTTTTTGCTCTGCTGTTTTCTGGCTTACAGTGTTGCTGATAAGGAATTTGTTATCAGTAATGCTCTCAATTCTTTGTAGCTGATGTGTGTGTGTGTGTGTGTATGTGCGTGCGCGCGTGCCTGTGTGTACGTGTGAGTGGGGTGGTGGGGGAGAGATAGCATGAGAATAAACACATATGTGCTTTAACATCTCTCTATCTTTGGTGTTCTGAAATTTCACTGTGGACCTAGTATTGCGCTGAACACTTAGTAGGGCCTTTTTAAAAAGTAGGCTCCACACTCAGCATGGAGCCCAGTGTGGGGCTTGAACTCACAACCCTTGAGATCAAGACCTATAGTAGGGCCTTTTAATCTGGACCTTCATGTTTTTCAAACTTGAGTTATTATTCTGTGGTATGTGAATGTGTGTGTGTGTGTATATATGTGTATAAATAATATTCTTTGCTTTTTTTCTCTATTCTGTAATTTAGATTTCTTTGTAGTTGGATTTGGGAACTTGACTGATCTAATAAGTGACTCTTATTCTTTCATTTCTTCTTATTCTTTGTCTTTTGTTTTTCTTCAAAGAAATTTCCTTTACTTTATCTTCCATGCCCTATTGATTTTTTTTGTCACAATGATTTATTTTAATATCTAAGAATTCTTTCTGATACACTCTGATTTTCTTTTTATGGCATTCTGCTCTTTTTATGGATGTAATATCTTCTTGAATCTCTCCGAGGAAACAAAGTAGAGCTCTCTTTTAAAACTTTTCTTTTTCCTGAAATTTCTGTCCCTTTAGGGTTATAGGTTCTGCTTGCTTATCTTAGCTCCTCTCTTTCAAGGTGTAGCCTTCCTAAAATATCTATGGAGCTTTGCTTGTCCATGCATATTTAATAATGAGTCAGTAAAAACTTATGGAGAACTGTGCTTGACATTGGTAGGGTTTTCAATCAGTGGGCTTCACCATTTTGCTGAGGATCACTTAATTGCCAGATGGGTCACTGGGGAGTCTTTTCTCTGGGGACATTCTCATTTGGGGGGACACAGTTCACCTGGGACAGCTGCTGACTTTCCCAGGTGGGAATGGGTAGAGGGTTACGCTTCCACATGGAGATCTCCAGTCAATCCCTGTTATCCGCCTCTTGTCTTATGGCCACCGCCATTGTGCCTGGCATTTCCATACAAGTCTGCAAGGTGCATGCAGACTGCATTCTTACTCAGCTGTCTTTCCTCTGAGTGCGCTCCTGGCTTGGCCTCCTTGGCCCCACTTTATCAATTACCAACATTTGATTTCCTCTCCTAAGTATCTGTTCAATTGTTTGATCCTTCTATTCTCACTGTCGTGTGTCCGACCTTTTAAAATTCCCTTATCATCATCTCAATGAAATCTTGGGAGAGAATGAAATGCTCTGACCCACTGTCTTCTTGAACTGAAAAGCACCCAACAAGTTTCCCCAGCCCTAAGCACATGCATCTTACTGATGCACAGATCAAGAAACTGAAATAAAATACACACCAAAGAAAACTCAACTTTAGATATCTAATACCTCAGAAACACCACTTTTAAGTCCCTGTGACTTCTGGATATTATGTTTTGATTCAAATACTAATGCAACATTTTTACATGTTAAAATGCCCATAAATATTAAACATGCTTTATTTTTGCAACATCAATTCCTGCCTTTGTGGAAGATTTCTTTTTCTCCCTCACGCCTCTGGCAAATTGACAGAAAAGTCTCCTCTCACTAAATAAGGCAACTCATCAACTACACAGCAAGGTACCCAAACCAGCAGAAACGTTATTGTGCTGACAGTTTGTTGTCTCATAAAGAAATCAAAATGCAAATATAAACAGAAGTTTAGAGGAAAGGGCAACATTCAAAGACATAGACTCAGTAAATGGCACTGGGTTCTCTCTGCACCTTAAAAAGGGAAATTACAAACAATAATATAAGAGCAGCAGTGAGGGAGCACCTGGCCGCTGGCCTTTCAGGCTCCTCCGCTCTTTAGGACTGGGACAGACTGGCATCTCGTTCTGACAGCCAAGAAAACTCTTCCCGTCTCAGATGCGAAGCCTGGAATGCCATCTTGACTACTTTCCAAAATGTTTAAAGGAACACCAGTTGAATGCATGAAATTAACCATCACTTAGTGATAAAAACTCCAGGTAGGAGGAATAATTCATTCATTCTCTTTGCAGGGACTTGAGGTTCCTAACAATCGCCCAGAGAGTGCTGTAGGATAATACCCAAAGGGACAGCGACAGGAGCCAGCAGACAGTGACTGCCAATGCCATGTCCGCACAGAGACGATGCTGACTCTCCAGGCAGGGAATGTGGGAAAGATGCCAGATGGAGGTATTTATGGCACAGGATTAATGCCAGAGAGGCTCGGTATGAGTGGATTGCAGCCAGTGGCCCGACCAATTATTTTCAGTGGATCCCCATATTTCATGAGCTATGGTGGGGCCAGTTGAGGCCATCCTCTGAGGTCTGTGGCAACAATTGAGTTCGGATGGGGAACTTATCATAGCTGCCTTCCCTCGTCCGCTTAAGGGCCTTTCACCTCCGTGTAGGTACCCAATGCTCTCTCGCTTACTCCCCTGACTCCTACCCATCCAAAATGGCTCTCGGCTCAGAGTCTAGTGGAAATGATCTCATAAATTAAGGCACACAGAAGTATAAATAAGTGATCGAGCTTAATGTGCTTCCCAGAAATATTTGCATTTTAACAGGGGATGGTCATTTAGCCCAAAGAATTAAGGTTCTAATGGTGAGGGAGAGAAGGAGGAGGAGGAGGAAGAGGGAAGAGCAGAGGGGGAGGGAGGGGAGAGGAGGAGACAGAACCAACATTTATTGAACATCTACCACTTTATTCAGTGAAAGGTTGTGGGATGAATGAGAAATCACTGGAGACTTTACTTATTAAAGGAACAAAGTTCAGAGGCCACTGTCAACTTGAGGAGAAGTAGGGGATTTTTTTTTTTTTTTTTTTAATGGGGACTATGACTGTTGAGGGCGCTACAAACCACACTCGTGTTAGCTTGTGTTTGTCTACTCAGAAGGCTCACCAGAGGTCACCTTGAATTTCCGTGAGATCCTGAATTCTTCTCTAGCTTCTGGAGCCTTCCAATAATGTCAAGGTCACTCAATCCTCTCTAGTCCTATGGCTAATCCTGGGCCTAGAAAGGAGGGATTTAAGGAGTTCCAGGAAAAGGAAAAGTCGAGGTACACACAGGGTACATGGTGGGGGAGCTATGATAGGCTGGGCTCCAGGATCCCCAGCCCTACTGAAACCAGAAGTGCTGTGCTTTGCTTAGGTTTATGTACTGGGTCTTGCATCGGATTTCGTTTGATAAAGAAGGTTCTAAATCTGAAAATCATTGCCTTAAGGCAGCACACAGAGGCTTCAGACAATGCAAGAGCTAACATAACCCCCCCCAAAAAAAAAAAAAAAAAAAAAAAAAAAAAGAGCTAACATAACCCTATTGCTGGGCTCTCGTCTGACCACTGTACTTCTTCCTTGTCTCCAAGGACAGGCCCACTCAGCTAGCCACTGCTGGTAAACCGAAGCCATTTCTGCTGCCAGGGTCTGAGCCTGTCTTTGTAGCTTCCTTTGTGTCCCCGATTCCTCTAGATTATGGAACAGGGTGCTCGGACTTGGCTTTCCCTAGGTAGCCCTTCCTAGGGAACAGAGTCTTATTTCTGAATAGCAGGTCTATCATAAGTCTTTATTATGAGTGTGAGCTTTTAACAGCGTACTCCTGGATTCTGGACCATTTACTGGGCCTCCATTGGCACTCTGTCATGTCACAACTGTTTTAATTTTCCCACTGTCACTTTATGCTCTGCCTAATGCACTGATCATGCTCCAGTGTGGGCATCAGGGTCTTGTGTCCCACCTCCTCACACTGCTCCTCCCCTTTCCTGTATAAGCAACTGATTCTTACTATAGGGTCCAAGAAGTCTGATCTCACTAACCGGGTTATGACTACTTGGGTCCTATGACTAAGGAACACCTTGTGGAAAAACAAAATAAAAGGAAACATTTTCCCTCTTCCTCTCCTTCCTAGAGTCCAGGCTGTTGAGAGTTCTTTTCTTCCCTGCACCTAACTCTTTAGAGAAAGAGATGACTACCAAGCTGATGTTGACAAGGGAAAGAATGGTGTTCTTGTGTACAACAGTGTTAATATTATGTAGTATCTATACTCCAAATCTCAAAAATATCTTTTAAAGCACATGGCATCTTTATATAAAAGATTTTTAAATTTATTCTAATTTTGATCTATCATGTCAATATCAAGCATTTCCAGCAGAGCATGTCAATTTCTTGGTCATTTTAGTCTTTATTATCCATTGTGAATGAATAGAGGCCCTTTGAGCCTATAAAAAGCTGGGACATCAACCAGGCCTTCAGGAGGGCACACTGCACTTAGGTGGGGTGCTGGGCATGCTTCCTGAATGCAACTCTCTGAACTTTCTGAAAGCCACACCTGCTGGATTCAATGCTGTTCCAGGCTTCAGGGCAGGAAAGGCTGCCAACTATGCTGAATTTTGCCAGATTGTGTGGTTATTTTATTAGGTGGATAAATGTCTACAGATTCTAGTGTAAAAATACTGGGCTCAACCCAGTTTTGTACAAACATTTTCAAAACTAAAAGTGGAATACATTATCAGGCACTAGTTCTCATAATTATAGTTTTTTTGGCTAACAATCATTTTCCTTCTTTCTACATAGAGTGTCTGGAATTTTTGCACAAAGAATGCCTTTAAGCAGAGGTTAGCCCTAGTAGGATTTACTTAAGAAACCAGTGGACACCCTAAATCTTATACAAGTGAGGCACTTTGAAAGTGCCATCTTGACAAAAAATTGGGGGCATGAATTTTATGAAATCATATATTAAGAGGATGGAGTCATCTAGTAATTGGTTGAAGGAATACTGAGGAATACAGAAGTGGGTTATCCTTTCTTTAATACTATATGGTTAGAAATGAAACACAAGATAAACTTCACCTGGAATTCCAATTTTAAGTTTTCCATTAGAATTTTCTTACATAGTTTAGATCTATAATGCCACAGTATGGTCTAATGCAATTTGATTTCAGATTCTTAATCTGGGGTCGTTCAAAATTGGTTGTTCATTGTGTTTCAATAATTCAAGCTCAAACCATTAATAAACCAATGCCAAGATTCTTTAACTACATTATGAATTAAGGCATCTACTATTTTTAATCATGTTAAGTACTCTGGCCCCAAATAGCTGACAAATAATTGTGTCTGTCTTCCTTTATTTGTAGTTTATAATAGGTCATCTTAAAACATTTATGTAGAATTTCTTCTTAGTAGTTGGTTCCCTTTATTTGTAGGTGGTGCCTCTTTTCATTAATGCTTTTGCCTTATATTAAACTTTGTTGGGGCACCTGGGTGGCTCAGTCGGTTAAGTGTCTGCCTTCAGCTCAGGTCATGATCCCAGAATCCTGGGATCAAGCCCTGCGTCGGGCTCCTGGCTCAGCAGGAAGTCTGCTTCTCCCTCTGCCCCTCTCCCCGGCTCATGTGTGTTCTCTCTCTTTCACTCTGAAATAAATAAATAAATAAATAAATAAATAAATAAATAAATAAATAAATAAAATTTTTAAAAAATTCGTCTTATATCATCATAAACTTTCTTTTAGTATTTAAATGGTGACCTTCTACATTACATTATTTTGAGCCTCTCTATTTTCGGTTGATGAACCCCTCTGTTTTTCAATTAGCAATAATCGCGCCTCGGATAAACCTCATTGGCTATGATACTGCCACTGCGCAAAGCTAACTCCTCTGTTTTTAATGGATAAATTTAATCATTTGCCTCTACTGTGATTATTGATATATTTGGATTTACTTCTACATCTTCCTTTGTGTTTTCTGTTTGCTATTCTTTTTCTCTGTTTTTCCTCTTTTCATGTCTTCTGTTGGTTTAAATAAATTTTTTAATAATCCCCCCGGCAGGGGATTCCTCTATTGCCTGAGAATTAAAGATTGCATTTCTATTATTTTCATGGTTACCTTTACATTTTTAATATTCTAAATTTTCTCCCCCAAATACATGGTTCTGACAGCTTTACAATAACAACAATGTAACTTATAATACTTTGATTACTTGGGAGGTTTTGAGGAGGGGTGCAGAATTTTAAAAATTCATTCATATATGGATGATCAGTCATTTAAAATTTTTAACATTCAAATTTGACTAGATTTTTTCCTAATAAAATCTGAATTAATTTTTTCCCATGAGCCTAGTTTATGACGTTCCTTTGGGCAGAACTCCTAACGCCCAGCACTGAGCATGGCCCAAGCCAGTCATGAGCCCAAAGCTGCTGCTCAGGGACCCAATCACCCTCCCAGAGCTGTTGCTGGGCAGGCTGAGGGCACTGATGTCAGACCCACTACCTCCCATGCCTGCAAAGTCTGAAGTAATTTAATTTTTTTATACTCTTCCCAAATCTGGAAGGATCTTAGCACTTTTAATTATCCATAAGACACAACATACCCCATCTTATCAATGCTATCTAAGTCAACATTTTTTAACACACACAAAAAACCTGTAGCACTTAATATTACACTCATTTTACCAACATCTTTTAATCAATGGCTATTTTCACTGTTGTTTTTTGTGCCTACACCTTCCCTATTTTTCCCCATAATCCATCTTGTAATAGTGCTTTTAGTGAAGTAAATGGTAAAGTACATTTCTATGTCCAATCTATCTACCTATCTATATATCGAGAAAGAGGGATTGTTTAGCTGGGTATAAAATTCCACTTGACAATTACTTTCTCTCAGCATTTTGGAGATATTACTCTACTGTCATCTGGTAGCTTTTGTTGCTGATGAGAAATCTGCTATCAGCTTAGTTACAGTGCCTTTATTGGTCATCTGCTTTTCTGCTTTATCCTTAATATCCTCTAGTTTCACTCTAGGGTATTTAACTGGTCAGTGCTTGTGGTATACTTTTAGTCTGAAGAATCACATCTTTAATTTTAGAATATCCTATCCTTCAGTTGCTTCAAATATTTCTTACCCACTGTGTCACCATTCTCTTTTTCTGGAAATGCTATTGAATGACTTGGAACATTACAACCTCTTTTCCATTCGTTAACTATTCCTTATCTATTTACCTACCTATCTATCCATTTATCTGTCATCCATCTATCTATATCTCTCTGACTTGCATTTTTGGTCAAGTCCTCTTGTCAACTTTTTAATTCATAAATTTTCTCTCTCTTTTTTTTTTTTTAAAGATTTTATTTATTCATTTGACAGAGCGAGAGAGATCACAAGTAGGCAGAGAGGCAGGCAGAGAGAGAGGGAGAAGCAGACTCCCCGCTGAGCAGAGAGCCCGATGCAGGGCTCGATCCAGGACCCTGAGATCATGACCTGAGCCGAAGGCAGAGGCTTTAACCCACTGAGCCACCCAGGTGCCCCCATAAATTTTCTCTTTAACTCTACTCAGTTTAAAGTTTATTTCATTTCTTACATTTTTATTTTAACGATCATATTTTCAAGACTTATAGTTAACTCTTTTTTAATATCCTCATGTTCTTGTTTCATATTTTGGTTGTAGAATTTCCCGTTCTTTTAATGGAAGTTATTCATTCTTTTATCTTTTCGAGCACCCTAGGCATACTAATTTTAAAGTCTTTGTCAGATTGTTCCTTAAAGCCATCTGGAGTGAAGTCATGTTCCAATTATAGATTTTGCTGTCTTTTTGGTATTAGATTTTCTTTCATGTCCTCAGGATGTCTGGGCTGCAGGCTCATTCTGTTTTTGTTTTTCTAGTCGATTTTATTTCATCTTATTTTTATTTTCCTGCAGGCTCATTTTGAATGAGAAGTTCATTCTCATTCTTGCTCTTTCTTTCCCCTCCCTTCCTCCTCTCCCTGTCTCTCTTCTTTCGTCCCCTCCCTACTTTTGTCTTTCCCCAGTGGTTTTGTAGTTACTACCATCTGAACCCCTGAGCACTTAGCCTAGAACCAGGTCATACTTATACCTCCCATCCTATGGGAACAACGGGAATATTACAGATCTGGTGACCAAGTAGAAAGAATTTGGTTCATTTCCTATTTGTTGAGGCTATGGCTTTGTTTTCCCACTTCTGTCCATCTATAAACTCTTAACAAGGCCATAGTTCAGCAATAGGTCAGCAAGGGATTTTGTCCAGCTTCCTTTGCTTGAAGCTCTGAACTTTGTTCTGGTCCTGTCTTGACAGGGACTGGATTTAGTCCCCTTTGCTTTTCAGGAGCCCAATTCCTGGCTGTCACTGCCTGATTTTGGACCAGCGCCCAGCTGGCCTGCAGCTTCGCCACTGCTTATTCCTCTGGTATTGTTCCAGGCACAGGGAAGCTCTTCTTATTTTCTAATCTGGTAAGTCCTTTGGATTTCCTTTTTAAAAATATTCTATCTATCATTGCTATGTGTTTGAGGCCAAGGGCTGTGAAATCATTATATTATCTTGATTGAGGGTCCAGCATAGGCTATTCATGTTTTTTCCCTATAAGGGAATCTACCAGAAAGAATAATGAATACAGAGATGGGGGCAATCTCCAGTATGGGGAGTGCAACTTGTCAAGTCAGAGGACAGAAGCTTGGTAAAATGTCAAGTCTGTGCCAAAGCAAGGTCACATGTTTATTGAAATGTGATAATTCCTGCTTCAGGAGTATGTCAGAGAGCATAGGGCAAGGCAGAATTTCAGCCAGACATCAAACCATGCGATTCCCAAGAATTCTTCTTACAGACCTTGTAAGACATTAACATACTGCAGTAGTGACTTTATTATTATGATGTTGCTTTTAATCTTTTAATTGCTTCAAATGTGTTGCAAAATTTCCAATATTTGAAGTATGCCATGAATACAAAAAAGGTATGATCTTTGTTTTCTCTCTCTCTATTTTTTATTAGTAGTATAGAGACACTAAACTTCTGGAAGAAAAGTTTCATGTCTTCTCTCTGTATTATGGTACCCACGCAGGGCCAGGCAGGTACTCTCTTATAGCTCATAAACGTGCCTTTGAAGATACTGAAATTTTAATTTGAATTGTTCTATACCCAGCAAATCACTGTGGGAAGCTCATAAAGGCTTTCAGAAGATGGTACTGTTTTTCAGTAAATAACATCATAAAAAAATTCACCATAGAGTGAAATCCAGTATGCAGGTACTAATACATTTCAAACAAAAAGTGCTTAAATGCTATTGTAGATAAAGATATATGATTATGGATACTTTTTTTGTGGACATCAGCACAATTGAAATACCATTAAATGACCTATGACCCCCTTCCCTGCTAGAAAAAATGCATTCCAGATACGGGCTCCACTAAGAGGAATAATAACTTTGGGATTTTGTGATTCTAGTTTCCAAGTTCCAGAAAGAGCCATTTGGGTGGACCTTTGCCACCAGCAGCTCTGCTGTGAGCTCTGGAAGTGCTCTCTTGGTGACCTGGACACACACTGGTCCCCTGAGCCCAAGGGTCTTCTGGCGGGTGCATTCAACCCAGTGCATGGGAGGCAGCAGCCCTTCTGTAAGGACGCTGCACTGATTATATTCGGAAGCATACAGTCAATGGGACTATCTGTCCTTCTAACAAGACTGATATTGAGGTGCTGATCAAACCCTTAAAATCAAAGGAAGTCTGGTTTATGAAGAGACCCCACCCCTCCCTCCTAGCTAGCCACATAGAAAATGGACAGGTCATCATTCTGAAGGCTTTCTGTAGGTCATATCATATCCTTTCAATGGACTGCCAGTGGATCCTACCAGGTCTACAGTTTTACCATGCTAGATCTTAATAAAACCACAGAAATTCATTTTAACTTTTGACTGTAACACTAGAAGGAAAAGATGCTGGCAAAACGTAGGCCAGAGATCCGAAGAACCACCGCAGATTTTACTTAAAAATTGAATTATGAAGTGAAGAGAAACAAATTATTCACCTCAAATCTGTTCATTTCACCTGTTAAATGAAGCCCTAGGCTTCTTTAGGGGTAGGTTTAAGTCTCAACACAGTTTAATATTTCCTAGAGGCCATACTAAGCAGAAAACTCAGGCTCACTCAGATCGCAACCAGCATGAAACTTTGTGAGTGTAAGAATGGCAAGAATCCCTAAGAGACCAAGCATGTTCTTCAAGGATTTTATACCATAAAAATGATTTATGACCCATTTGGGCCACAGAAGTTTCTAAAAACCACAGAAACTGTCTTCACAGAATTTAGATGATTTTGCCCTCCCAGCTGAAGAGCTTCAGAATTCCTTTTTCTTTCTTTCATGTCCAGTGGTCTAATCATTTTGGCCTAAAACACCAAAACAAACCACAAAAGTGACACTTCCAACTTCTGGTTACCCGGCGCATAAACAGCACGTTTGTGGATTTTTTAGGCCAATAGTCTCTCCTTTCTGTGGCCCCATTGTCCCAATTCAGGATTCACAACAGGTTTAATAAAGAGAAACTGAATTTATGCACCAAACATAGGAGCCTCCAAATATATAAAGCAACTAATAACAAACATAGAGGAACTAATAGATAATAATATAATAATAGTAGGGGACTTTAATACCCCACTTACATCAGTGGACAGATCATCTACACAGAAAATCAGCAAGGAGACACGGCTTTGAGTGACACACTGGAACAGATGGACTTAACAGATATATTCAGAATATTTCATAAAACAGCAGAATACACATTCTTTTCAAGTGCACATGGAACATTCTCCAGACTAGATCACAATTTAGGTCACGAAACAGGCCTCGATGAATACAAAGAGATTAAAATCATACCATGCACCTTTTCTGACCACAAGGCTATGAAACTAGAAGTCAACCACAAGGAAACATATGGAAAGACCACAAATAACGTGGAGGTTAAACAACATGCTACTAAACAATGAATGGGTTGACCAGGAAATCAAAGAAGAAAACAAATACATGGAAAGAAATGACAATGAAAACCAAAGGTCCAAAACCTCTGGGATGCAGCAAAAGCAGTCCGAAGTGGGAAGTTTATAGCAATACAGGCCTACCTCAAGCAAGAAAAATCTCAAATAAACAATCTAACTTTTCACCTAAAGAAGCCAGAAAAAGAACAATAAAAGAAACCTAAAGGCAGCAGAAGGAAGGAAATAATAAAGATTAGAGCCAAAATAAATGATATAGAAACTAAAAAACCAATAGAACATATCAATGAAACTAGGAGCCGGTTCTTTGAAAAAATTAGTAAAATTGATAAACCTCTAGCCAGACTTATCAAAAAGAAAAGAGAAAAGACCCAAATAAATAAAATCACAAACGAGAGAGGAGGAATAACAACCAACACCACAGAAATAGAAACAACTATAAGAGAGTATTATGAAAAACTATATGCCAACAAATTGGACGAACTAGAAGAAATGCATACATTTCTAGAAACATATACATTACCAAAACTGAAACAGGATACCAAAACTGAAACGGGAAGAAATATAAAAAGGGGAATAGACCAATGACTGGCAAAGTAGAATCAATACCAAAAAACTCCCAACAAACTAAATCCACAGTCAGATGGCTTCACAGTTGAATTCTACCAAACATTTAAAGAAGAGTTAATACCTATTCTTCTCAAATTATTCCAAAAAATAGAAAAGGAAGGAAAACTTCCAAACTCATTCTATGAGGTCAGCATTACCCTGATACCAAAACCAGATAAAAACACCACTAAAAAAGAGAACTATAGGCCAATTTCCCTGATGAACATTGACGCAAAAATTCTCACCAACCCTGAAAAAGAAAAACAAAGCTGGAGGCATCTCATTTCTAGACTTCAAGCCATATTACAAAGCTGTAGCAATCAAAATAGTATGGTATTGGCACAAAAATTGACACATAGATCAATGGAACGGAATAGTAAACCCAGAAATAAGATGAACTGACCACAATTATATGGTCGATTAATCTTTGACAAAGCTGTAAAGAATACCCAGTGGAAAAATGATGTCCCTTCAACAAATGGTGTTGGGAAAACCAGAGAGCTACATGCAAAAGAATGAAACTGGGCTACTTTCTTATACCATATGCAAAAATTAATTCAAAATGTATGAAAGACCTAAATGTGAGAGCTGAAATCATAAAAATCCTACATGAGAACACAGGCAGTAACTTCTTTAACATCGGTTATAGCAACTTCTTTCTAGATATGTCTCCTGAAACAAGGACAACAAAGTAAAAAATAAACTATTGTGACTACATCAAAACAAAAAGCATACGATGAAGGATGCAATCAACAAAACTAACAGGTGACCTACAGAATTGGAGAGGATATTTGAAAATGAAGTATCTGATAAAGGCTTAGTATCTAAAATATATAAAGAACTTCTAGAACTCAACATTCAAAAAACAAATAATCCAATTAAAAATAGGCAGAAGACATGAATAGATATATTTCCAAAGAAGACATACAGATGGCCAACAGATACATGAAAAGATGCTCAACATCACTTATCATCAGGGAAATGCCAATTAAACCCACAAGGAGATACTACTTCACACCTGTCAGAATGGTTAAAATCAACAACACAAGAAACAATGGATGTTAATGAGGATATGGAGAAAGGGGAACCCTCTCGCACTGTTGGTGGAAATGCAAACCAGCGCAGCCACTCTGGAAAACAGTATGGAGGTTCCTCAAAAAGTTAAAAATATGATCTAGCAATTGCCCTGCTAGGTATTTGCCCAAAGAATCCAATAACATAATTCAAAGGTATACGTGTGCCCCAATGTTTATAGCAGCATTATTTACAACAGCTGAGATATGGAAACAGCCCAAGTGTCCACTGATTTATGAATGGATAAAGAAGATGTGATATATATCTATATCTGTATTTTTCTCTCTCTATATGTGTATATATATACACATATGTATATATATGTATATATGTATACATATGTATATACATATACATATATGTATATATGTATATATATACATACATACAGTGGTTACTCAGCCATAAGAAAGAATGCAATCTTGCCATTTGCGATGACATGGCTGGAGCTAATAAGTCAGTCAGAGAAAGACAAATACTGTATGATTTCACTCATATGTGGAATTTAAGAAACAAAACAAAAGAGCAAAGGGAAAAAAAGAAAAAAAGAGAGAGAGACACAAATCAAGAAACAGACTCTTAATTGTAGAGAATTATAGAGAACAAACCGATGGTTACCAGAGGGGAGGTGGGTTGGGGGATGGGTGAAATAGGTGATGGCGATTAAGGTGTGCGCTTGGGATGAGCACTGGGTGACGTATGGAAGTGTTGAATCACTATATTGTACACCTGAAACTAATACAACCTTGTATGTTAACTAACTGGAATTTAAATAAAAACGTAAAAAAAAAGAGAAATTGAAACTAAATGATTACTTTAGATTAACTGGGAATTTCAGTTTCTTAACACCCTATTATCATGAGTGACTAAGAACTGTCTGTGATGGAGGTTCACTAGACTAATTTCTCTTCTATGAATATTTGAAATTTTCCATAATGTATAGTAAAGAGAAACAAAAAAACTTCCCACCAAAATGCACTGAATAGTTGTGTCCCCAGCCATATGACCTCAATCTTCTTCCTGCTTTCTTTTAACCCTGGGTCTTTTTTTTTTTTTTTTTTTTTAAGATTTTACCCTTAAGAAATTGCTACATCCCACGTGGGGCTTGAACTTACAACGCTGAGATCAAGAGTTGCACGCTTCACTGACTGAGCCAGCCAGGCACCCTGGGCCTTTTCTTTTTATAGTTCATTTTTGATCTTCATTCATATTCGATCTTTCTCTCACTACTTTTTAAGGCTTCTTGTCTGTTTTCCAGTGGCCTTTATGAATCCTCTGACTTTCACCTTTATGATTTTCCATCTTAACTTTGTCTAGAGACTTCGTTTCTGACCTTGTCATTGGCTCTGGTTCCTGGATCCCTTATGCTCTAGAATGAAACACAACAACACAGCACGAAGACAGAAAGCTACTTTATGATGCTGGTTATTGGGCTTTCTCTTCCGTCTCCTTTGTAAGATGTTCTCTGATGTTTTGATAATGTGCAGCTAGGTTTAGGCAAACCAGTGTAAACCCCAATTCTTATCCTTTAAGGTCTGTGCTATAACAGTTTTCCTTTTATTACCATTTTCTTTTCTTTCTGGTGTTCTCTCCAGAGAACATATATTATTAGCAGCATTATTTTGAAAGTTTCAAAATTTATTATCTGCCCATGGATCAGACCAAGGCTCTCTAAATAATGAAAAAAATTCAAGTCACTATAATAATTTCTATTTACAGGTGCTCCTGGGTGGCTTAGTCAGTTGGGCGTCTGACTCCTGATTTCCGCTCAGGTCGTGATCTCGGGGTTGTGAGTTCAAGCCTCACGTCAGACTCTGTGCTCAGCTTTGAGTCTGCTTGAGATCTCTCTCTCCCTATCCCTCTGCCCCTCCCCCTGCTCATGCACTCTCTAAATAAATAATAAATAAGTAAATAAAATCTTAAAAAAATTTCTATATACACAAGAATATCATTTTTGAAATGAACTATTAAAACAGCATTTCAACATTGCTCCTACCAGGCTCCCAATATATGCTGGGTGCTGTGCTATATACAGTCCGTCCTCTGCCTCCCTCCCCAGGAGTTCACGTTCTAGAGCAGAGCTAGCAAACGTCCATGCCCACGAGCGCCTGTCAGGTGACAATGAATGCATTAGTGGGGCCCTGTGCCTGACTTCACTGCCTGAACGCAGAAGTCTGGAACCAACTGGCAAGCATATTCCCTGTCATCGGGGGGTGGGTGCTGTTCAGCTCTAGCCCAGCATTGCTACCTGGAATTTGTTTGTGCCAGGTGGCTTGATCTGGTTTTTCAAGAGAAGCCAGATATTTGGATTTCTGTGTGAAATCCTTAAATGGTAGTGCCAAATGAAATAAACACTGCGACGGAGACAAAACCTGTCTGCAGGTCAAATATGAACCCCAGGTAACCAATTCGTGTTCTACACTCTGTTTAGTCACAGCTGTTTCGAACTTGGGGAACTCTGAAAAAAATACAAGGTCATATAATTTTCCGCACTGTGTGTCTCTGACAAGAATAGCACTGGTAGATAAAGGACAAGAGGATTTGTAAGGAGGCTAGACCAGGGTAAGAGCTTAGCTGTGGGGTAGAGTCGAAAACACTGGATTTGCCATTGGATGATCTGGATCTCAGTCTTGGCCTCTTAGTAAGTGGCGGGATTATAATGGACAGGATTCTTCACCTTTGTGAGCCTCAGTTTCCTTGCCTATGACAGAGGGGAGAAGTACCACTTTCACAAGACGGCTGCAGGGATTAAAGGAAAATATGTGGAAATGCTTTGTAAGGTACAGAGAGCACTGTAGGCATGAATGGGAAGTTTGATGTTTGAACGCATTGAGTAAGGGCTATGAGGATTCAACAGCACTGGGTATGGTGGTGGTGGAAAGGCAAGGGCTTGGTTATTCAGCTCACCCCTGAGAAGGAAACTATGCACCTACAAGTACAAGGAAATGGGGGCAAAAACTGAAAAAGCCTGGTGGTGGGGACAGGAAGGAGAGCAGTGCTTTAGAGGGAGAATGCTTTCCTTCGTGAAAAAACTTACTGAAACTGTAAAGCCCACAATGAAACCCTTCACTGACGAAGTGGTGAATATCCACCTGGTGGATTATTTGTGGCAAATTTAAAATCTCAGGTTGGCTTCCTACTCTTGGGATATTTTCAAACCACCAACTTACCCCTCCACCCTGAAGTCAAAGAGTAAGAATTCATGTTACTGCTAGCCCAAGAAAAACACCATCAGAGGAGATCACAATGCTGTGAATGAATACTTTTATTAATTCTGAGACTAAATATAGATGATTTTTGGATTATTGGCTGTTTTGAATGATCAGCACCAATATTCTCTTTTATGAAATTGGTACATAAGTGGTTTTTCGATACATCGCAAATCTTTCACCAGGAGAGTAGAAAATTTCATTCTGGGGTTATTACTGGTTTCCCTCCTTAGGTAACCACACAACTGCAAATTCTTTGCTTCTTTACTTTTAGCACTAAGGGCGAGATAGTTTTTCAAAGGCACTAAGTCTACAGATGCTGGCTTAATTTAAGAAGCAGAGAAAAAGAAGAAAATTATTGATGTAAAAGAAGTTTGGTTGTTGTGGTTCTTGTTTTTTCCAAAAACAGTAACTAAAATTTAGGAAGTCCCAGTTCTAGTCTTGATAGTCCTAGACCGTAGGGAGCCGCTGGCCAAGATCTTCCTCCTTCCAGCCCAGGACCATTTCCCTTTAGAAAGAATCTATTTTTAGCAGAAGACACAGTGCCTCAGTCTTATAGAAGGTGGAGGAGAAATTCGTTTCTCCTCCACATTCTTGCCCTGGATCTGTTAGGTCTAAATCTGCATTCTTGACAGTCACAACTTGGGGATTTCAGAGGTTAACTGACCTGGAAATGAATGCATTAAAAAACAAATAGCATCCCTAAGTGTTGTTCCTTGTCAGCAAGGATTTGTGGGAAGCAGGTGGTTTTTAATCTGGAGTACAGAAGACTCTAAAGGGGTCTGGGGCTGGGATTTACTCCAATAGGATATTTTTTGTAATCTGAAGTATTTTATTTTATGCATTTCAAAACATTCTAAGAGGTCTGTAGGCTTCACTGGACTGAAGGAGGCGAAGACCTCTCTGTACTGGATATTTTTTTCTTGAGCAGAAGCCATGTGTCTCTGCTGTGAGTTGCACTTTTGGACTTGTATTGAGAAATCAAAAAATGTCAACAGATTATTTTGACTGAGATTTAAAAATATTCCCCCTTAAAAGCTTGGGTAAAACTTCCATTTCAAAGAGTTGGACAGCAGACTACAATAACCTCCAACAAGATTTTTATGCAAATAGAGTCCCTTGGGTGGTTCAAATGCCTAAAAGAATTTCTTTATTTGCCACTTAATCTTGTACAGTGGTTCTCAAGGTGTGGTTTGTAGATCCCTGGTGGGACTCCGAGACCCTTTTACAGGTCCACAAGATCAAAACTACTTTCATAATAATACTAAGGTGTTATTTGTATTTTTGATGGTGTCAACATTTCCACGGATGGTACAAAACTGTGGCGGTAAATGGCTGGCTCGTTAATGTGGATGGAGACAGTGGATCTCACTGTACTAGATGAAATGGTATCCTTCACCACCACATACACTTGCAACGACAATTTTTTTTTTTTTTTACTTAAGAATGGCCTTGAGAGAGCAGTAAAAATTGGTGATGGTACTAAATCTCAGCCCTTGAGTACACATCTCTTTACACTCTGTGAAGCGATAGGAGAAGTTTGCTTAAAACACTGCTGCTATTGACCTCTTGGAAGTCTGGTGTAGACTAAGGACCCACTTCACAGATCAATGTGCTTAAATGTGTAAAATAGAACATAGAGGATTAGAAAGGAAACCAAAGATATTGAATTACTTATCAAAATACTAAAAATTATGGCATATATATATATATATATATATATATATATATATATATGGTTATTTGATATATTAAATGACAAGATTTCTCAGTGGGTCTAATATCCGTCATAATATTGACGCAAGTATTATGGTAGTGTGAATGATTCTTTTGAGATCGTTCCAACAAGAGCAATTGATATAAAATACCTATAATTCTAGATGGCTGACATTACAGCTATGGTTAATAGCACTGTAGTTTGTTGCCTACATTCAAAAATGAAGGAAATGTTGAGCTGGTGAAAATAAAGATGCATCTTTTTCTTCTAGTGGAGTTCATGGACTCTCTTGGAATTTATCCAGGGACCATTATCACTGCCTGAAATACTACATATTATTTGTCTCTTTGTTTGTTTGCTATCCGTTCACGTCGCTAGGATATCAGTTCCAAGAAACTGCTTGTCCGCTGCTGTCCCCAGGCTCAGGAGACGGTCCAGCCCCGAGCGGAGGCTCAGCCAGTGTTTCTCGAGTGAACGAGGAAGTCCCAACAGCTTCCAGGTCCTACTGAGTCTACTTGGCAAGCTCTCTCCTCCTTCCACTTCGAGTTCAGACTCCTGACAGAATATCACTGAGGATTTGAGTATTTGTGTCTCAAACACTGCGGTTTGTGGCCAGGCTCGCTATTCAATCCAAATTATTTTAGAAAGAAGTTGTCGCCTCTTAAAAAGAATGCCTTGATTGATTAATAGCCTCGGGGCAGTGCCCCCTGAGGGTCGGGGGACCGTCTGTGTCCACCACTGTTCCCTACTGGCTTCCGCAGAGAGCCTATGACTGAAACAAGGAGCCAGAATTTTCTGCAAAATCCCTAAAGTAAAGCTTCTGTGGGCTGAGATGGAAAGTCTGAATCTCAAAGTATGAATATCTGGGATTGTAGTTTTATCCACGAAAATATCCTGGTGTCATGTGAAAGGCCAAGCAGCTGAATGGAAACCTACCATCCAGTTAATTTATCAGTGAATATTTTCTTTGGCTTCTGGATTTGAATACATTGATTTGCTTAACTCTTTGACTTTAAAAGTAAGAAAGATCTCATTTGTGTCCAACCTTAGTCTTCCTCTTCAAATATTTTTATTTACTACAAAGTTGACCTGTGTTTATCATGGAATATATAGGTAATCAAAGAGAAAAAAATCAAAAGAAACCTAAATCTGCCACACAGATATATTTTTAAATACAAGACATAAAGAATATAAAAACATAATGAATAAAAAGAAATATTTGGTGCATTGCCCTTTTCAGTATTTTTTATACGAAAGCCCATTTGTCTTGCTGTGGGTTGTCTTGACTGTAATGCCAAACTCCAAATAAAATATTAAGAAGAACAAAGGAAGCAAAAGTCTTTGAACTTTCTTACCCTATACCCTCCTTACAAATATTTTTAAGTGAGATTTCTTCACACAGAGGCCAATGTTTCTTTAGTTGGCTTTTCACTGACTTAGATGTTCTTCCATCTCAATTACAAATGAGGAGGAGTGGAATTCATAAAGTACAATTGATTTGATTACCAAAAAGCTCAGGGAAGTTTGCTATTTACCATATGAACAAGCAACTTCTCATTAACTCTTATATTTGAGAAAGAGGCATGGAGATGAGAAAGCGCTCTCAGCCTCTCAGAGGAGAGTGGGCAAGTTTTCTAGGTTCCTCTTCATGCCGAATGAATATGGCTGCCTTCATTTAATGAGTGACATATTCACCTGGAAGGAAGGACACATGACCGTGTCCCACCTGACTTGGGGACACAAGTTACCTTCTTTTGCTCTTGGTAGAAGGCATGCTTCTGGTAACACAATACAAGTTGTTTCAGTTTTATCTGAATGGGAATAAAAGCCTATTGCTTCTGTTTTCCCTTAATGTTGGTAGCAATCTCACAGATTACCTTTCTTCTTCAGTGCTCTAGCCACCTGTCACATCGGTCTGTGTTGGTAAAATGCTAAGGCCATCCGTAAAAAGTAACAGGGACCCAGGACTTGCCTTTCGCTTGTGATGTAGCTACCTCCTTCAAAGAGGAAGGGCCTGAAATGTCTAACTTCAACATTTTACTCCCACTTCTTACCTCCTGTCCCTGTCCTAATTTCTTTTGAACCTTTAAAGCTTTTTGACCAAGGTTTGTATTTAGTGAAGTGAATTCTATCCTCGCAAACTTCCCACAACAAAACAACTAAGTGACCAGTGAATTACCGGAAACAGCGGGCAACGAGGAGGAGGGGCGAAGGAACAGCATGCCTGGGACCAGGCGGAAGTCTCCTTTGAAGGGTGGATTAGGAAATGGAAGGAGGCTGAGACAAAATGGAGAAGTGGCTTGGGCTGGGGTGTGGCCGGGAGGAGGGAGGGAGCAGGGACAGTGTGTCACCTTGTAGGTCCACATCTTCAGGTTTGAGACAAGGAAGTGTCCCCCCTCAGGTTCTCCCCCTTTCAGAGAAGAACACCAGCAGCAAGCTGGACTTCACGGAATTATGGGGGTGGCAGTTTGTTTAAAATAAGCGGCATAAACTAGGGAATGGACACACGACACGGGCCCTGCCTAGCTGTCCCATGTGGGGTTTCAATTCTTGCTACTTCCTGCCTCACACTTTTACACCCCAGGCACCTTCACTGCCTTCCATTTCCTCTGTGCACCAGCCCCTTCTGTCTGTCTTTCTTCCACTTATCCCACAAGACTCAACTCAGGGGTTACTCTCAGACGTGAGCTCCTCACCCACCCGCTGATTCTCATGGATATCGCCCTGGTGCTAGAACCCAGGGGTTATACATCTACCTTCCCCCTTAATCTGGATTCCGAGGACAGAGTCTATCTTTTTCTGCAGCCCCAGCGGCCCCCGCCCTCCCCACAGAGCAGACACGAGCAGATGCCCAGGGCCTGTTGGCTGAATGAATGCATGTTGGGGCACACACACCCATGCGACAAAGATCAAGACGATCGGAGCAAGGGACGGAACTCGAAGGGAGACCCACAGCAGGAGCAATTTTGTTCTATTTGCTGATGTCTCCCAAGTACTGAAAAAAGGGCCTGCCACATAGTAGGCACTCAAAAAAGTATTTTTAGAATAAATTAATAAGGAAGAAACGTCATTGGACGTTGTGCAGAGGAAGTGGTGATTTACAGATTTTTTTTGCAATGTCAGAAGATTCCTGAGAGCTTTGCCGGAGGGCAAGGGTTGCTCTCACGAGAGACCTGCTTTTTTATCTGGAAGCAGGCTTCCTGGCACCAGCTTCTTCCGTGGCTCGTTCATGGGCATTAGAAATATCTGGAGTAGCTCACATGGGCGCAAGTTGAAGTGACCCCAAACCCAAGTCTTCTGATGTCTCGGGACCACTCAGGGCATAGCACTTTCGATAGCGGCCTGAGTCCCCTGGGCAGATTCTTTTCCCCCTAACCTTTTCGGGCTCGTTCTCTATAGATGCTGGGCTCTCGGACCCTGGATACAATGCGAGAAGACTCGGGGCTCCCTCCTTCCGGGCAGCACGCGAGCTTTATTTCCCAGGCTGGAGAGTGCAGGGCTGGGAGGATAAACAATTTCCCCACAAACTGCCAGTGGCCAGGCAGGCAGGTGATTAATGTATCTCCTGGTGTGTGGGTGGGAGGAGGCAGGAAACACACCGACCGCATCACTGGGCTGCAATGGATGTTACAGTTCTCTTAAAAGGTCATCTTTTTTTTTTTTTTAAATACTTTTTCTCTCTTGCTTTTTTTTTTTTTTTCAGGATTTTATTTATTTATTTGTCAGAGAGAGAGAGAGAGAGCACAAGCAGGCAGAGTGGCAGGCAGAGTGGCAGGCAGAGGCAGAGGGAGAAGCAGGCTTCCTGCCGAGTAAGGAGCCCGATGTGGGATTCCATCCCAGGACCCTGGGATCATGACCTGAGCTGAAGGCAGCCGCTTAACCAACTGAGCCACCCAGGCGTCCCTTAAAAGGTCATCTTGAGGTTGAAACACACTTTCCAGTAGTGTCTGCCTTTCTACATGTAAGATTCGGGATCTAAATAGGGGTGGGAACAGATGCAACTGCACAGGGCGCCTTTCATATCCTTTTAGAGATGCCACCCTTCCCTCGTTAGCCATAGAAGTGTGTAAGTATGTCACAGCAGCTGTAACAGCAAAGCCACGCTGAGGGGCGCGATGGGGTGCAGGGGGCGTAAGACAGGTCCTCTCTCTGTCCTGCAGAAACTTTCTGTCTAGGTAGGGAGCCAGGGCACACAATGGTGATGAAGGAGTGCAGGGAAGGGCAAAACACTGGGCTCGACAACCCCTGCTACAGGGAATTCAGAGGAAGGGGAGTGACAGAAGGGATTTTTTTGTATCAGAAATGCATCAGGGAATCATTAAGGCAATTGCCAGTAGCATAGAGGTAGGAGGGGCGGCTCTGGTGTCAAATGACCTGGGTTCAAATCACTGGTGTGTGCTGGTGAGTGTCTAACAACCACCCTTCCAGAAAAAAAAAAAAAAAACCCACACAGAGGCCTGATTTGTAGCATTTTCACATTTCCATGGTGTAAGTACTCCCACCACAGCCAAATTCAAGCCACCATCTTGATGTCAACTGAATAGCACAATTCCTAAAAATTGAACGATTGCTCAGAGCCAGTCTAAGCAGCATGGCTGGTTGAAATCTAGGCTCTGCCTCTTACTAGTTGTTGGAATTTTGGCGAATTGCTTGACTTCTGTAATTCTTGGTGTCTCATCTGTGAAATGAGCAGGATGACCTCTCAGAGGGATGCTGTACGGATTAAATGAGATACTGTACGTGTGGCGGCTATGAAGCTTTCCCGCTATAGGCAGAGAAACTGACCAGTCACCCCAGACGCTTTGCTCGGAACCTATCGCCTCATTTGTGCCAAGGCCATGCTTCCCGCGGGCTGCTCTCGGTCAAAGACTGAGTGTGGCAAAAACTACGGCAGGCCCGTTCCTGGAAGATGTAGGACTCGTCTGATGGGTGAATTGGCTTGACAATTCCCCATTGGCCTGGCCAAAACTTTCTTGGAACGGCACTATAGTCTGAGCTTCTGCCTACCTTTCTCTTATCTGTTCTTCGTGGCTCTTCTCAGCTCCTTTTATCCTGACAGGCTTTTCTTCCAATAAATTTCTGCATGTCCAATCTCATCTTGGAGGACCTTAGCATGTTATCACTTTGGACTTTATACATAGAAAGTGCTTGATAAAAAAAATTTTTTTTTTTTTTAATAAAAGAGTGCTGTGGGATTTCTGTATCCCTTCGTTTTTGAGGACCTGCCTCTTCCCCTGGTAAATGATCCTGAAAGAGAATGCTCTCTTCGAGAGAGACAATGGCTACCAACCTTGGCGTGCCTCCACATGCCTCACCCGGACAATGCAGACTTGCCCTTCCCATCACTGTCTCCACTTCCCCTTGTTATTCCTGCCCTCTGCTCAGCTTCATCTGGCCTCTACCCTATCACTAAATGGAAATTATTCTTGTCAAGATGACTTGCTCTTGCCATGTTGTTAAATCCAAGATGGCTACATTTTTCTAGTTTTGTTTTGTTTGCCCCTCCTAGAAAATTCCAACAATGAAAACTATTTTCCTCTGATCCTGTAATGCCACCTCTCTATGTTACCCTCTTCTTGGAACTCTTGCTCAGTTTCCTTTGCTTCTAACTCC
The DNA here is from genome assembly GCA_028534135.1 of Potos flavus. Lineage (NCBI taxonomy): Eukaryota > Metazoa > Chordata > Mammalia > Carnivora > Procyonidae > Potos > Potos flavus. Next base: position 14,567,046 of record CM052886.1, read on the forward strand.
TCAATGAGTGCTAAAAAACGGGTGACCCCGTAGGCTCTTTTATCCCTCAACCTTAATTTTACCCCATGGCTTCAATTCAAAAACTTTTAGCGAATAATTACTGAGCACCAGCATTGTTCCAGACGTGATCTCATCCTTTATGGAATATATATTTTAGTGGATTAATTACCCTCTCTCTGGATACTGATGATTTCCAATCCCACATATCCAGCCCAGCCCCCTCTTCTGCTTGCTGGATGTCCTTGTCACATAAAGTTCAGGCACCTGGAACTCAGCATATCCAAAGCAGAACCTGTTTTTCCCACTCCTCTGTCTCTTCATTCCCTACCCTCAGGTTGAATTGTTCCAACCAGAAACCTGGAATCTTCCTCAACCCCTGCTCCTCCTTCAGCTCCAAGTCAATCACTCATGAAGCTTGCTGATTCTACCTCATAGATTTGTCTTAATCTATCCATTCCTCTTCGTCTCCTCTACCATGATCTATTCCACACTGAAGTAATTTATTTACTTCTGTCCCAGGTATCTTTCCCTTGTATAAGATTTCAAATGCAAATCCAATCACGTCATCTCCCTGTACCCCTCACCCGACCACAATTCAACCTACGACTTTTCATTGTCTTTAGCATAGAGACCCACATATAGAGGCTATGTTTGAAGGCCTTTTATGATCTGGCCCTGCCCACCTTTCCGTCTCTGTATCACACCCTTGTACTCTGCTTTTTAAACTCCATCCATATGAGATTCTCACGGTACCTGAGACTCTTGACCTCCGCACATACTATTCCCATGGTCAGGTAACCTCTCCCAGTTACTGTAATGCCCGTTTCCCCCCTGACAGCTTATGAGGGCTGGAACACATCTGTGTTTTTCATTATTGTATTCTCAGTATCTGCCAAAGCACTGGCTACAGAGTAGGTGCTGAGTGTTTGTTGAAAGAATGAATGAATGAACCACATTAGAATATAAATAGTCTGATCATTTTATGCACACGATGTACATAATCAGTTGCAGATGGGAAGGTTCATTAAAAGATGTAACAAAATGCCAGACGGACCAAGCTTATTCATAATTAGAGGAAAGAACTCAGGAAGAAGAGCTTAACTTAAAAAAAAAACCCAAAACCTGAATTTTCGGTCACTGAGTGTGCGCGTGAGCACGTGTATGTGTACGTGGAGGGGGGCAGAGGTCCCCCTGTGGTGATGTGGTCACCTTGAGCTGTGTCCTCCAGTTGTGGACAGGTGTGGGATGACAGTATGTAAATTGGTGAACAGTAAATTGGAAAAGTTTAGGAGATAGCCATCATTTCTGGGCTTTGTAATTTTGCTTCAGAACTTCATGTACCTCCTTTTAGATCATCCTACACTTCGTAGATTTGTTCCTGACATTTTGTTTCCTAAATTTACTTTTTTCTGCTAAACGCCCAGCTGGGCTTTGTGCCTTTGCAGTCAATGGCAGCACGATGGGAACTCAATCCACATGGTGCTTCTGACCTTTCCGCTCATTCTAAGCACTCAAATGAGTGGTTGGGATGAGATAACCTCTCTGTTTCTTTTCTACCTTTAAGTGCTATGACTAATGGAGGTCTGGTTTTTTGTTTTTTGTTTTCCTCTTCTCAACTGCCTGGGATCCCATGTTAAAACAGGCCTGATGACAAATCCTGTTTTTACATTTGGCTTCCTCCTTGCTGATCATTTTCCTGCCTGTTTGGTTTTTTGGGCCTCTTTTTCTAATTAACCAGTGATGGTTTGATCATATGTTAAGGGCTTACCCTGCGTGACTCCATTGTAGTAGACCCTGGTAAAGATATTTAATTGCTTCTTGCCACAACGTTGTCGTTTGCAAATTGGGACTAATAAGGCTATCTTGGAGAACACATTTTTTGGAAGACTGTAGACTTAATGAGGTGCTTTGAATTTTTCCAAAGAAAAACCTTTGAAAACTTGGTGTTAATTCAGCCCTTGATGTAAAAATCATCTATTTTGACTGAACTTTAAAATTCTCAGTGCTAAATGAGGCTTTGTAAATAAATTAAATACAGATTGTGCTCTGCTGAAGCCTGACTTCCACTAATAACATTTAGAGAGAATTAGATGAGGTGTATTTTATCTAAAAATGCTAAAATCGACACTGGATGAAAAGTGGAGCCCAAAGTAGTTTTCAGGCAAAGGGTATAAAAGAAATAATAGATTCCTTCAGTTTAGAAGAGCTCTCTCATAAAGAAGATTTCTGAAGATGAAATGTTGAAATTTGTCACACTAATGATACCATTTTATTTACTCATAAATAAGCAAGCACTATAGAGCTCAAGTACAAAAGTACTATTTGTTAACTGGTTAAACCCAGCAGTGTCTCCTTTTGTTTTTGATACTTAATTAAATGGGCAGAACTTAATGTCATCAGCGCTCATAGAAAGATGAACGCCAAAACCCTTTAGATCCATAGAGGCAACAATTAACTTAGCTGAGGCCATCTAAACATCCATTTGCATTAGGCAATAGTCCAGCTCAGTTATAGGCAGTGGCCTGGACACTTGTCCATAAAATAAAGATATGCAAATTTATGTGAAAGGAAAAACTTAAGGAGGATGCATCAACTCGATCATATGTTTATCAAACTGTCAATCAAATATTCATCTAGTTATTTATTCAACAAATATTCTCTGAGCACTTACCATATGCTAGACCCTGGTATTTTTATTTTTATTTTTTAGGTGAAGAAATGCCGATAAGTAAGACAGATAAGTTCTCTGCACATGTGTAGGGAAGTCTGTTAAGAGCTTCCTACATGATGGGCTCCGGGGAGGCAATGAATGAGGTAGACCCAAAGCTGGGAAGATAATGTCTGCCCTTCAGGAACTACAGTCGGCTGGGGAAGGACTCCGGAAACAATAAGAGAATCTGGGTGGCTCAGATGGTTAAGCGTCAGCCTTGGGCTCAGGTCATGATCCGGGGTCCTGGAATCGATTCCCGCATCGGGCTCCCTGCTCAGCGGGGAGCCTGCTTCTCCCTCTGCCTCTCTCTCTCTGTCTCTCATGAATAAATAAATAAATTCTTTAAAAAAAAAAAAAAGAGAGAGAGAGAATCACATAGAAAAGCCAAGAGGCAGTTTAGCACAGCGGTTAGGAACATGACCTCTGGAGCCAGACTGCCCGAGTTTGAATCCCAGCTTCCTCACTTAATGGATGTAACTTAACTCTTAACCTCGCAGAACATCAAGCTTCTCATCTGTGAAACGAGATCGTAATGATATAATGATAATCTCCTAAGACTGTGTTGTGAGGATCAAGGTAAGTATTCAGGTCCTTAACAGGACCTGGAACGGATGTGAACCCAAGAGTAAGTGACAGGGAAGGGCGCACAAGTAACAGGAATTCTAGAAAAGGGACAGCACTCCAAAGGTTGGAATCAAGAGAGACTGGAGATGAACTGCTGAAGGACAGACAGAATATGGATGAAGAGAGAAAAGAGAAGGAGGCTTTCCAGCTTGGGGGCGCAACGTGAAGGCAGAGATGGATGTGGCCGTGAGCCTGTTCTGGGCAGACGATTTGAGCAGCTTGGTTTGATTACCGTTTGTTTAGGAAAGCAGTAAATTAAGAAGGCAGGATCGGGCCAGATTAGTGAGAGTTCTGAACGGACTTTAGGATTCATCCCGGAAGGCAGGAGCCACCTAGCTTCTTGAGAAAGGGATTAAACGATGACGTGAAGGGCTGCTTTGGAAAACTCATAAACAATGCAAGGTGCAAGGGAGGGAAAGCGGCCGAGAGGAGGTCTGTTGGGAGCTATCCCAGAGGTGGGAAATGTTAATGTGGTTATCCCAGAGGTGGGAAATGTTAATGTGGTGTTGGCAGCAGCAATGGAGAGAAGCTGAGGAACTCTGAGAGGCATTCCAAAGGAAAAATAAAAAGGGCTTCGGTGCAGACTGGGCTGAATGAATGAAGGAGAAGAACTCTTTTTTTTGTTTGTTTGTTTTTTGAATCCGGATTACTATAGATTGGCGATGTATGTATATTATTCAAAAGTCTTAAATACATACGTGAGCAGATTGGGCAAAAATAAGGTAGGCACGATGTATGAGACTGACTGCACCAGACTCTTACAGGATTCCCAAGGAAGGCTGAAGACACGGGGTGCAAGTTATTAGCAGAAAGAAAGAAACATGGTGAGACAGGAGCAGCCCATCTGTGAAGGGCTGGACACGGAAACCATGGTTCAAACTGAAGAAACAATCACTCAGCCTTTCACATCTGGGGTTTGCACATAAAGGTAAAAGGCATAAACCAATTTATGATATTAACGATCTAATATTAATGATGGCCAGAAATGACAAAGTGAAAGTCTCAAAAATATATTAAGTCAAAACAATTCAAGTGAGGGGGTTTACTCTTTCGCTTCCGCTTGGTTTCCAGAAGTAAAGGAGAATTAACGGGTTCAGTTACTGTCAGGTTTGCTGACCACACAGGGCTGCGAGGGGGCGTGGCAGGAAGTGGGTGTCACTTTGAAGCTGTCCCACAGTGCTTTTCAAGCCCAAAACTTCGATGAGAAGCATCATCCACCCGAGTGTCCACGGTCAAGGTTGCTCTCAGGGATCTTGCCTTATTTGCTTTTATATTTGTATTTCAATGGATTGACAACTACTCCAAGTACTGGGTCCTAATCAGAGAGTCCTTGCCTTTCTAAAGTCAGGTGTGCTCAGGTTGACATCAAAGGACTTTCCGGTCCTTTTGTAGAAGCCCCACAGGAAGTCAAAGAAGGATGTACAACAGAAGTTGGGGAGACATGTGGTCTCGGTGTCAGAGATGGGCCCGACCTCGGCAAAGATGGTCTTGACCTGGCCACACTTCATTTTTACATTTGTTCATAATTAAAGGCAAAGTAATTCTACCCTCAGGCTCTCATTGTTTTTCATGTCTCCTTTGTACTACAAAGTTGCGAATGATGAATGCATTCTGCATTTATTACAGTTTACCAAATTTGGTCCCTGAGGAACTGACTTGCTAGGAAAACCAGACCCATCGGAAAAGAAACAAGATCACATCCAGTCCAGAGACTCCCAGAAGGGACTCCAACATTGAATTTATCCCTAGTATCCCTAGATGCAGGGAAACAGGCTGCTAAGAATGCAGTCACTCTGGTTACCAGATAATGGTGGTGGTTACTGATAATCACATCTAAGGGGGGTTAGAAAAATACTGTCTTTTCCTTAGGTTTTCTGTCTTTAGATATTGAGATGTACACCACTTATATTCTCCCTGAACTGAAATTCCAAATAGTCTAGATCCTAAACATTCCACTCTAGTAGAAGAAAAAATAGAACTGATCATTGACAAGAGTGATTTGATATTTACTTCAATTATCTGGTTTCTATAAGAAACCAATTCTTATCACCACTATATTGAACACTTGTCTAGAGATACAAACAAAAGCAACTGGACAAGATTTATATAAACTGGACAAAAGAGAAAAATTATCATTATTAGCTGGGGATACAATTTTATCTGATAAAAGAATTTCCTGAAAATTTCTTGAGAAACAGTAAGAGAACAGAGTTAGCTGAGTTAAAAATAATATACAGAATTTCATAATAGTAATAGTAATATGCAACAATAGCAACAACAATTAAAAAGATAAAATAACCTAGAAATAAACTTAACTGTGCAAGATCTAAATGAAGACACCTTTAAAATACTCTAAAGGGATATGACAAAATTGAATAAATGGGAAAGCAAAATACATTCTCAAATAATAAGCTTCTACATAAAAATGTCAATTCTCTGTATGTTAACCTAAAATTTAATGTAAACCCAATAAGTAATGATAGGGTTTTCTGGGCTATATATGTGAAGACGAGGGGAGCTGAACAAGAGGATCTGGAAGTTCCTTTGGAAAAATTACCAAAGACAAAGAGCTAGGATGGTTGGGGGGAAAGGTTAATGAGAAGAGATGTCAGATTTGCACACTAGACGTATATAATAGTGTGCTACTGTACTTAAAGACACGGGTGAAGGAAACAGAAGTCAAAAAATAGGTACCTCCCAAAAAAGAATTTATTTTATGCTAAAAGTGATACTTTAGTGTGGAAACGATGAATTATTCTATAAAAGTTGTTGGGATAATTTGTTTGCTCTCTGGGAGGGAAAAAGATACTGGATTGATATGTTACACCTGACAGCAGGATGAATTTCAGATGAATCCAAGATTTTAATATAAACAATGTGCATTATAACAAAAACCCTGGAAGACACCCCAGAAAATATTTTTTTAATAGCTTGAGAGTGAAGACAGTCTTTCTAAGTCTAGCACGCAACTTAGAAGTGGCGTTTCATGCCCTATTATCTACTTTCTTGCTCAGGAAGCTTGGTAACTTCTGCCTTCGGTGATGAATTCTAATGTCCTTCCCCTGATTTTCGAGACTCTCACTAATTTGTATCAATCCAACTTTGACTTCTTGCTTTCCTGAATAAATGCTAATTAAACCATGCTTCTTGCATCCTCTCCCCAGAACTGGCTCATTCTCGTGTCCTTTTCTCCCATACTATGTACTCATTAACTTATCCCTTCTCTATTGGTTTGTGATGCTTTTATTTATTGAAGCTTTTTATTGACATGATGGTTAATTCACATGCATTTTGATGCTTACTGATTAAACAATAATGATAATATTATAATACTATTGATAAATATAAAATCCCTTACACCTAGGGAGTAGAAAGACCTGGAAGAGTCGTAAGGCGGGGAATGATGATGTCAGATTTGCACACTGGAGGTTATGAGTATGGATTGGAAGAAGATGAACCAGAAGCAGGTTGATTGAGCCCTAGAGGCTTTTGCAGATATCCAGATGAGAAATGATGAGGGTTTTATTGATGACCCAGATGGAGGCTGATCTGAAAGAAGTCAAGGAGGAAGAACCAACAGGCTTGGCAGGGGAACTGGACACTCTTGCACTCTACTTCCCATCGTCGTGGCCACTGATTATTCTAGCCACTGCGGTAGCCACAGATTCACACGACGAGAGCAACTCTGCCTTGGCAGCTCGACACATCCCTTGCTTTTTGTTCTCAGTGCTACGCCCACAGGAACCCACCTGGCACTCACGTGTGCAGAGCCCAGATATGAGGGAGTTAAGGGGCAAACTTGACAACAAAGGATGAAATTAGTGGACAAATGCTCCCCTTTTTTCCCCAAGCAGAAAAAACTGAGGGCAAATTCTACACTGTCCTCAGAGAGTGCTGGCAGGCTTGAGCCCTGGTTTCCACAGGAGTGACCAATGGGGGGACACACCCTTGTACTGGCCTTCCTTGTGCTGGCCTTCCCTGTTTCCCTCTCCAGTACCTCATGCCTATTCCCTGAGATCGTAGTCTAGATTGCCACACCCTTCATCCAAACCCTTGCCTCAGGCTCTGCTTTCAGGAAGACTACAGGCTAAGTTAGTGGCTACCTAAACATGGTTTGGGGGGTTGGGGGAAGAAAGCAGGCAGGGATGACTCCAGAGTTTCTTGTTTGGGTGAATGGAAAGATGGGAGTATCACTCTACTAAGAGTCGAATAGAGGGCTTCTTTGTGTGTGGTAGAGGCAGAAGTAGGAAAAGATGCCCGTCTTACTACAGCTTGCCATTTTGCCATTACAGTGCCCGCCACACTGTAGGTGTTCAAAATATACTGACGTTTCACACGCAAGTGGAGAAGAGAGGCAAACGTCATTGGTTCTCTGTGTACATTTGTATCTGTTATTAAGTATGTACTAAAAGCTGGGCTGGGTTTTGGCCACAGAGCCAAGATGGGTGCTAAGTTTAAAAGAGAAGACTATGTCTTATCATCTAGAGAATTACATTTTAGTTAAAAATTTAAGACATATACAACCATGAAATAATTGGAAGGATTTAAGAAGCAATAAACATTAGCAAGTAAAAAATAAATATAATCCACACCGAGTAATAATTCCTGGAGAAACAAGAATCAGCAGCCATCAAAGTTGGTTGAGGTTAATCTTATTGTCTTGGATTAGGTCACCTTTCTTAATCTCACATGGTTCTTAAGAGTGGTCAGCTAGAGAACGTCATAATTATATCTGAGATTTTATCGTCATTAAAGATTCCTCCATCTTATTGAAATAGATACCCTGGGGCGCCTGGGTGGCTCAGTCGGTTAAGCACCTGCCTTCGGCTCAGGTCATGATCTCAGGGTCCTGGGATCGAGCCCCGTGGTGGGCTCCCTGCTCGGTGGGGAGTCTGCTTCTCCCCCTCCTCTGTACCTCTGCCATGCTTGTGCTCTGTCTCTTGCTTTCTCTCTTTCTCAAATGAATAAATAAAATCTTAAAAAAAAAAAAGAAATTGATAACCTTCTTTTATACATCTGCTGATTCTGTCACGAGGCTCATCCAGGAGGTGAGTTTATTTCCAAAACTGGAGGTGAGCATTTAAAACTCTGCAGGTGGCAAAGTGGCAGCCATCTTACTATCAATTCCTATCAGTGTTACTTCCTCTTTAATGCAACAGGAGATGAGCATAGAGACACTGACCCGAATGTCCCTACAATTCCATTGTCTTTTCACTTTGTCAAAGAGAATGCGGAGCCATTTTTAAAAACTTTTCTTTGTCATGAAGTTGAGTAGGCTTTGGTTGAAGTTCTTTCATTTAACCACGAATATATTCATGAGCTTAGGGTCAGAGAAAAAGTGGTCTGTGCCTACAGGTTTTTATTGCCAGTTCAGCCCCCACCTGCCCCACTCATTCCTGGCTGAGTTCCTAGAAGATCAATGCAAACGTCTCGTGGGATAAGATCAAACTCCCTATTAAATTCCCACTAAGCCACATTTGCTGGTATCAATTCTACCCCGCCTGTGACCCTCATTAGTCAATCATAACAGGGAACTGAAGTAGTTTGTTAAGTGCGCTCTGCAAAACTAATTAGAGCTAAGACCATCATGATTTCCAGCCTTGAGTATTTATTCTATAACTTTGCCAGGCATTTAAATTTTTAATATTTTGAGGTAAGTTTCACCTTCCTGTTGCATCGCAGGAGATCAAGCATCTCTCATAACTGCTCTTATTGAAGATGGCCTTGACGTTCCAAGGCACTTGGCATGCCTTTGACTCCCCACTCCTCAGCCCCCATCTAGCCACCTCTTTTTTGTTTTTAAAGTTTCTTTATTTATTTGAGAGAGAGTGAGAGTGTGTATGCACGTGTGTGAGCGCGGGGGGGGGGGAGGTGTGCAGGAGAGTATCAAGCCGACTCCATGCTGAGAGTGAAGCCTGACGTGGGGCTTGATCTCACGAGCTTGAGGTCGCCGAAACCAAGAGTCAGATGCTGCCACCTATTTTTAAGAGTATGCTCACACTAACATCTAGATCGTGCCCCACGCTTTGGGAGGAAGGCCTGGATATGGTACCAAATGGTCAGCCCTCTTCTTAGTTTCTATCCTCCTTGTAAGTCAAAAGTATTTGTCCTTCCATTTCCAGCCATTAGAGGGTCAGGCTCTGCGGCTAACAAATTCTAGGGCTTGTTTTGAGTGAGCCTGAGCAAAGCAAGCATTTTTCCAATTATGCATCATCTAATTCAATTTACATTTATTAGAAAAAGTGCCAGCTATTTCATGTTAATATTGACATTTTCATAAGTACTCTCAATTAGGATTCGAGCTGAGATTCCAATAAATCTCTTAGATGTTTTACACTTTTACTTTTCGGACTTTGCAAAATATTTTTAAGAACATGTTTGGAGGTCATCCCGCCTTTGGGGAATTTATGCTGTGTATGTAGAACGAAGGGGCAGAGAAAAAAATATTATAATTTGGCAAAGCAAATTGAGGACAACTATCGAGGTGTGACAGGTTTTGAAAAAGAAATGCAGGGTACGAAATTCTAAATTTTAACACAGACCAACTGAGCCATTAGTTTTTTTCTTACTTTATATAAAACTTCACCCCATAACTTCTTGGACTAGCAAGCGCCGTGAGGCCACATTAGTTTAAACAACATTTAAAGTGTCATTCTGCATCTAAAGTATAGTTCTAGTCACCCATGTCTTTTTATTTAGCATGTATATGTATTTGTATAACTGGCTGGCTTTTAAAGAGTGATACATATTTCTTTGAAGAAGTGGTGGTGGAGGAGTCCTCGTGCTGAAATTTTTATTCATCAGAGCGCTCACTCTGTTTTACTGCCTAAAGCAGAGCTCTGTAAAGTGAGATCTTAAATGTACATGCAATACACTCTTTGGCTTCTATGTAATAAATATTACCCACTTTGATTTAGAAGAAAGCCTGATAACACACGTGCAAGCGTATATAAATACAACCACCCTTGCACTATCCCATCAGACTTCTTTAATGCCATTTTTTGCGCATGCCAGTTCCAAAGCCTTACGAGGCAAATATAGCTTTTTCCAAATGGGCGGAGGATACAGAAAGTGAGACTCTAGAAGATATTCGGGAGGTGCTAATACAGCCGAGAATGGATGGATGTGCTGTTATCCTTCCACAGTTCTCAACCTTAGCTACAGGTTGGCATCACTTCCAGAGCTTTCAACAAATCCCAAAGCCCAGGCTGCACTCCAGATCAATTAAGCCAGCATCGCTGGGTGTGGGAGGCAGGCATCAGTGGTTTTTAAAGCCCCCAGGTGATTCCAATGAGTGGCCAGGCTGAGAACCACCACTTTTGTGAATCTGAGCCAACTGGCCCAGCGGGGGTGCAGCGCTGAGCCCCCCCTCGAAGGGGCAGCTGCAGGGGCCGCTGACTCACAGTGAGGGGCGGGGGCAGGAGCAGAGGAGCTCAGCTGACAGGTGGCGGCGGATGCATCTGGCTGTGCTCTGGCGGCCCCTGGGTTTGATGCTCCTGTTGGGACCTTCCATCAGGAAAGCGTGCTGCTGCCCCTGCTCAGGGCCATCTGGAGAATTGCTTCACCGGTCCCAGTCCCGAAGCTCCTCGCCTCCCTAAACCCTCTGCTCCAGCCAAGCTGTGTAGCTCACCAAAGAGCAAGCTTCAGGCTCTCAGGCTCTTGCACAAACATTCCGCGCCTATGGTTCTCTTGACCCTCACCCCTGCCTTAATCTACATTCTCCCTTAAAGCCTGAGCTCCCACCGGAGGTAGGAAGCCTCCCCCCAATGACCCCCACTCTCCCTGATTATCTTCCTCACCTGAATTCTCGGGCTGTGTCTGCATTAGACTTTTGCTAATGAAACACGTCCCAGCCAACGACAATTTCTGTGCTGCTGCACTGAGCTATTACCTCTCTCCTCGCTGGCGGTAAGGTTTTCAAGCTTGGTTCTTCTGTTGCTAGCCAGGCAGCTAATGACTAGCAGGACAGTGAGGAATTTTACACTTGTCTGTAAATGCTCCCCCATCACCACCCGTGCCCCAAAC
>CM052886.1:14578904-14637283 GCA_028534135.1 Potos flavus
GGTGCCACGTCTCTGCATTACAGGATATGATGTAGTTACTACTTCACATGCATTTGTGTGGTTTGGGGATTCATGCCTGTCTCGCTTATAGGACTCTGAGCTCTGTGAGGATAGGCACAGTCTATCTTTGCTCAGTATTTTATCTCCAGTTTCTATTCTTGTGCCTGACATACAGGAAGTACTATCAACGTTTATTGAATAACAAGTGACAAATGGACAGATGGATGGATGGATGGATGGATGAGTCATTAGTAGGAGAAACACCAAAATGTATGACTGGACTCTTGGTTTTGCGGACCAGCAGGGAGGCTACAGTTTGGTGCCCCTGCCTGCTGGCATACTGTAGGGCAAGCAGATGTGAGCCCCCACCTAAGGATGGGATGTGTAGAGTTTCAAATGCCTGTTGTCACATCACCTCCACAGTCCCCTCAGGACCTGCAGCCCTTGGTGACCTTGGGGCAGGCAGAATAATGGGCCCTGATGATGTCCGTACCCTAGTCCCCGGGAACCTGTGAATATGGTATCTTATGTAGCAAAAAGGGATTCTGCAGATGCAATTAAAGTTACAGCCCTTGAGATGGGGAGATTATTCTGGATTCTCTGGGTGAGCGCAACCTAATCACACGACTCCTTCAAAATGGAGAACCCTCCTCAGCTGGGTTAAAGGAATGAGGTGAAAGGAGGAGGAGAGATTCACAGCAGGTGAGGGACCCAATTCACCACTGGTGGCCTTGAAGGTGGGAAAAGGGGGACCATGTTTTAAGGAACATAGATGCCTCTAGAAAATGAGTACGGTGCTCATTGGATCACTAGCAAGACAACGGGATCTCAGTCCTACAACCACAGGATGTGGATTCTGCCCGCCCCAAATGAAGTAGAAGTGTGTCTTCCCTTTGAACTTCCAAAAGGGAATGCAGCTCTGCTAACACCTTGATTTTAGCCTCGTGTGATCCGGCAGCCTTCTGACCTACAGAATGTACCATCGGAAATTTCTGTTGTTGAAGCCACTACGTACGCGGTAAATTGTCACAGTGTTAATGGGAAGCTACTATACGAGTTCTATCCTGCCCCTCCATCTGACGACCCTCCTTGACCAGAGCAGAGAGGAGACTTGGGTCAGGTCTCTCTCTGAGAGAGAGAGACCTCTCTCTCCTCCTCCAAACATGATTTAGGAGGCGACCATACGCAGTGACCAATCGGACGAACCAGGGTCACTCAGGGCTTGGAATGTGCGCTAAAGAGAAACACCAGGCCCCACTGGGGGGGTCAGCGGACGAGGCTGCTGATGCTGGGGAGAGGAGAGTGGGGGGCTGAAGAGGGAGCTGGGAACCCCGGGGCAGCCCGGCGTCCCCGTAACGTGGTGGCTAGACCTTGCTCCAATTCTGAGCCCCTTCTAGAGTCCCGGGCTCCACTCGGCCCCTCGCCCTTCCCGCGGGCCAGGCTCTGCACGGCACCTCCTGACCTTTGCTGGCCATGACGGTCCTTCTGTCCTCATCCCCAGACGCACCGTCATAATCACCCTCACGTTTCTGCTCCCCCGACCCTGCCCCCTGAGGCAACCCCGGGGGGATCCGAGCACCTAATGCGACTGCCTTGCATTCGGAGTAAGACCCTATCCACGCAGCCTCTCTGGGCTGGCCTTCCGAGCCTGTGACAGGGGCCGAGGGGTGGGTGCTGACACCTACCCCAGGGGGTGCTGGAGGACGAGCGAGCTACCATGAGGTGAGCACACTAACCTACGACACGACGCGCCGGGCAGGGGCCCTCTGGTGGCATCTCGAGCAGCAGGTGGAGGCTGTCTGGCCCTCACAAGGCTCCGAGCCAGCCTTTTCTCCCAGACCCCTTCTTGTTTTCACCTCTCCTGACTCTCCTCCTTCCGCGCCCCCCCCATCGTCTCTGTTTGCTGGCAGCTCCCGGTGGGGGGGGTGGGGACTCCACATACTGCTGAACCCCACAAGTGGCTTTGGCTCTAATGAGGCCTGGGACCGCTCTGGACACACCTTAGGACAAATCGATTTCAAGAACATTTCTCTCAAGCGGGGACTCCTCTGTCCTCTGTCCTCTGCGTGGCCTGCATGGTTTGTGAGAGCCTCGGGGCCCGGCCTGCCTTTCCTCCCCGCTCCTTAGGAGCCCAGAGCATGTCGCCTCCATGACTTACAGCCCTATGCCCGCAGCTGCTTCGGTTTCCAAATAAATAAACACGGGACAAATCCATGCCAGTGGGCTGGGATCAAAACGTGTCCTCAGCTGTTGGGAACACAAAGACTAGCAGTTTCCGTAGAAACAGATTCCCAGGGGAAGGGGCCTAGTGGGGCCATTTGAGATCTTGGCAGAGGTGGACCTCACGGTTCAGGACACGGCCCAGCGTGGCCTGAGCCACAGGAGAATAGGAGCCCCTGTCTGTAGGAGAAATAGTCTCTTGTGGTCTCGGGGAGCCATAGAGAGAGCCAGGGGAATGAAAGCGCCAATGCTAAAACACGTTTAGGAGACTTTCAGCTATGAGAGCGCATCTGTGTAGAATGTTTAATTTATTCTCCCAACAACCCTGTGATACAGACAAAAGGGGGCAAGTTGTCCCCATCGTACAGATGAGAAAAGTGAGGTTCACAGAAGCTAAATCACTGGCTGGGTCACCAGGCGAGGCTGCTATCTCCGACTATAATCGTAAGCCCAATCTGAACTAGTTAGAGATGGAGTCTTACTTTTGTACTTTCAAAAATTCGGAAGACGTATTTATTGAAATACTTAAAAAGCAGATTATCCAAATCCCTGATTTGTTTTCTTTCGTTAAGGAGAAGGATGCTTTAGAGACAGAGGCAAAGTCTGAGTTTTCATTCACAGGACAGCCTCAGCTGGCCAGGACAGAGTGGAAATTTCCAGAAGTGAGCATTTCACATATACATTTCCAAAGCTAAAGGACGTTCAGAGTCCAAAATGTTCAAGCGGATTAAAATGCATAGCTTTCTGAAAACCTTTGCTGACGCTGGCCGGTTTTCAGACATCTCCAGAATCCAATGGGGCCAACATGATTCACTGAATTCTTTATGAATTAAGAAGCTGTAAATTATGCATCTTTTCTTTTAAACATGCGTTACTTTCCACACTTTACAGCCAAGCCGAATAAACAGTATCACAGAGGCAGTTTCCTCCCTGGGAAAATCTCCTCTCCCTGCTCTTCAAACGGAGGTTCATCTCATGGAAGGGTCATCAACTGAATTTGCAATAAGTTCGAGTCAGGAGGCCAACCTGACATTTTGGGGAGTTCGAAAGTGCAAACTAGTATCTCTGCAGAACATTTTATTGTGAAACTTCCTCGGGCCAGGTTTTAGGCAAACAGCAAGCAGAAATCACACAGGTGTAACTAACTGAGTGCAAATGCCAAGGCAAGATATTCATTTGCAGGGAAATTCGGCAACTGGAAAAGGGAGTGGCTTCTGCAGGCCTGAGATGCTCTTGTAAATTGCTTGTCAATCACATTAGTTGCTTTTCATTAGCAGCCTTCATTCTTTCATCAACAACATTCCGGGTGTCAGGGATCTCCTTGCCTTGGAAATAAAGGAGCCTGGACTCAAGCTAGAGAAGAGTCTCCTGTGCTGGGATGTACCCCAGTGCGACTGCATTCAGCTCTGGCCCACCTTAGGATTCTAAAACCAAAAAAGAAGGCAGCTACCTCTGCCCTGGGCAGCCAAGTTTCTGGCTCTGGACAAAGAGAAATTAGCCCAAGAGAAGTACCTTTTCATGGCTTGGCTGCTAGAAGTTGAATTTGTATCTGTTGTACCACTTTATTTTAAAATTATTTTTTGGTGAATACAAGTGAAGCATGGTTTTGGAAAGACATAGAAACTTCTAGAAAGTCTAACTGTTTCCAGAAAATATGGGAAATAGCTATAAGACACTTGAATATTTGGGGAAAAAAAAAAACTGTTATAACAGCTGTGTCTTTGTAAAGATGTGTCAGACAAAATGATTTTGCTCAAAAAGTATAGGATTTGGCCCAGCCCAGACCTCTTCTCCCTTTGCTACGTAGGAAGAAAACATCAGGTCCCAGTGATCCAACAATATAGTCGTGGAGTTGAGGCCAGGCTTCTACTCCTGGTGGGGCCTCTGACCCAGCCCAGACTCAGGCCCCTTCCTATACCTGTGAAACAGGAGTTTCCGGCCCTCTCTCAGCTGTATGCTAAGCAGTCCTGCGAGGCTCAGGGCCAGGAGTAGATCTGCCTGATTTTTGCCAAGTGGATAAAGCAAGCAGCTTTGAGTGCTGAGATCTGGAATAATGTGGGTACATCAGTAGCCCTCTTTCGGGCCAGACCCCCGCGACTCCATGTGCATGCAGTGTTTGGGGAGAGGCCTCATCGCACAGCCCTGCGGGGGTGGCCCGCCATGCCTGCCTCCCCGGGTGTGGGCTCCCCAGTGCATCCCCCCTCGGGCCCTCGTCCCCAGGGGAGGGCCTCACCGAGGGGGCAGCGGTCTCCTCACAGCTGCCCTACACCCCACCGAGACACAAACAACACCCTCTTTTGAGTCAAACAACTGACCACCCAGGCCTGCCAAAATGAGGACAGGCTCTGAAAGAGGGCAGTTTTATTTCAAGGGTTTAATGGACCAAGGAGATGAAATAAGAAGTTTCAGCTATTAAAAAAAAAAAGGCAAAAGAGTGTCTTCTTTCCAAATAAACAAACTATCCTTTGAACAAGAAAAGAGTCTTCTAACTGGGTCAGGCTGGGGTCGGGTCAGGAAGGAGTCACGTGTCCCTTGGGCTCCCCCTCTCTATTCCACGCTCCCCTCATTTCTCCCTCTGCTGCTTTGGGGAGCCCAGTGTTCTCCTGTTGGGGTCCTGCCAAGGGATGACATGAGCTCATCGGACGCAGGCCCTTCCCAGGACACGGTGCTTACATTGGGAAAGGGAGCCCCTCAAATCTCTAAGGGTAGAATTCCAGGCCGGGAAGTTTCCCCAGAATCTCGTATATCACACCATAAAGGCAGCTCCCTGCCCTTCAAACATAGAAGATTTGCCTCGACTACCAGTGTTCAATATTCTATGGGTTTTCTTTTTTTTAATCTAAACCATGATTTTTTTCCTCTCCTGTTTACAACTTCTCTGGTGAATGATTACGACTTACTGTGTGTGTGAATGTGTGAAGACCTATGTTATTGGCAATGATTTCCAGGATGGCAAAAACATGACAGGGTAGAAAAACCTAGAGAACTGTCCTCAACTTCCATATTAATATGTGTTTGGTTTTTAGTAAGTACAATGCTGTTTAGGCCTGTTAGGCTGAAAATGCTGTTTTAGCCCCTCTTCTGGGTGCCACGGATGTAGATGGAACTCTGATCCTATCCTGTCCTCAAAGAGCTTATAGAATGTTGGGAAGATAGGAGAGAAGTTAAGACATGATCTTACCCAGAGAAACGATATCACCTGCACAGAATTTTGGGAGAGCACAGAGGAAGAACACCAGGACCTCCCAGTACAGCTGTGCAGCTTGTGCACTGCATAACTCTGGGGTCACCATCCTACAAACGCCATTCAGTAGAGCCATGTGGACACCTTGAGTGTGAGGAGCCTTGTGACACTTGCAGGGAAAGCATCAGGGATCTGCCAGATACAAGTCTAGAGCAGGAGGGAGGTCCCGACTCCTAGAAAGATGGGGGAGAACTGCCGAGAATGTCTGAAGGCTGCTGGCATGATATATCCCCTGCTGGGAGAAGGGCTCAGGCTTTCCCACAGAGATTCAGGAGAAAGAATCACTGATTAAGGTGTGCTGGATTTGGGGTCCTTCAGGTAATTTCCTAGCTCACTTAGAGAAACTGGAGTGACTCCCAGGGCTGTACGTGCTCTGTTTTTCTGCACCGCTGACTTCTTGGAATTCTCCTCCTGCCGCTCTCCGGGCCCCTGCCCCCCCCTCACCAACCATCCTGTTCTCCCTGCTGATCTCTGAATGAGCCCCACGTGCACCCACTACAGGGGCCCCACGAAAGAAAAGGCTGGTTTTCTCCCCTTTTCTTCTTTTCCTGCCCCCATCCTTGCTAGGACCTGCACCCCCCCTCCCTACACATGCCTTACCTTCACGCATGTCCTCCCTATAAGGGACAAAGAGATAATGACATCTTTGGAGTTTTCCAGCACAATAGATGGTCTCTAAGGAGGGATCAGGCAGAGGCACCACATACCTACCGCAGACCACTGGTGCGAGGTATATCCACGCCAAGACCACGGGCTTTGGGGAATGAGTGACTGACAAAGGACCCCTGGACCCTGTCCTCATTCTGACCAGTTCCTGGCGGTCTCAGAGGACACCTGCGCCAGACCATAATCGCCAAGAAAAACCCCAGACTCCAAGCAAAGGCAAGACTCCCTCTTGCCTTTCCAAGTCTCCCAGATGCTCCGTCTGGATCTCCTTCTCTACAGATCTTCAGCAAAGTCTGCTTTCACCTCCTGCTGGCTCGCATTTGATTTCCAACCTGCCTCAAGTCAAGGACCCTCTTGGTGGGTCCTGCGGGGACCCTACTCTGGGCGCTCGGACCTGGCCTGCCTGCACTACTGGTATGTGGTTCTAGACTCTGAAAAGGTACTTGCCACTGGATAAAAAATACATAGCCACATTCATAACATGTAGTTTTAAAAAAAGATACGAGTTTTTGCCATCCAAATTTCAAAAAAAGTGTAAAAGCCGCTTTAAAGATATTTCATTAAAGCATTAGGGAGTTGAATAAATCCGGAATGGTGAGGGACAAGGCTTCGTTTCTGGTCTTGGCCCAATTATGTGTGAGTTGTTCCGCACCAGATAAGACCCAACCTCTGTGCATCTGTTTTCTCAACTCTGCTCGTGGATTTTAAGACATGAAAGGGACATCATCCAAAATGTGCCCAACCCCCAAACATACACTCTTATCACATTTTACAAAATTAGATGAGGAAAGAGAAGTTCGGTCCACATGCTGGACCTGTGAGTCACGACCCTCGTCCTTCGCTACAAGGACACTCTGTGGCCTTGGCAGCAGTGGGCTCGGGCTCTGTGTCATCACTCTCCCGCCCTGGAAACAGAGTTGCACGGACCCCTCATTCCTTTCCGCTCCTTCTGCTTGTGCCCGACAGCTCAGGATGAGTCTGGGTGACCCCAACAGCCTCCCTCAGACACACAGACCAGGCTTTCTGCTTCTGGACCCCGGCTCTCGGCTACTTAGCAAACTTTTGTCAATTTAGGTCACAAGCAGGTGAGAACGGTACTTTGGCTCTGGGGCTGGTGGAAAGATGCTTCGCTTGGCCCCCCATTCTTTGTTCCCAACTCTGCACTAAAGAAACAGCTACTGGGGCCCAAGTTCACATCCCCACGGAGCTGAGGGTCCCCCAACAAGGTCCAGAAGGATCAGATAGCTTCTGCCAAGACAGCCTGATGCTGTCGTGCTGTGGTGGCAAGAACCCGGACTTGACATCAGACGGCCTGTAAACAGTCACGCTTGTGCCCACATCCTTTATGGAACCGCAGGGTCTCCTCTGAAAACCCCCCTCGCTCACAGGAAAACACTCTGTGACCCTCTAAGAGAAACTCCTAAACACATCTAAATGACAATAGCACCAGATCCCCCAGGAAAGGTTTTTTCTTCTCTAGGATCTAGCAGCTAGTGCTAAAGACCAACTGCGAAAAACAAGATGAGCAAGTCGTTTGAGAAGATGTTCTCAGGATCTGGTTCATCCAGGACAATTAGCTTCTCACTGGCAAACACTTGCTCCCTGAGGAGGGTGCCACAGAAATGCCACAGGGACGCCACGGAAATGCCACGGGGCAGGAGGAGAGGGGCGCGCCCCGGGGCGGGGGAGGGACGGCTTCTTTGATGGGACAGGACTTACCAGGTAGCGTTCCTCCTGCCTCATGCTGGGGGTGCGGATCATGTGATTCTGTTCCCCTCTCCAGTCTCCAAATCGACGGAAAAAATAGTTAGATAAAAACCGGTTGACGGGGTCTCTAATGATGTTGATGTAGACGGGCTGGTCTCCTCCAAACCTAACACACGCACACAAACATGGAGCTGGTTACAAGCCGTCGGAGGAAAACAAAGCCCGCGTAGACGCTGCTTCCCCTCTAGTTCACAGACTATCATGAGAGGACCCCGTCTGCTGAGGTCCCAGGGAACAAGGCCGTCAGCAAGCCGTGTTTCCTGATGGGCACTTTATCATGGGCGGGGAATGTCTGCAGGCACCTGCGGGGAGGCTGGGAGGGCTGCCTGTGGCGCGGCTTGGTGCCAACGACTGCACTGGGCAGTAGGGAGGTGTAGACGTGGGCTCGTGTTCTTGCTAGGCTGTGGGCTCCTGGGGGCGGAGGCACGCGGGGTTGGGTTCTGCCTTCCCAGGCTGTGGCCCTGACACGCCGGCAGGTGGCCGGCCCTCCCAGAATGTCTGCTAAATTCCGATTCCCTCGCTGGGGGAGACGGTGCTTTATTTCTACATTCCGATTCGAACAGTCTCAGGTAAGGTGCTCTCCAGGAATAATATTAGCCAACATTTGCTAAACACACGCATTTATTAAGCCGCTTGGTTGTAAACGCCTTGTGTGACCAACTCGCAGAAGCCTCACGACATCTCCATGAGGTAGAAGCCATAAGCATCCCCATTTTCGCCTGGGGCAGGGAGAGCGTGAGTAGTTTGTGGCTGAGCCGGGCTGTGAACCCAGGCAGTCTGGCCCCAGAAGCTGTGTTCTGAACTACAGAGAGAAGATTCCAGAGTTGAGAAAAGCAATAATGTAAGGGATGTTGTGAATACAGCAGAAATCAATGTCATTTTCCTCAAGTGATGGTGAGTGGTTTTAGATAAAGAAAACGAGGATCTAGGTGTTCCATTTGAACACCTTCCACAAAGGGATTGGACAAATGCTCTGAATGCTCGCCTGAGGGCAAGGCCTTCCCAAGGCAAAGTGATTAGGTCGGCTGACTTGTTCTTAAGGATTCCTCCCCTTTCTCTTCAACCCGCCTGAAAACAGTAATCCCGAAGAGCCTGGGCGAACACTCCAGGCTCTGGACAGAGGTCTTGCTCTGAAGGACCCACAGGCTCCTTTCACCCTGTGACCCCATGACTTTCTGATGAGGATGCCTCGACATTCTGTCAAGGGTCAGAAGGAGTTCAGAGAAAACAAACGGACAGCAGCCTCACCCCCGCTCTTCAGCTAGCAGGCTCTGTCACCTTTCAAAACCCAGCCCAGAATCAGTCCCATCCCTCAGCAAGTCCGTCGCATGCTGGGTCCGTCCCTCTCCCCAGCACGGTGTGTCCAGGTCTGCCTCTTCCATCAGACTGCGGCCTCCTGGAGCGGGGAACGATGTCGCTCAGCACAGCGCGCGGCACGCAGTAGGTGCTCAACCCAGGAAGACGCGACCGCCTGGGTGTAAGTTTCTAAGCCGGGAAGTTTCTGCTGCATTTACAGGGCTCTGCTGCAGAGGCAAGTTGACATGACAAGCCACGCCCCCATCCTTTTTTGTGTATTAATGCCCATAACGCCGTCCTTGGTTTATCTGCATTTTGCAAGTGAACCTTCAGAGAGAAGAATCCAAAGCTACCAAAACAAACGACTGCTCGGCGGTGGCATTTCAGGCCCCAGGATGAATGCATGACATTCTGGGTCCTGGACGGCTCCGCCTCGGAAAACACGCTGCTCACAAGTAAGGTTAGCCGCGCCGAGACAAACCTTGTCACCTCCCAGATGTAAGCAAGTGACATCCACGCAGCGTCATGAGCACGGCAACTAACCAGTCTCAGAAGTCAGCTGTGCCAAGCCGGCGAGCCGCTATCGTCCTGGACGGATCTTCCGCTTTTTAATTAAACTGAGTCTCCTATCTATAATAAGCAGCAACGAAAGTCATAAAGCTGGGATCAGGAAGACAAAGCATGCATTCCAGACGGAAAGGCAAGGGCACCCCGCTTTAAAAAACCTCAGCTCTGCTTCTATCTTCAGAAGAAGGACCATCGCTGCTCATCAGCAGAATTGCCCCATCACATGAGATGGTTCTCAGACTGGCCACAGCCGTCTGCCCCCCGTGCTGTGGAGGTGAGGACTCACACGGCTTCTTGAGCGTGGGTGACTTGTTCCCAGTCACACGCTGAAGCCCGATGCAATTTCCAGAAAAATTTTCCCAAACAGAAGTTTTAGATGGCTTAGGAATGTATTGTTAAGTATCAGATAATATAATAGCTACTCTCTCGACATTTTTAAGAGAGACGTCTGATATACATCTCCCCCTTTCCAGAAATCGACAGTAATAATGGTTTCGGGCTGCCGGCCCCAGGCCTTTTTCGAGGACGCAGAGCTCCCTCCCAAACTGGCAACACTGGGGTGGCACGTCAGCGACACCAAAGAGGCCAGACTATCACCCATGTATCCCATGAAACAAATGGCCCCCCTCATCCCGCCCTCTGTCAAAGTCAGTATCTCCTCCTTCTGTACTTTTTCATTCTAGTCAGAATTCCTGGTCACCCTTAGAAGGTCTCTCGATCCCCTGAACCTCCTGCTGTCGCTCCTGCGCTGGAGAGAGAATGCTTTGCGCCTCCCGCCCCCCCCCCCCCAATCTCACACAGCACAACGCTCTGCCTTCTGTTTTCAACTCTGAAGAGAACGTTTCCAGAGCCTCCAGGTGAAGCCCAGTCCTATTAGCCAACCTGACAGTTGAGGAGCCTTTGGTATCCCCAGCCAGAATTCCTAATCCTCCTTTATGCGCATTTCCTTTTGTTTGATCCACTGGACGACGTAAAGAATTGGCTTCTCTTCATGGTTTTTTTTTTATACAACTTTTAGCCTTTTCAGCTTCAATTTTAATTCCTTTAAATTCTTTTGTGTGTGTTTCTTCTTGAAAATTCCTTCAGCAGTTGTCTTCAGACTTACTTCCTTTTATTTTTTAATCCGTACTTCTAATTTGGTCTTTATGGAACTCTAAACAATTGTGCTGACCACAGCTGAGGGTAGGTTCTGTGCCGGGCCTACACACTAGAGCACGGGAGTCAGGCCGTATTGTCTTTTTCTCTTAACAACACACATCCTTGTCCTTTGGTCCCCACAACAGCTACTATTTGCAACTGTCTTTTAAGTCATCCTAAAATAGCATGTATTTCCAATTTCTTTGACTTTTGTTCATACGTCCTACTTAGCAATCTGTAATCACCCCTGTGGGTCTCCTTCGGACCCTCTGCAAATTGATCATATTCTTTCTATTTTTGTTTTTTGATGAGAAGATGAAGAGCCAAAGCGGGATGTCATTCTCTAGGAATAATGACATGGGTCTCATTCTTTCTCGTGCATTCCTAAATATCTCATTCCGAGGATTTTCTTCCATATCTGCCCCATACTGCTACTTAATCAATGAACCCACAACATTAGCTCTTTCTCCAAAAGCTTTGTAAAGCACGTGGGTAAGAATTTTAGGTATGCTTTCATCAAATGGCTGATGATATTCTGCCTAGAATATTACTGCAGGTAGTAAACAATAAGGCGTATGGCCAACATTATTCTAGGGAATTAAGACTGTTTTGTCCTCCCATTATAGTACAGTTTCCTAGGGCTGGAAACACTTTTTGAAAGTATGTCTTTTTTTAAGTTATGGTAAAATATACATAACGCAAAATTTTTAAGTGTACAATTCAGGGGTATTAAGCATATTCCCACTGTAGTGCAGCCCTCATCTCTATCCATCCCCAGAACTTTCTCATCATCCCAGACCCAAGCTCTATATTCCCCTCCTCTTGGCCCCTGGCAATTTCCATTTTACTGAAAGTATATCTTTTTTTCACCTCTGGCCTAAAAGTAGAAGTTATCCTCGTGCTGTTACCTACATTAAAAGATGACAAGTACCCGTGGCTAGAGGCCCAGCTTTGATCATTGTCAGTGAGGAAGGAGACATTTTGAAGAGAGAGAAAAGCCATCATGGAAAAGGATGTGATTGTTTGGGGAGCAGGGTGAGGAGCTGCCTGCAGGAGGAAGAAGGGAGGGATGCTTATTTACTGGTCATTTGCTGGAATGGGTTGGAAATGCCCCCCTTCTATCCTCACAACCCAAGATAGTAGGCACTTGGGTTCTTGGCTGCCCCGGGCTAGGGCCTCCCTTCACAAAACAGAAGCAGAAAAGACTGAGCTTCCTCAGCTCTGTGGCGTGTCCTGAGGGAAGAAAGGTAGAAGCATCTGCTGATGGAAAGTGGGGACAAATGGAGAGAAGGGAGGGGCAGCAGGACCCTGGGGTTAGGGCTCCTGCTGGGAGACAAGATGACTCCATAAAGGGGAAGGTCGTTGGTGGTGTGCAGGGAGGCGGGCTCAGGGAAAAGTCCAGACAATACTAATCTTCATCAGGCCCCCAGAGCGGTGGGCTTATGTGTCCACTGAGCAACGGCATGGGCGGGGGGAAAGAGGAAAGTGAGGGAGAGCGCGCCATTTTCCCAAGACTGGGCCAGCAGTGTTTAAATAGCATAAAATCAAACTTCTGGGCTACGCTTAAGGAGGGAGAGAAAGTGTTCAACTACTGCTGATACCAATCCCTATCTTGATGCCTTCTTCAAAGTTGGAGACTTCTGTCGCCATTATGAAAGATTGGCAGGGCACAGGGTTAAAGTGGATGGCTTTGCTAATGAGGATGTCAAGTCAACATTTAGAGGGAAGATGTGGAGAGCCGAACGAATTAGCATCCGTAAGATCGGATTTGCTTTGTTAAACAGTGCCATCAGAGGGCGGCCTCTGTTCGCACAGGTGATGAAGGCCTCGCGTTAAGGGAAGGGAGAAAGTGTCCAAAACGCCTCCCCTCGCCCATCGCACCCTGCCTGCTTCTCGAGTGATTGATTTCTTTTTAAATGTTTCGCTTTTGCGAGTTCTTGTGGGTGTTGGAGCCACCACGGGCAGATAAATGAGGAAAAGCAGCAGAAGGGGAGGAGGGTGAGGGAGTCATGAATGAGAAACGTTGCCTGCGGTGGAAGAGGGCGCTGAGACTGTAGTTGGAAATTACTGAGCGCTCTGATCTCTCCTGCAATCCTCCTGGACTATTCTGACAGCGCGGTGCTCCCACCCAGCCCTTCCGAGGGTCTTCCCTGCCAGATGCCAGGTGGGGGCTGGGGGGGCTCTAGGCTGGAAAGTTACTGCCTCCTCTCCCCCCCACCAAACACTTAGCAAACAAACAAAAAGTGGGGGTGAGGGGAAGATAAATTGAATTGTCTGTCACAGTCTTTGCAGTGTGTGAATCTGAGACACCCTTAAAGAGATTTCCTTGATGCTGAGAGGCCAAACTTTTTAAAAAATTGTAACTCTCTCGGTTAGCTCTGGGAATGGACACAAGAAACCTGAGTACACAAATAGTACAAATCCTCCTAAAGCATCACAACAAAGAGTAGCATCTTTTAGCTGTGGTCATTCTGACTCAATTCTCCAGGTGGTTCCGTTGGAAGGCATTTGCCGGCTCAAAGTTTTAAGCAGCTCGAAAGCCACGTGAAAAAAGCAGGATCGTGGAAACCCTCACGAATCCCAACCGGCTTGAGATTTCTACTGGCTTCGGGGTTGCTTATCTCCCCTGGCAGGAAGCCTTCCCTGAAACGACGACGAAAACACTGGTTTGGTCTTTTTCACTCTTGCTTTCTATGGTTGAATTACTAAAACTAGATATGGTGAAATGGTCCTTCTAGGTCTAAAATTAGAGAAAAGTAGGAACAGAGCAAATTGCCTAGATGATGAATAAATGAACCAAGTCGACTAATCGCCAGGAGCTCACGGAATAGCATTTTGCATCACTCAGAGTGTCTATATTTCGAGATAAGAATGCCGTACGTATTTAATGGAAAAAAAAGAAAGGGCAATTCGTTTTGGTATAAGGCTGCACGCTTCAGAAATTCAGAACAGTTATGGGCACAAGCTGTAGGGAGGAGGTGAGACCTTCACTCTTATATTCTGCTCACCAGCAAATGTCTTGCTGCATGTTAAGAATGTAAGGAAGATTAGAAATCAAATATCAACAAAGAATATTAAGTTACAGTATCAAGTCTTCTCTTAATAACCTCATTATCTTGAACCAAGCCAACCATATATATGGCTGTTAGCAATGATCGGGGTAGGTTTCTTAAGAGTAGCTTAATTTTCTCTTTGCCTTATAATTCACAATATAGAACCTCTTGTTAAAAGCCTGGGAAAGCCCTTAGCCCTTTCCGACCTGGTGGTTTTTCTGTGAATTGTGTACCGGGGGCTTTCGTTACATACCCAGTTTGCCATTTACACCTGAGACCTTTCCCTTAAAGCTGTTCCCTGGAGAAAGAAAAGCTGGTGTTTTAACTTCCTGTGTTCAGTGGGCTTCACACGGTCCTGCGAAGTAGTAAGGCTCAATCTGCCATTCTGTTCCTGCTCGTGGAGGTCTCCTACCTGAAGCCAGAGCCTCGTGCCTGCGGGGTGGCAGGAGAGGGTAAGAGTGCTCCCACAGGTAGCATGAGCTTTTTGAAGGAAAGAGCTGCTCAGGCCAGTCTCTTCTCCTCCCTCCCCACCCCCACTTAAAACTCTTGACTTTCATCCTTTTCTGTTGTGCCCACCCCTGGGCTCTTGTCTACTGATTCCTTTCCATCCCTCTCTTTCTCTGGCTTTAGCTCATGCTGATCCCTGTGCCACCAATGCCCTTCCCCTTTGGCTAAAGCTGGCCTGTCCCTCATATCCCAGCAGCAATGGCTCCTGTTCTAGAATGTCCTTCCACACTTCCTCCTCCAGGGAGGGAGGGTCCTGCCTCCCACCTCCCCTGGGGGAGATGCTGTGACCCTTTCTTCTAAAGTCATCACACTTTGTTGCCATTCTTCTTTAATGGAAGGAGAGCGTACACTTCCCCAAAAGCAAAGAAAGCTTTTTTTAAAAAAAGATTTTATTTACTTAAGACACAGAGAGAGAGAGAGAGAATGCATAAGGAGAGGGAGCAGCAGGCAGAGGGAGAAGCAGGCTCCCCATCTGAGCAGGGAGCTCGATGCAGGGCTCAATCCCAGGACCCTGGGATCACGACTTGAGCCGAAGACAGATGCTTAACCGACTAAGCCACCCAGACGCCTCCAAGGAAAACATTTCTAGTTCATCGTGGAAGCCCCAGACCTGGAGCAGCATTCAGGACAAAGAGGGTCCTCAATACAATAATGTGTTCATTGAACACAATGGAATGAAGGAAGGAGAAATCAGCATGAGCTGGGCCCTGTTCTCAAGGTCAAGGAGATGCTGCGAGGCTACCCAGGGACAGGAACTCAACTGTAGGCTGTGAATGAGGCTTCTACAGAAATGCTCCTGAATGCCACTTAGCAATATTGTGCAGGTTGTCTTTAGGAAGTGGCAGAGAACTTCACAGACCTCTGCAACTAGAAACTACAATGGTAATTTTTCTATAGGGCTAAGCAGTTGTCAGAGACATACAAATGAGTATCATTTCTAATACACAATCAAATAGACACACAACCCGGATGGAAAAAAAAAATCAAGTGATGCAGTCATTCCAGCCGAAAATTAATAGGAAAGTAAGATTATTGGGATGTACCAGAGGAAAGATTACTTACAACAGTCTCCTTCATAAAGAAAATAGGAATATATGTTTCAGTTTTGCTCAAGTATAAATTACTATAATTTATTCAGAATGATCTATGTTGGTACACATTTTTTTAAGTGTGCAGAGTACTCGATAAATATCTGGACTTGTTTTATTTCAAATAAAATTATTTCCCCTTAAAAAAGCAAATTCCACTTTGCACATATGTAAATCCTTCCCTGAAGGAAGTTGAAGGGCTTTCCTTCATTCGCGTGTTGGAGCATCCCCACAGGGTAGGAGTGGGGAGGAATTGTCCCTATTTTATAGATGGGAAAACAGAGACCTCTGCTCCCCGCCCAGAGGTGAAATTGCTAGCCCGGGGCCATGGTCAGCGGGATGGTCTCATGTCCAGAGGTCCTGGCAGCCAGGCCAACACTGTTTTCTGCTGATGTGGTGTCTTTTCAAAGGTACTTATCAATTTTTTTTTTCATGATTAAGTCGATCAAAATTAAACAATTCTTGGACGTGTGTTTAACAGTGGGGGCCACGGCCAGGTCCGGCGGCCACGCTGTGCTCAGCTCTGCTGACCCAATTAAGGTCAGGCTTTGGCTTGCCATTAGCATTTTATACTGTCCTGAGTCAGTTGCTAAAATGCATTGCACTGCAATTTGTTTTGGCTATAAAAATGTGACCCAGGAAGCAAGAAGAGTTAAATCACGAGGTTAGAGGATGTCAGGGGCGACGCAGAAGGAAGCTGACGAGAAAAGCGCGGGTCAGGGGGGCCGTGCTTTGCTCTCTGCAAGTTGTAAAATGCAATGCCTGAAATAGCTAACAAGACTTTGTTATCTAGTTATGTCTGATTATATGTTCTTGGCCAACTGGAAGCGAGAGGCAAGGCACATACCCTGGACAGTCCAGTAACAAGCCATCCCACAAATGTGGTCGGAAACCCACTCAGGCCACTGAGTCACTGAGGCTCTACTGCGGGTGTCCTATATGCTTATTCACCGTCCAAGGGAACGCTGGTTACCAGGTAGGTGTGGAAATTTCAGGGGGAACTTGCTTTTAAAAATAAGGCGGCCCCTTGTCTTTGCTGCTGAATCTCACTGTCTTTACACTTGATTTGCACAGGGCCTGGTGCACAGCAGGGCAGTCCTTTGAAGGCTAAAACCTCCGCCCAGCCCCTAGACCGTTAGGCATCCTGGGGCTGGGCAGCTGTGCCAACTCCGAGCAGCTCTGGTGTGAACTCAGGGGCAGCAAGCACTCAGGCAGAGCCCTGCCTTTCCCCAAGCACCAGCCTCCCTGGGTGCCTGGCCCGGGGGGGAGGGGGGCATTAGGCCAGCATTAGCTGGCGGGACCTCTCTAGCTCTCCTGCAGACCTGTGAGGGCCTGCTGTTCCCAGGGCAACGGTAGCAGTAAGGGATGAGGGAGGCCCAGGGGTCCTGGCCTGGTCAGCAGATCTGCCCCTGGCAGGTAGAGACAAGGGGACCAAGGCTAAAGGAGGAAAAGAATGCCCAGAACTGGAAGCTCGCAACTTAACAGACCAAGAGTCTAAAACCCTAAATCTGAAGATTTGCATTATGATCGGAGGACCCCTGCAGCTGAAGAAAAACCAGAGTTCTAAAATACCCGATCAGCATCAAACATGCAAGATTTAGAATAATCAAATGGAGTATTAAAAAGGTAGGCAGAGAGGCCAGTCTAGCGTTTCGGATCCGATAAAACGCGTGACTCCACAGCTAAGTTATTCCCAGAGCCCTGTGTGGGTTCAAATTGTATAGACATGTGCAAGGAAATACTTCTGTTAAAATACCCATCTCTCGCCTCTCAGTTTATTTGTTTCAATACCTACCCGATTTTTTCTTTAAAACGGAACTATCAGGTCAAATGGCTTTGCATTAAAATTGTTTCAAGTTTTCAAAAGATTTAAGATTAGTGTTCTAGAAAGAAGTGAAGCTTCTGTCCAAATATTTCAAATTTGGATCCCTCCACGGCAAAAATAAATGGATTAAAAAGTCTTTTCAGGAGCAATTACACTACCTTGAAGATGAAGGTAGATTTTAAAATAATCGTGCATTAGAAGGAGTTTAAGTACTAAAAAGGAATGAAAGAACCATTAAGCTGGAAAATATCTTACCTTGAGAAGTTGAGGAAATGAACATGTCGAGTGAATAAATAGGGCTGTTCGGCAGTACTTATATTTTTAATCAGTTCCATCTATCAAAAAAAGTACAAAATTAGCATATATAGGATCTAATTTACCAAACTATATTAAGCTAAAGGTTATGTTCCCTACTCCTTGATCCTCTCTATTACCTCTTAGACTAGGGCCAATACAGCTGTGTTTGGTGCAAGCATCTATGAACTTGATGGTAGTCTTCTTGCTGAATAAAACTGCTATCCAAATTTATAGTCCTGTTTTTAATTTAGTTGATTGCTACCATGAAAACAATGTGACAGGTTAAGTCATTTTAACTGGAGAATTCAGTATCTGGCTGTACCGAAATGCAAGTAAAAAAAAAAAAAAAGTCTTGATTCCCCTCCTTTAAAAGTCAAATCAAGACAAGAGGTTAAACATTATTTAACATTTCTATAACAATATTCCTGAGATCTACAGAAATATTTGAAACTGGTTCTGCAGAATTTAACAGTGGGAATAAAAGGAGGAAACACCGCATGATTTCCCCTTTGATCACAAAAATGTACAAAGCAAATATTTTATAGGGAACACACAAATGCCCAAAACTTCTTGGGGTTCTGGTGGGTGGTCATCTGAAGTATTTATTTGCAGTTATCAGCAAGGCAAAAAGGAGTTTATATTTGTATAAACCAAAGTTTATGGTCTCCTGGAACATGTCATGATACGGAAAATGTTTAGCAAAATCTGTTAGAAATTCCAAGCATTCTTATGACTCCCTGCCTTCCTGAATTCCACTTTCCTTAGAGTTTCTAACTGGCCCCATCAATACTGACACACAGTGGAATTTTTTAAGAGCACATTGAAATTTGCCACTTTGGATGGACATCAGAAGTGCAGCATCTCTTAGGAACTAGAAAACTGGAAACAAAGGCAGTCGTTCATGTGTTAGCCATAGTAGCAGCAACGACGATAAAATCAGAGTCTGGAAATCCAGGATGGAAAACCTGGCTCTGCCTTGCTCCCTCATGTCCTGCACAGGTCTGACAATACAGAAATGTTCGGTAAGTATCTGTTGAATGAATGAACTCCAACTAGTTCCTGCATTACAGATTGTTACATTAGGACCTCAGTGTCTAAAGCCTTTAATTAGATATTCATGCTCCCAATGACTGTTTAAAGAAATGAAATTGAATTTTAAAAGTCAATGACTTGCGGTTCATAACCTTGAGCTCTGTTCATCAGTGGCAGGCAGGGGTAAAGAATGGTCCGCCTGTCCCCCAGCCGGAGCATAAAAGGAAACTGAATCTAGCCTCTTTATATGCTGTTTATCCTCTATGTACCTGCCGACCCCGTCCCCCTCCCCCGCCCCGCCATGTCCCAGCACTTGTTTTTGGCAATAGAACTCCCTGCTTGGTCACACTACGAATTTTCATTTTTGATGGACCTACCAAATAGGATTACAGATTTGGAAGCTCAACTCAAGATATCTGAGGATGTCTGCTTAGAAACGTAACTCCTTACTGTGTCTATGTTAATATAAAGACCACTTAATGCTTTAATCTCTAGATTATTTTTATTCAGCTATGTCTCTGCCCACAGATGAGTAATGTGAGAAAGCCCCCTGGTATTGTACAAGGAAGCTGGAAGAACAGGTCAGAAGAAAAACTGTTTCTTTCACATTTTCAACATTATATTACATTCTCTAAACACATGTCAATGGGTTAAATTGAATGGAAGAACAGTTGGGGTTAGACCTGGAGAACAATGTCATAATAGTCATAAAGCTGTCTATTTCGCAGGGCGAAATGGATTAGCAGTGACAGTGCATAACTCTTTCTCGACAAACCTTTAAACATAGAAGAAAAGTATTAATGCTCATGTTTATTGCATTAGTAGCATGAAGTCGGAGAGTATATCCAGCTCTCAGACCTTCCGTCGCTGCACACGAATGGTGAAGCCACGTACAAAGTACCGCTAGCCCAGGGTAAAGGCATTACGGTCAAGGTGTCCTTTGACTGTCTTCACAAATACTAAGAATTTCCCCAGGTCTCAGGGCAGGCAGCGGTCTCCTTGCCCCTGCTGCCCTTCCCCAGAGTTCCATTCTGGCCCTCCTCGTTGCCAGCAGCCTGCCTCTTCTCTTGCCCAAGTCTTATCCACATGGGTGGCATCATGGGTCAAGATGGCACTACCTAAAATCATCTCAGAAACCTCCTGTCCTTTTCCTTGGCTCATGCGGGATCAGTGCTGGCCTTCGTTATGTATTCCACTGCCTACATTCATCCACTGTTCATTCATTCAGCATTTATTGAGCACCTACTAGGTTCTGGAGATCGAAACATAAATAAGGTGAGAGGGAAGGCACAGAAAGGCCAGATAGTGGAGTGTGTCGTGATGGTGTCCCCAAAGCCACGATGGCCCCAACCACCCTCTTGCTCCTCATCCATCTTTAGTCCTCATCCAGCATACTCCAGCTCTGGAGACTGTGGTCCTGGTTAATGGTACTATCCATATTTTCACATTTGATCTGGGTCTTTCCTGACTTTTGTAATTCATCACTTGCTGAGTCATGTTGAGTTTACTTTTATTCTCACCTTCAACTGGCATTTCAGATGTCCCGTGGCCAGCCAAACCAGCCCTCTGTTTCTTCCTCGCACTGTGTCCAAGCTGAGGCCCAAGCTTCCTCTTCTGGAATATTCTTCCTCTTTTCTCTGCATGTCCAAATCCTAACCACCTTTCCATCTCTCTAAAATGCCTGCCTCTTTCAAAGCAGCCTTCCTGGATCTCCTTTGATTCAATATCCACTGATTTCCAACTCCGTGCCAGGCAATGTATTGCTTGGGGTCATGGCTACAGCGAGAAAAGATTTGGCTCTTGCTCTCAGGAAGCTCGAGGTCTTGGGGTGAGGCATCTCTCTCTGCCCGCAGATGGAGAGGCAGTGTTCCCCCCAGGACACGTTCCTGAGGAGTCTGCAAGGACCCGCAGTAATAACCAAGTGAAGAAAGGGCCCCGCAGCCCTGCGGGCAGAGTGAACAGGACGTGGAAAGGACAGCACCCGAAGTGACCTGCCAGGAGTTCCGTGGGCCAGAGGTCAGGTGTGGGATCTGCCAGGCAGCAGATACGACTAGAGAGAAAGGCAGGCGGTCATTGAGGGCCCTGGAGGTCACGTGAGGAATTTTGACACTTATGCTATGGGCGATCCACAGTCAAAATGGGCTTTTTTTTTTCTTCCAGATCTGAGATCAGGGCGGAGAATGTGAAGAAGAAAAAGAAGGGAAGGATTAGAGACAGACAGTTAAGGCAGGAAGTTGGGGCAATAATCCCCCTAGGACATGACAGGGGCATGAACTAAAATGTGCTTCTGGTGCGGGACCGCAGACCAGCAGCATCGGCAACAACTGGGGTAGCAGCTTGTCAGAAAGGCAGATTCTCAGGCCTCACCCCAACCGAGGGAATTAGAAGAAACTCTGGGGGTGGGGCCCATCAGTCTGTGTTTTCACAAGCCCTCCAGGGGATTCGAAGGGACTGAGGTTTGAGAACCACAGAAGGAAGTCACCAGAAGTGAAGACAGACGGGGAGGTTTAGTGGACGCTAAAGAGAGAGGATCTTCTCAGCCCCATGGCCAGGTGGCGGCCGAAGGGAAGGAGCAGGGGTGGGGGAGAGAGCTTCCCAGAGCCCTGGCGGGATCCGAACACAGGCTGGTGCCTGCTTATGGGGACGGGGATGGGGAACGCTGGGCAGGAGCTAGTCTGGCTGCAGAAGTGAGGCCAAATAGATTTGGCTTTGAATGTCTTTGGCTTGAAATCCTGTTGTCTTCTTTGGTCTCCCGGAGTGCTTTGAGGGTCTTCTAGAACGTACACTTTTTACGTTACATCATAGCTGAGTCTGTGCACTGGCTTTGAACCAGACTATAAGGTCCTTGAGGGTCGAGGCTGGGCTCTAAGTATTTCTCCAGAAAACCTGGCACAGAACACCTACCTCACAATGGCTTATGGTGTGAAGACACCTCCTTCAGAAAGACTTTTCTGGAGTCAAGAAATGTTCACTGGAGGATAGAATTCTCTCTCAGTCGATGATGTTAGCCTCTCTGGGACAGACCTGCCCATTCATCACCCTGGTGTGACAACATCTACGACCCAGCAACACTGCACGATCACTGCCTGAGTGGTTTCTGGGCTGCACACGGGACCCAGAAGCTCTTTCTTCACATGCTGTCATTCATCCTCAAACGACTCTACAAGTTAAGTATTATTATCTCCACTTTACAGATTAAGAAACTGAGGCACAAAAAGGCTATGGAGATTGCTTAAGGTCTCACTGGTAGAAAAAAGTGGAGTCAGGATTCGAACTCAAGTCGGTCTGACTCCAGAAATCCTGCTCTCTTATCGCTGAGCTACAATCTCCTCACCATCCCTGGTGCTTTTTGATCTATACATTAACCTCTTAAAAATGGGAGGAAGAGGTTGGTTAGCAAAATAACTCCAGAGACTAAAGAGGGTTTATGGGGATATAAATTTTCTACCTATCATGGGATGTGCTGAAAAATGGAGAGAAAGTTATGGCAGGTGGAAAAGCATTAAAAATAATAAAATATGAAAGCATTAAAATATCAGACAGAATATATATATTTTTTAAAGTTCTAGGTGGGAAAACAGCATATTTTAACAAGAAGAGGAATGAGTTGAAAAATACTGGGGGAAAAAAGCATAATGGCATGTATCTAAAGGAAGAAGTTAAGTAAGCTACAGTGCATCTGAGAACGAAAGTGAATTGAGGTTTAAAAAAAAAAGGTGAGCCTCAAACAGAATTTATAATGCAGAGGATCTGTGAGGAAGGGACTTTTCATCTTTTGTTTTCCATCTAACTGGCTGGGATGGTAGAGCCAAAAACCTTTCCCTGCAGTTCCACAAGCGCAGCTAGTTAGTGAAAGACTTCGCTCCCAACGTCTTTAGAAAATGCTTGTGAGTCGTAATTGACAGAGTCCTGACCCCACTCTGGTCTGAATTCTTGTGTCCCTTGTGAGCAACTAGAGGCCCTATAATTTTGCAAAACATCTTAATGAAAGAAAAGACACGTTTTTAACACATCAAAGCCAAATAAGGAGTAGCTCAGAGGAGAACTCTGTGGCCCTTTAATCCCCGAGACTGGGAGGATGGCTCTAGGCTCTGGTTTCCTTCCCCTCTTCCTTCTGCCTGGGGGGAAGCCTTGCTAGCACTGGGCAGAATGGTCTTTCTACCTTCAGCTCGGAGCAACACATGCCTGCAATGAAGACTGAGTCCACCAGGAGGAGCAATGACACGAACAAGGCAGAGAGGCTGGGTCTGAACAGCCTAGAAAATCAAATCTCATTGCTACAATTGGAAGGACAGGAGAACACATTTTAATTTTTTGGGCATTGTTCCTTCTTCCTCATTTTACCTTTTCTTTCTACGGAGGTTCCATTTAGCGGACTCAGCTTTTGTCTACAGGAATCCAAGATAAGACCTTGTCTGCAGAGTTGGGTGAACTCGTCCCTCCTGTGACCTGGCGATAGACTGTCTGCTAATCTCGTTGGTTTGATTCCAAGGTCTGGCCCAAGCAGCTCTGATGCCTGTGGACACCGTCGCTACTACTATAAAGTCAGGGAACTCTGAGGGTCATTCTGTGGAGACTTTTGCAGACGGGTCTCAAGCAAGGGAAACATTCCCGGGATAAATGTGCAGGCTCCCCAGAAGACACCACTCAATACTTCAGAGGAAACGTGGTGTCTTCAGAGGTTGAAAGAGGAATTTTTCTTGCTTAGTGGAGGATTCAGTTTAATAAAATGACAACTTTCTAATAATTAGAGCCTTTCGTGCAATGATGCTTCGCTAGAATTGTGCATG
Source organism: Potos flavus (assembly GCA_028534135.1). Classification (NCBI taxonomy): domain Eukaryota; kingdom Metazoa; phylum Chordata; class Mammalia; order Carnivora; family Procyonidae; genus Potos; species Potos flavus. The sequence goes on from CM052886.1 coordinate 14,602,394, forward strand.
AAGACCTCTGGGAATTTTTTTTGCCCCAAAGATACAAATACCAGGGGTCTTTGAGTCTAACTCAGTTAAGAGTCTAACTTTAGACTCTTAAGAGTCTAAAGAGTCTAACTCAGTATTTTGCAGTAGGACCAGGAAACATGGCGTTGTGAAAAAGCTCCCACGAAGATTTTGATGCTTGTCATGATTAAGAACAACTTATTTAACGGCTTCCCAGTGCCCACTCAATAAAGTTCTACCTCCTCAGCCTAGCGTTCAGAGCTCTCCAGGACTTGACCCCAGTTCCCTTTCAAGTCTCCTTCTCCCTATGCTTCTTGAACACTTGTTCCTTCCCATAAAATAGGGCGGTATTAGCTTCCTAATAATGTCAATTAAAGGATTAGAAACAAGGTGCACGAGCATCTAGAGTGCTCTCTGGGGTTCAATATATAGCGTTATGAGTAAGTCCTCAATAAATATTCACCAAAATGAATGCAGACACCATAGTGAGACCAGCTCTGGAAAGGAGCAAGTGAACCTTTGTTAACAAACAGAGGCCAGATGCGCCTGCCGTAGGGCAACCTGGGAGGAGCCCCCATGGCCTCTAGATCGTCTCCAAATGCAACAGGATCCCTGCAGGTGAGTTTTCCTTTTTGCAGCTGCCATGCTACATTGTCACGGTCAGGCCAGGCAAAGGGAAGTTTCAAACAATGGTGAAGCAATTCCGATTTTGACCAAGAGGCGGAAGCAGTCCAGAGCGCACGGGCACAGGGGTCTCGGTCTCTTCTGCCCTCTGAAGACTTTTCAAGGTTTGGATAATTCGAATAGCTGTTGAAGAGAGTCAAAGCAGATGTGAAGTTTACAGTGGAAGAGGAGCCTTTCCTGGCATGACGGGCAGAAGCGGCAGAAGAGGCTGGCGCAGCATTTTCCAAGCTGGGAGTGGGAGTTCTGTGGGATGCCCGTGACAGCCGTGAGCTCCCAGGAAGCCTCCCCTGGCCAGCTGAGACCGGAAACTCTAGGGCATAGCCGGTTCGACAGATTGTTCATTTGGTTTTTAATTGAAGGAATTTTTAGTCCTTAAAATGTGAACAATTGGTATAAATCTTCCTGAAGGGAAGCTAGGGGTAGCATTCCCTAAATTTATTTAACTGTGGTATTTTCTTTCTTTTTTTTAAAGATTTTATGTATTTATTTGACAGAGACAGAGCGAGAGAGGGAACACAGGCAGGGGGAGTGGGAGAGGAAGAAGGCGGCTTCCTGATGAGCAGGGAGCCTGATGTGGGACTCGATCCCAGGACCCCAGGGACCATGACCTGAGCTGAAGGCAGACGCTTAACGACTGAGCGACTGAGGTGCCTCCCGTGGTTATTTTCTTTAAAAAAATTTTTTTCCAGTGTCTCAGGGGATTAATATTTTCAGGAACACACTTAAGGAAATGCTGATATGATAGATTTGACAGGACTCCTAAGCCTGTATGACATTTCATTAAAAACAAAAATCACGAAGTTTTCTGGGCTCTACCCCACAATCTCTAGGAGAAGGGCCGTTGCAACTATATGTTTCAAAAGGCTCTGCTACAGATTCTGCTCTGCTGCCAGGATGGAAAGTCGCTGCATCAGGAGAATGGCTTTGGATTCAAGAAGACGGAGGTTCAAGTCCAAGCAGCCCAGACATTCTATTAGATTACATTTGGAAAGTGACTTAATCTGGGTGTCTTAATTTTCCCATCCATAAAATAAAGAATTATACCCACTCGCTGGTATAACTTTTGGTCCAAAAGAGTGACATGAAGTAGTGAAGTAAAATAATGAGCCTGTGGTAGGTGCCGTTTCCAATCTGTGATTCTCAGTAGCTCTGACATAAATAAAGAGTAAAGTCATTTGCTTTCTCGATCTCTTCGGTTCCTATGCTAACAGTTTCTGTCCCTCTCCCACAAGAATGAAATAATTTTGAGTCCTTTATATCCGTGACGTGCCTGTGGTGCACTCTGACCTCCACTGCCCTCAGAGCCATGATGTGAAACAGCGTTGGACCATTAACGAAAACGGTTACGAGTCTTTTGGCAATCACACTCATGGCTTCTGGAAAAATAGTTCCCTATCTTTCAAATTGTATATCATCTCCATTTTCTGATTTTCTCAGAGATTATCTAAACCAGCCCAAGACACTGAAATCTGGTTTCAGAGTATACATGAGATGATGAGTTCATGGGCCCGGAAAAGGTCCAGCATTTGGCCAGCAGCAGGTGTCCACACTCTTCGGTCGAGGTAGAATTTTAAAAATATAAATTTCAATGGTCTTTCTGTTTCTATAAGGGCAGATATAATGGGATTTGGTGTCTTTGGTCTCCCTTTCCTTTTTAATAATCCCTTTAGTGTCTTAATCCATTAAATAGACTTAGTTAAACTTAGTATATCGCACGCGCGCGCGCGTTTGTGTGTGTGTGTGTGTGTGTGTGTGTGTGTGTAATGACAGCTACCCTCCAGGGAGAAATGTATGCACAAGTCTGACTCTGGCCCCGAGAAGTACCTTTGTGTATGAATGGAATGATATAGATAATTCCAGTCTTTTGAGTGGATACTATTCCAAAGTTCATTTGTAAGTCAGTCGTTGGGAACCTGGAACACGTTTTCTCATAAAAGAAATGTTCTACATGGTGGAGAGAGACCGGGCCAGCCCACAAGGGCCTGTTTAACTCATGCAGCACCTGAAGCGGGATTGTTACTCACTGTGGGGAACAGCGTTTCCATGGGAACATGTTGTCAGAGCCCCCCAGCTTAAAGATTGAGAACCACTGACTGTAAAATGTTAACTCATCTTCCTTTTTCCTTTAATAAATTACCAAGCAGAGGAGCTATTCTTTTTTTTTTTCCCCAGAGGAGCTATTCTTACCGCAAATTATTTCTCGAATATATTAGGTTAAAATAATATTCCTTCCCTGCGTGTTTAATGCACTCCGTAACTTGAGCAGAAGGGACGCGTATAACAGGGAAAGAGGTTCCTTGAAGCATTCTCGAGCTCTTTGTCTCTGCATGTCCCACCAGCCAGCTAACAGCAGAGACGCAGCTGTCACTCGCTACGTTTGCTGTCACAGCCAAATTGTTTGTTTCTTCCTATCTTATCATCTTCCACAGTTTTTAAGACTTGCCTTATAATTTAATAGGAATCTGGAATCATGAAGTAATGCTATACATTCTAGGTCACACTGACCACAGGAATCAGAAGTGTTTCAACTACACCATACACAGATTATACTAGAAGTTGTATAAATGTATCATGGAGTCACAGGGCTGGAAAGAACCTTAAGAGATTGTCTAGTCTGTTCCCTGGCTTCCAGACAAGCCAATCATTCCAAACAGATGAGAGCTAACCTCTCTTTTAGAGGAGGAGGAGGAGAACTCTGTCTTTAACCCTTTCTGGACTGAACGATGTATATACCATTAGTAAATTATTGTTATTTTTAAATCTAACATGCTTCTCTTGACAGTTACAACTGTATTTTACTTTCTCACGTTTGCTTCTCATAGGAAACAAAGTAGGTGCAAAGCCCCACATTTTAAACATTTTAAACACCACATTTTGTCCTTTCTCTTCTGGGGCATTCCCAAACATCGCAGTGTCTCATACTGTGGTTACTTTCATCCCATTCTCTCCGGGTTGTTTGTACCCCTTCAGCAGTGGGCACTAAAATCAACCTGCAGTATCTTCTGAGACATCTGAGAAGTGGGCATGCTTTCCACTTGTAGGAATATTTAAATATAATCTGATACATAGACCCAAAGACCTAGACTCCAAGGAAAACCAAATTTAATAATTGTAATAAAATTGCAATAACTTAGGCTAATTATTTATAGTCACTTTCTTTCCGGCAGCGACAAGGGCATAACCAGCCTGATAAGATGAGCTTTTCGATCAGCTAGGGAAATGAAAGAGAACCTAGTCCTTTCCAAGTTATTCATAAATTGTGATATCCTTAAACATCACCAAGTATCATTTTTCCTAGAGAGCCTACCACACAACCTGTAAGAGCTGATCTCAAAATATTTTTTGCTGATTGGAAGTGACTATTCAAACTTGATACTCAGAGAGCCTTTAATGGAAGTTTTCAAAGGAAGGAGCTTTTGGATCTCTGCCCTGGGAGACACTGAATGTAACGGCTTTACGGCGAGCACGACTAGTTGTGTTACTGTCTTAAGAGAGTCCTACCATCCCCAAGATAAAAGAGAAAGACGAGCTATTGTAAATTGATAACAAGATGCCTTCTGTTTGAGAGGTTCTGAATACCTCAGAGGTGGGGATTATGTCAGAAAGAAGTGGACATGGGTAAAAATTTCCATAATTATGCTTTCAATCTAATGATAAACCATGTGTCTTGTTTATTCCCGAAATTTCTGTATTCATTGGGTGGTGTGATGGTTAATTTTATATGTCAGCTTGAGTGTCCAAGGGGTACCCAGATTAAATAATATTTCTGGGTGTGTCTGTGAGGGTGTTTTCAGATGAGACAAGCATTTCAGTCAGTGGACTTAGTGAGGCAGACCACTGTCCCCAGTGTGGGTGGGCATCATAAAATCCCTTGAAGTCCTCAATAGGAACATAGAAAGAGGGAGAAGGAATTCTCCCCTTTTTTTCTGCTTCACTGATTAAACTGGGATATCACATCTTATTTCCCTGCCCTTGCATTGGGATTTACATCATTGACTCCCCTCATTCTCAAGCCTTCGTATTTGGACTAAGACTGAATGACACCAATGGCTTTCTTGGGTCTCCAGCTGGTCGATGGCAGATTGTGAGAGTTATTGGCCTCCATTATTGCATGAGCCAATTCCTCATAATAAACCCCCTTTTTCTATTTACTTTATCTATCTATCTCTCTATCTCTCCAACTATCTAGGTATCTCCATTCTACTGGTTCTATTGTCTGAAGAACTCTGAGTTATGCCAGTGGCTGTCCATTCTAAGTATCTAAGGGGACAAAGGCAACTTGTTAAGACCAAGCTAGCAAACCTGACCTTGTAAAATGACCGTGAGAGCCCTGGGCCTAACTTTTGGACATGAGCAAGCCACCTCAATGGAGACTATTGACCCTGCTTTTGTAGAAGCTTACAGAGTAAAACCCGTCTTCATAGCCTCCTGGCAGACTACAATACCCCTAATCTACCACCAGCATGTCTACTGGTATGACTCGGCCTCATTTAGGCACAATTCTTCCCGGGAAATGGGGTAATTCTTTAGCTTCTGCTGAATATGCCAAGTGCTGCCTTGAAGTTCAAGACCCCCTGAGCTCAGCCACAACAAGAAGCTCATGCTTGTATCATTCAATCAGATTCCTGGACCAAAGAGAATTTTCTCTTTCTTATAACCATAAAGATTTAGGGCAATTGTGAAAAAAAGCAGAAAAAGAAATATTAAAATCTTTTCTTATTTTTGCTGTCAGGACGTCAGCGTAATTTGTAGCTCGGTGGTGTAATTATTTGAGAATCACGCATTGCTAATTTCAGCTAAGTAGACAGTGACGAGTGTACACCGCCTTTCACCCATCTCAGTAGAAGTATCCCTTCAGGGAAATTTCCCGTCTAAAGACTTCCTTCAGACCCTTTAACTTAAATGTCCTTCCACACTCTGGCAAAAATACAGTATGACATTGCAACTCTGGTATTCATTTGTTAGGTGTTTGAGGGATGTCTTGTAAGACACCCACTAATTACACAAATGAATTGACACAGAAGTACATTGAACCACGGGGCAAAGACAACTTACTTGTTCATTTTTAGTAAGCCTGGTTTTGTTGTGAATGTCTGACGTGACCAAATTGAATCCGTGCTTTTCCGACAAGATTCTCAAAAGCAAGACCACGGTACGACTCCCACACTTGCCTACTCTGTTGTACACCACCTGGCTGGGGAACGGCAGCACCTGGGAACGAACGAGAGCAAACGTGAGACTTTGGGTTAGGGCCACTGGGGCTCTTCCCTCAACTTCAGAACAACGAATGTCTAGCAGTCTAAACGAGAAGGGTTCTTGTCAAGTCAGTGGGAGAACGGAAGCAACGAACTCATGTTTTACCTTCACAATTTAACCTGAGAGAAATCCTGGACTCGTTAGCGCTCTCTGTGCCCTGATACTTAAAACTATTAATAAAAAAAAAAACAAAACAGGGGCACCTGGGTGGCTCAGTGGGTTAAAGCCCCTGCCTTCGGCTCAGGTCATGATCTCAGGGTCCTGGGATCGAGCCCCACATCGGGCTCTCTGCTCAGCAGGGAGCCTGCTTCCCCCTCTCTCTCTGCCTGCCTCTCTGCCTACTTGTGATCTCTCTCTGTTGAATAAATAAATAAAATCTTAAAACAAAACAAAACAAAACAAAACAAAACTGGTAAAACTTCAGGTCAACTGTAAGACTAATTATGAAGCTTCTTTTGTTTCTTCTTAGGAACAAAATATACAAATACGTGCTTTGATGACAATATATGCCTTTGCTAGTTATATTATGCTTCATTAGAACTTAATTTGTAGAGTGGTCATGGAAAAATATAGTAATTAAAATTGAGACATAAATAAAAATTCACAATAAAACTCACTCTTGCGGAGTGTACAATTCAGTGGTTTTAATGTATTCACAAAGTTGTGCAACTACCACCTCTATCCAATTGCAGAACATTTTCATTACCCCTGAAAGAAACTCCATACCCATTGGCACTCACCTTTCACTTCCCTCACTATCCTGGTCCCATGAAACCACTTATGTACTTTCTGTCTCTATGGTTTTCGTCTATAGCATTCCGGACATCTCTTACAAATAGAATCACATAATATGTGACCTTTTGTGTCTTTCAGTTAGCATAATGTGCTCAAGATTCATCCATATTGTAGTATGAATCTGTATTTCATTCCTTTATATGGCTGAATAATATTACATTGTATGGATATACCATATTTTGTTTATATGTTCATGAATTGATGGACATTTGGATTGTTTTCACTTTTGGGCTACTATGAATAATGCTGCAATGAACATCTGTGCGTAAGTTTTTGCGTGGACATATGTTTTTGATTCACCTTGTATATATCCTAGAAGTGGAATTGCTGGATCATATGGCAATTCTGTTTAATTTTTGGGAGAACTGCCAAAGTGTTTTCAATGCAGCTGCACCATTTTATATTTTCACCAGCAATTCATGAGAGTTCCAATTTCTCCACATCCTTGCCAACACTTGTTATTGCCCATTTTTTTAATAGCCATCCTAATGGATGTGAAGTGGTATCTCATTGTTTTGATTTGCATTTCCCTGATGACTAATGATGTTGAGCATATTTCATATGCTTATTGGACATTTGTATATTTTTTTTGGAGAAATGTCTGTTCAAATCTTTTGCCCATTTTAAGACTGGGTTATTTGTCTCTTTATTACTGAGTTTTAAAAGTGCTATATTTATTCTGGATTTGTGAATATAAGATCTGCAAATATTTCCCCCCATTCTATGGGTTTTCTTGACTGTGTTCTTTGAAGTCCAAAAGTGGTTAATTTTGATGAAGTTTAATTTATCTAATTTTTCTTCAGTGCATTATGTTTTTGGTATTACATCTAAGAAACCATTGCCTAACCCATGAACGTTTTCTCCTAAGAGTTTTACAGTTTTAGTGGAAACATTTATGTCTGATTCATTTTGAGTTAATTTTGTGTATGATGTGAGCTAGTGATCCAACTTCATTCTTTTGCATGTGAATAGCCATTTGTCCCAGCACTATTTATTGAAGACTATTCTTTCTCCATTTAATTGTTTGACACCCTTTTGAAAATCCACTAACCATAAATGTATGAGTTTATTTCTGGACTCTCAGTTCTATCCTATTGATCTATGTGTTTAATCTTATGCCAGTACCACAGAGTTTTGATTATTCTTGCTGTGTTGTAAGTTTTGAAACTGAAAAGGGTGAGTCCCTCAAACTTTGTTCCTTTTCAAGATTGTTTTGGCTATTCTGGATCGCTTGCATACCATATGAATTTTAGAACCAGCCTATCAATTTCTGTAATATATATAAAAAAAAAGGCAGGTGAAATTTTGATAGGGATTGTGTTGAAACTGTAGATCAATCTGGGGACTACTGCTATCTTAATAATATTAAGTTTTCCAATCCATGAACATGGGAAATCTGCTTTATTTTGTTCTCATTTCATTTGCTTCACAATGTTTTGTAGTTTTCAGTATAAAAGCCTCACACTCCTTTTACTCTTTTTAATGCTATTTTGAATGGATCTGTTCTCTTAATTTCATTTTTGGATTGATTGTTCACTGATAGAAACAGTTTACTTTTGTATATAGATTCTGCATTCTTCAGTCTTGCTGCATTCATTTATTAGCTCTAAGACTTTTTTGTGTGGATTCTATTAGATTTTCTATATACGAGATCAAGTCATCTGCAGAGATAGTTTACTTCTTCCTTCCCAATATGGATGCCCTTTCTTTCTTTTTCTTTTCTAATTGTCTGGTTTATAATGATTTTGATAGACTAAGAAGCCATTATGAAAAGTATCTGATTAAATATTTATATCCCCAATAAAGATAATATTTCCATTTGAATGCTCAACATAGAGTAACAACTGACAAAAGATCAAGAGTCCTTCATTCAGAACATACCCTATAACAGAAGGCCATAAAAAGGCCCAAAGCTATAGTACAATATAAACATAAATATCCTAACTTGCCTACTGTATGTAATATGAATTTTGCCTTTGTAATTAGAGGTTTACTTATTTTTCTGAACTATATTATATGCAGAGTAACATTTCATAAATTTCATAAATTCATAAATTTGAACTTAAACTTGCCATTGGAATAAAACATAATATCTGTATCGCTCACTTAGCAATTATATCACATATCATTTTGATATATTTTTTCCAGTATATGTATTTTTTAATGAGCAATATCTTGTTTTTGGTTTTTTTTTTTTTTAGGACCAGTCAGTATCTTCTATTGTGTGCCCTCATACTGCCTAGAACATGCCGTATACATATACAGAGGGCCTCAACAAACATTGATTGGTTGACTTCAATAAGGGATTGAATGTATTGTTTAACATAATTAACACAATGATTCTGCTAAAATGTGAGACCAGGAGAATCTTCAAATACAGCTGATGTTTCTAACCAAATGCTAATAAAAGGCATCAGGGTAGAAGGATGATCATTATAATAAGTCATTTTGCTTATGGTTTTATCAGTGAGTACCAAAAAGGTATGCTCGCTGGCAACAACTGCAAAGTTCAGATATTCAGATAAATCATAAATGGTCTTCCTCCTGAGGTTATGATCCAGGAAGGCTGAACTATAGTAGGAAATTAACAGTGTTTGTAAGTTGGACTTTCCATAATAACCGGGCTGGAGTAAAGACTATAGTTGTGACAGAACTGCCAATATAAACACAAATTTTCATTTCTCTGAAGAAATAAACTGCTTAAGAATTGGGACGAATGCATTTTCCCTTGTCTTCTAGCGCAGCCTAGTACAGCGAGGGAGGGCTGTTTGTTACTTATGAATTGCTGACCAAGATGTGAGTTACCACATTCGCCAGTGCTTTATTCCAAGAGTACAGACGGAGCTTAGAAGATTTACCTGAAGAACTGAGGCATTTATAGTTACAAACCTTCAGTGAAAACCTTTAATGTTTCCTGAAATTTTTGAGTCATTAACACAATAGCAGACTTCCCATCTCTTTCCTTTTGCTAATAACTAAAGATATTATCCACCTTTTGGTTATTTGTTAGTTAAAAAAAAATGTTCATGGGGCGCCTGGGTGGCTCAGCCGGTTAAGCGTCTGCCTTCAGCTCCGGTCATGATCTCAGGGTCCTGGGATCGAGCCCCAAGTTGGGCTCCCTGCTCAGTGGGGAGTCTGCTTCCTCCTCTCCCTTTAGCCCTCCCCCTAATTCATGCTCTCTCTCTCCAGTGAATAAATAAAATCTTTAAAAAAATGTTCATTCTTATTCTTTCATTAGTCTTGCGGGAGGCTAACAAATAACAGTTATAAATATTTGTTATATAAGAAGAACACTTTTGTCATGACCAGAAAAAAATGTTTTAACTACGTATGGTGACAGATTTAACTACACTCACTGTGGTGATCATTTTGCAATGTATACAGATATCAAATCATTATGCTGTATATCTGGAACTAATAGAATGTTATATGTCAATCAGACCTTAGTTAAAAAAAAAACAACAACTTACATAAAAACAAAAATCCCTGCATTATTCCCGCAGCTGTAGCTACAATAACATTTGAAAAGAAAAGAGAGCCTAACATCCCCACTGTGACTCTATTTTTACCATTTCTTTAAACACCAATACACAGCTACAGGGTAGGAAAATCGAGCTAGAAAATGTGTTTTTGGATGAAGCTGGAATCAGTCTGGTGATTGTTAAAGACACAACATACACCAGCACAAACATAAACCTTTCTCAAAGTTAGGATGGGGCTTCTAAATCATTTACTAAAAGAACCCATGTAATGCTCTGGAAACTGGCGAATTTAGGCAGAAATCAACATGTTGATGTTGGATAAGGTGTTAAAATTAGCAACAGCAACAAGTTGATTCATCCCCACTTTGGTAGAGCTACAGATCCGGGCCTGAAGGTCTGCTTTAAAAATCATTGTCAGTTTTTATTTGAAGTGTTCTTTCTGGAAAAGAAGGGGGGAAAGGAACTGAGTTTTATAAAAGGCTGACCCTGACCCTGTCCTAGGCTCTGTGCCATGTAAACGCTTTTAATCCTTGTTAACAATACTGAGTCGAATAGTGTGTCTTCATTCGGCCGGGCATTTCTCTGGGAGGTTAAATTATCAAATAATTTAAGTATCACTAACTGCACCTAAGGAACTCCCCTTGTGTGCCCCCTCTTCTCCATAGATGATAGACTCACAGGACAACAGAGTTTGAGGTCTAGAGCAATTATGAATAATCCACCCACTCCAATCCCCTCCCCACCCCGGCACTACTGCTCTCTGTCACCCTCACCCCCAGCCCAATCGTGTTTGGCTTGGCTCGAATTTCCTCTTATGTTGTGTTTTCATCCTCTCAAGTACCCTGTGAGGGAGATATCATGACTATTTTTAGATGAACATACCAAGGCTCAGAGAGATCGATTAGTATTCTCAAGGTCGAAAAGTGGCACCTTAACAACTAAAACCCAGCTCACGGCTCTCCTGACCCCTAAGAAGACACTCTAATATAACATCAAATGGTGAAAATAATTTTTAGTGTGGCTTCTGTGAGAGAGACTATTTTCTCTTTTACGTCTTGAATGTGTCCAACTCCATTAAATGCTATTTTGTCAACAGTCAGCGATCACAACCAGGGTCACTGGCCATTACTCATCCATTACCCAAGTCTCTGGAATGCTCAGGTGGAACAGATAGGAGTCGAGTAGGTTCTCATTCTCCTTCCAGAGGATGCGTTTTAGAAGCTAATGTAATTCCCAGGATGTCAAAGCAGCTAATGGGTGAAGGAGAGGAAAAAAAAAATGGCGTTTCCCCTTCACTCCTTCCCCCAGTCTACTGTAGGCAATCACAGAGCCTTGGATACTATGAATCACTTCCACCAGGAAAGGGAAAACCAGGAAGCAATAAGTCCTAGTAAAACATGTATGAAATCCTAAATACACTTGAAATGTCTATCAAGACAAGCAAATGCCTTCAGATGATAAGCTTAATGACTTTCAAACTCCTCTTAAGGTCAACCTCAACATCCCCGTTCTTTTTTCAACAGATATTTGACAATTGTCAGGAGAAAACCATATCCCAGCTGGAATTGCATACAAATTTTGAACACTTACTCTTTCTTTGGATGCCCTATAAAGGAGTACACACTAAAAGTCCTCATCCTCCCCCACTCCCCAAATGATTCTTCATTCTTGGCAACTATGGTTATATGAATGTTATGTCTGTGGTTTCTATTTTATGGCCAATTTGTAAAAGTGAAGGGAGCTCCAAAATAGTTCACTCTATGAATTATATATTTTTATGTTGCCTGCCTTGTAAGTTCTGCAAATGCCACAAATCCCCAGGGGCTGACAGGCTTGTGTGGAGCATGCCAAATAAACAGAAGTCTTTCCAAAATCCTGAGCACAACAGTAACTACCACCAGATGACGTCCACAATTTCAATCGCTTGTCCCTGGTTTGCAACAGGAAGAGAGATAAAGAAGACTTTCTAGGTAAAAATCAAGCTTGGGCTGGACCAAGACTTTTACCGCCTATGATTACGGGACTCTCCAGGGAGTGGTCTTGTTGGAAGAATTAATGTCAATCCTGCTTATTTTTAAGCCTTTGCAAAATGACATTTAATATGGTATGTTACAAGCTGTGGTTCCCAAATGGCTGTATATTCGAATTACCTGTGCAACTTTAAAACTACAGATTTCTGGGCCCCACTTTAAGACTAACTAAAACAGAAAGTCTAGGATTAGGGTCAGAAATCCAGCTCTAACATGCTCCTGGGAGCCTCTGCTACCACTAAGGGGCCAAGGTGGGGGAGAGGGTTGCCTACGTAAATGCTGGAGGGGAGTTGGGTGAAAGCGTGTCCTGTCTTCCTTGGGTCTCCCTGGAGTGCCGATGGCCTCTGATCCAGAGTTAAAAGTCATGATTAGCCCAAGAGAGGGACAATTACTCTCACACTACACTAATGCCTACTCACCCGGGATGGTTAGAGAGCGGGTGCGCTGGTTAACTAAATGCGTAGTAACCTACTGAAATTGATACTAACATCATCCAAGCATTAGACCTAACTTGGTACTAATACTATGCTGGAGATGAAATGGCTTTCTTTGAGGAACAAAACTGCACCATGGGCTTTTGACAGTCCCTCTCTCACGGTTACTCATACTAACGTGGGGACACTTAAGGACACAGCTGTTCCTCACTGTCCTTAGGACTCTGAGCAGCAGTTGAGATCCATCTGGTGAGTCCTCATTTTGAAGTTTCCCAGGACACTGTGGCGCTAGGAGTCAGCCATGTCACACCTTCCTCATCCATAAAAGTGGAGGGTTGGGTTAGAAGCCAATAAATAATCCTCTCTTCTTAGACTATTATTCATTTAGCCTAGATTGCTGTTAAGATATAACGTGGAAATGCCTTAAAAACTAAAACTAGATTTCAGTATTTTTCCTTCTCAAATATATTCATAAAAAAATAGAAAAAAAACCAAAACGGTTCTAGTAATTTGTGCTGATAACGTGGATTCCAGCTCCGGGGTGTACACGGTTCTCTTTTGGAAACTTTGACATTTCTTTCCATGTCCCACTCTTGTTCGGGCTGGTCACGTAATAAACCTTCTTCGATGTTCTTCTTTTGCTTCTCGTCCTTCCCACAGTTTTAATCACTTCCAGCTCTCCATTTAAGACCATCACCAAACACCACGGCCTACATGGGGCTTCAACCTTTCAGCTGTGCTTTCCAGAACTTGGTAGAACTTGTCGTTGACTTTTGCCCATCAAGCCATGCTAGGTCCTCTGACAAATTCATCTCCATTTGGTAAGCACCATCAACTCTCCAGACCCCTGGGCTAATTCCCTCCATTCTAGAGGAGGAAACACACAGGACTCAATTAAGAACTTAGGGTACCTGGGTGGCACGGTTGGTTAAGAATCGAATTCTTGATTTCGGCTCAGGTCATGATCTTAGGGTCCCGGGATGGAGGCCTACGTGGGGCTCCCTGCACAGCAGGGACTCTGCCTGAGGATTCTCTCTCCTTCTACCCCTCCTCCCCAAGTAAATAAATAAATAAATCTTAAAAACCCCTCTATGTTCCCTCATTGCCAAACCCCTTGAATAGAAAGTTCTTTCTATCCACTACTCAAAAATGGTGTCCCTGTGTCTTCTAATTAATTCATAACCTATCTTCTCCCAGAAGCCTTGCCAAATATGAACCTTATGCTTTCTCCTTTCCCCCTGCTCCCTCTTGAAACAGTCTCATGTCTAATGCTATCTACAGAAAGACGAAGAACTACAAATGCAGTACAAGCCCATCTGTTTTATTCCTTTAATAGATTAGATATTTCATGTGCATAGTGGGTGCTTAATAAATATGTGTCTATTAACTAGATAGACTGGATAAAAATACTATTAAATGTTGTAATAGAACCAATGCTGTCATATTGGTCATTATTAAGGATGCTCTTTTGGGGACGCCTGGGTGGCTCAGTCATTAAGCATCTGCCTTCAGCTCAGGTCATGATCCCAGGGTCCTGGGATCAAGCCCCACATCGGGCTCTCTGCTCAGCGGGAAGCCTGCTTCTCCCTCTTCCACTCCCCCTACTTGTGTACCCTTTCTCGCTGTGTCTCTCTCTGTCAAATAAATAAATAAAAATCTTTTTTTTTTTTTAAAGGATGCTTTTTTGGTTGTCTTAAAACTATAAGGTAAATCTACCAACTTTTCTTGATACTCCTATTTTGAAACACTCTTATTTGCTATATTACAAAAGAAAAAGTTTTGTGATATAGAAAAAGTTCCCTGGATTGAAAGTCATAAAACTTTGATTTTCCCTTCGGCCAAACTAGTTGAGTGATCTTGACCAAGTGACTTTGAACAACTTCTCTGGGCCAACATTTCTGCAAGTGTAAATTGGGGATATTGAACCCAATGATTTCAAGGCCCCTCTCCATTCACGTCCCATGATGTTAAGGCAGGACTGCACGATACTTACAGATATTCAGGGGCTTATTTGGAAGGAATCTTGCACTTCTAAATATTCATTCCACTCTGATCTATCTAATGTCCTTATCTCCATTACATACATCATTATGTTATTTGCAGGAATGTAATACCTTTTTACTATAACAGAATCCTCATACAAAGGACCAATTTTCACAAGGAGCCAGAAGCAATTTTTGGATGTAATGATTAAACCATCAAAGTTGGAACTTTGAAGTATTCTTCAGAAAAAAATGATTTCTAGCTTGATTAAAAACTCAAATTTCAGATGACCTTGGGTGATCGCTATCAATGCCACGGACAAGAAGATAAATACTTTCAGATTTCAAATTGACAAATGAAAAAAAAAAGTATTAAGAAAAGGCAGATTCACTTTTTAACTCTGCAACCTTCTCGATGCTTCTTGTCTGGTCAGTACACAAATCACAGGCAAGAAGAAGCCCATAATCTGTGTATCTCATTACTACAGAATGTTACAGCTTCTTATGTTCAAAGCTCAGTGTGCTCTATAGAAAACTGAGTCCGTGGAATACTCAGATGTTCGACAGAAAAGAGGAATGATGTCCACATGCCACATATACGAATCATGAGCAGAACATGGGGGATGGATAAGTGTGAGAGGCTAAACCATCCAAAAGGAATATTTCAAAGTGGGACTTAGTCTTGCT
Organism: Potos flavus; assembly: GCA_028534135.1. Lineage (NCBI taxonomy): Eukaryota > Metazoa > Chordata > Mammalia > Carnivora > Procyonidae > Potos > Potos flavus. The sequence continues at coordinate 14,617,741 of CM052886.1, forward strand.
TCTACACGTGCTCAGTAGGCCAACTGTACGTGTGTTCAGAACCTCTGCCCACTCTTCTAAGAGCCCTTTAAACCCTCTTGATGGCTTTTATAATCAAAATCAAATGGAGAAACCCAATATGGGTTTGGCACTCCTACTTAACCCTCCTCGTCCTGTGTATATGCCTTGTATGTTTTGTTGAGCTCAAAGACACTATAAGTGATATTGCTGTAGTAAATCTGAGCCAATTCCAGCCATTTCCAGCACTTTCTTATACGCTATGTATTCTATGATCTACAAGTTCCTTATTAAACAGAACTCAGAAAGAGAGCCGCAGATTTACTGGAAAGAACAAAGAAGGAGTTGGTCCTCAAGTTAGTTCTAGATCTGGACTTTTTCCATTTTTAGTATTAATCAATTTATTTGACTTTCAGATTAAGTTTTGGACCAGGATATGGAATTATGCACATGCCTTTGGGTAGATAATCTTTCCACAAGACTTGCATACTCAGATTTTAACTCTCCATTCAGATCTAGAACACATTTTGTCTTAATCACATTCTTCTCCAAATAAAATATGCACAGACATTTTAGTTTATACAGACTTTTAAGATTTAAGAGTCTGCTCTACAGTTAAGTTTTATTTCTTTTTTTGAAAGATTTTATTTATTTATTTGTGTGTGAGAGAGAGAGCGAGCGCGCACAAGCAGGGGGAGTAGCGGGGAGAGGAAGAAGCAGGCTCCCCACTGAGCAAGCTGCCTTATGTGGGACTCGATCCCAGGACCCCGGGATTATGACCTGAGCTGAAGGTAGATGCTTAACCAACTGAGCCACCCAGGAGTCCTACTTTATTTCTTTATATGTGTTCTTTTTGTCCTCTCTTTTAAAATAAGAATTTATACTCTAAGCCCAATCTAAAAACTGATTTGTTATAGTGCAATAGAGGAGAAGTGTTGATTATTGATTTTAAGTTTCATAATTTATAGCAGGCATTGTTGGCGTGGGCCAACCAGTCAATTAGTGGTGGGGGAGAAGAGTCAATTATTCTCATTACAAATGTCACAAGAGAAAACTGTCCTCACTGTAAACAGTCTAAAGGCTGGGGGAATAGCCATGCTTGGCTGTCAATACCCCCACTCTCTCATCGAAGCACCGTGTAAAGGTTTTAAAGACCAAAGGCTTAGATTCACTGTTCGTTGTGAACCACATCATTATTTTCCATGTAAAATGTCTGAATCAAATTTTAGTTTGAGTGTGAATTTGTAGCAAGAAACTTATTCTTGGATTCAAATGATCATTGTTTAAATTCCTTGGCTGAGTTTAAGGTTTTTATAACAGAGCCCGCGATTTAAGATAGTGTGGCAGATTGGTACAGTAACGGCCCCAAATTCGTTCCCCCTCCCTCTATCCATGCAAAGTGTAACCTCCTTTCACATGGACCTTGAGCCTGGCCACACAATTCGCTTTGGTCAATGAGATGTTACGAGGCACAGTGCAGGCAGAGGCTTGAAAAGAGCTTGCACGCTGGGTCCGGACCCTGCTTGCCTCTGGGAGCCTTTCCTCCCCAATCCAAACTTAGGCTAGCCTTCAGAAGCATAAGAGACCCTCTGGAATATTGAATATTCTGTGACTGGATTCAACAGATAATTCCTGAGCTCTTTACAGAGTGCCCGTCATTTGGTTGGTTAGTGGCGAGAAATGAACGGATTATTGTGATGATTTGATTGTCTCCTAGACTCTAAATTCCATGACTGCAGGGGCACATCTGCTTTTCCTTACTACTGCAGCTTCAGTACCCAGCTCAATAAATAGCTGTAAAATGAATGAATACAACAAAGGCTAGGACAAGTACCCTGCCCCGTGTGAACTCACAATCTAACAAGGGAACCAAACCCTGGCCTGCTGGTTCTCAGACCCTGTAGAAGTGCCTCCCTAGAGATATGAATACAGTAGTAGGAGAAGAGGAAGAAGGGGTGATGAACTTGGCCTCGCAAGCTCAGGGGAAGTTTCACAGAGAACATGACCTTTGAGCTGGGCCTTGGTATTCTCCGGAAACTGGGTAACCTCAAATCAGCCATTCTCCTTTTGCCAAAGTACACCTACCTGATTCTTGTTGGTGGGAATTAATAAGGAACTTTCTAGCCCTCCATGCTTGACTTGGCTATGTTGAGTTGGCTTCTTGGCATTTTTCATATTCCTGAGAGGTGTGTGTGTGTGTGTGTTGCACATGTGTAATGCAAAGAAAATGCATCATGCTAAGTTCATCAACTCTCTGGGCTAGTGTTACCTCATGCCCACCAGGCATGGAGAGACAGGCCAGGAAGACTGATGACCTGCAGCTCTCAGAACGACTGGCTTGAACGTGGCTAAAGAATTTCCACGATTGCTTTATATAATATCTCCATACATCAGTAAGGGTGCTCTTGTTTGCAGGTAAGAGAAAACCCAATCCAATTCAAACAATAAGGAAAACATAGTCTCCTACAAATAAATAAAAAGAAAAAGAAAATATATTCTCTTTCAAAATAGAAATTGTTAGGTATGGAGTTCTTAGGACCCATTCCATATCTTTGTTCCATCCTGCTCTGCCATTGTAGTATGACATTATTGTGTTCAGACTAGCATTCCTCATGTTTCATGATGGCTGCTGCAATTCCAGCCATTACATGCAGAATGACACAGTCCATGGGGAGAAGAGACTATCTTTCTTGGATATTTCCTTTAAGATCTGAAAATCTTACCTAAAAGGTCATGAGAAAATATCCACTCACATTTCCTAGGCTACGACCAAGCCAGCAGCCCTCTCTCAATGAACCATTAGCAAACCAAATGAGACCACCACCATTATCAGCTTAAATCACTTAGGAGTTACCCTTGAGCTGAGGATGGGATTACCTTTCCCACAGGGTACGATTTAAGCAGATTAACAGATTTCTGCTAAGGAGGAGGGACTGTGGGGAAATGGATGTAGGGTAAGCAAACAACAGGGTCTGCTATGGCAAAGTATTCAAAGGACCTATTGTTTTTGATTCTTCAAAAATCCATTCTTGAAAACCCCATTCCTCAGCTACGGAAGAGAGAACAAGGATGGTAGACACAGAGAATATTGCTAAACAACAAAGATCTACTGGCTGGTTTTGTCCCATATAGGTTCCTCCAACCCCTTGGCATAGATTTGCTGACAGCTGGAGAAGGGGACAGATCAAATACATTCCCCTTCTACATAAAACAACATCACCCCACACACACTGAAATGAGATGAAGAATTAGCAACAAGGTGAACTTGAGCTGTAAGATTAACTCCACAAAAGAATCTGGAATTCATGAGGTATTTTTAGCTGGAGATGGTAATAAGACATTTAAATTACTCTCAGATGAAGAAATGTCATACTGCCTACATGCTGGAGGCTTTTCACAAGTACATCTTTTTCCTAAATGGATTAATTTTGAGTAAGTGTGGCATGTAGGGGCGACTGGGTGGGTCAGTCACCGGGGGCTCTGCCTTTGGCTCAGGTCATGATCTCAGGGTCCTAGGATCCAGCCTGTCGGGCTCCCCACTCAGTGGGGAGCCTGCTTGTCCCTTGGCCCCTCCCCCGATCTCATGCACTCGCTCGTGCTCTCCCTCAAATAAACAATTTTTAAAAGATCTTTTTAAAAAAGTGTGGCATGTAATACAGCCCCAATCCACCAGCATACAGAGGAGTATGTAGGCTGGTTTTTATTTGTTTTCATTTGCGACTTGGTGCTGGGTAAACAGACTTTTCAGAAATTCCCACGAAGATAGATAAAGTACCCCACTTCCTCTAGGGAACTACGATCACATATGGCTATCACACACTGCTAAATGAAAGAGATCACTATTTCCAAAAATACTTTTCAAAAAACTGACATCAATATTTGCCATCAGGACCTGACTATAATAAACAGAAACAGTAACAGAAAGAGGGACAAAGACCATTCCCGAGCAACAACTGTCTTCATAGTTAAAGAGCCCCCCACTGGACATAAAACTTCTGATTTTCCCCATAACTGTAAAGGAGTTGGACCCGAATGAAGAATGAGAAGATCCTTGTTAGCAGAGTCCATGGTGAGATAAATACATGCGGTAAAACAAAGAAACCCGAAGTTTGAAATGAGAGGAAGAACCACAGGTTTTGAGTGTCTACTGCTGATTCTCAGACTGGAGCTTTCTGGAGCCTTGGGGGAAAATCCAGTCCTTGCCAACGGGACGACCATCTTCCTGGGCCAGAGTGTCAAGTGAGGCCAGAAGACCAATCTACACCAGGGGCCCAGGGGCTCATCACCCACCCAAACCCAAGTCCAGGCTCCCACCGGGGACTACATCCTCAAACAGAAAGCCACTGAGATCTACCAAAAGGCTGGCTGAAGGACATGATACATAAGGAAGATCATTGGAGGGACACAGAATCCATCCATTCCTCTGTAAACTCTGGATTTTTAGTCTTGGACCGAGTTGGGCTATTACAAAACTGTCTACTAGAGCCAAATTTCTTGGCCCCGTCAAGAGCTGCCTTAACTGAGTGGCGTGTTCATGACCTTGGTGGTCACTAAGAGATACCATAAGATACAGTGTCACACAATCCAGTTCTGTGTTTGTGATGAAGTAGTTGACCACTCTGTCTCCTAACTTCCTAATTTTTTTTTTTTCTCATTGCAGGGCTTATTTGTTGGTATCTTACATGTAATTATCTCAATTTGTAAAACAACCTAATACTGTGAATACAAGTATTGCCATGTAAAAGATGCAAAACTGAGAATTAGGCAAATTAAATCATTTGTCCAAGGTCAATTGTAGAGCTGGTGTTCAAGCCCAAATGCAAGCTCTTTAATGCACTACACCACCTGGAAAACTAGTATATTTCTGTTTTATGGAAAACGAGGAGTGTGTAACTGTTTATGGCCCCATTTTTCTCTTGGCTACCAGGAAATTCGGAGTAAAAGCTGTTCAAGTACAGCAATTTTTTGACCTTAGGCTTTCTGTATATTACAACTTCTATTTGAATTTATGTTTACCATGGTTTTGCTATGTTTTCATTTATATTTTACCATTTTATTTTACATTTTCTATAAATGCCCCAAGTATTTGTTCATTAGAAGAATGAACTAAGTATTTAATAAATCCACCAACAAACAAATAAAATGTATTCCCATTATTTCTAGCCTGTGAAAATATCAGTTTAAAATTTACCTTTTTTTTTTTTTTTTTTGGCATATGGCATATCCACAACCTCATGGTGGGCCAGCTACAAGCTTGACTCACTTTTGAGTCATTATTGTAATTAACAACACTTGTAAACTTTCCTCCTTCATCTGGTGGTAGTATCTCCATTGCCTTTTAGAGAATCACCCCCTTCCCTGCTCTATCCTTGAGATTTTGGAGAGCTGCCCTCGACCCTGCCTCTTGGGAGGATGTCTGAAACCAGCGCGTCCCATCCCCTGGACATGACGACTGGTTAACAGATGGGCATCTGACCTTAGGCGTCCACTGAGACTCCGTCTCAGGAATCTGCAGCCCTGCTGAAAGTCAAGTCCTTTTTTCCACTATCATTACTGAGTGAGATGCTTGCCTGGGCCTGAAGGCAACCATTTAACCACCAAAAGAGAGGACCTACCTAAGAGTTAGTTAGGCTGCCCAAGAACTGGGAGGAAAGACTAGACCAGAGCTGATGGGACAGACGGAGTCCCTGGATCCAGCTATACCTGATTGAAAGGCTTTAGTTATGTGCGTAAATACATTATCATTCCCCTAAAGATAGTCCCACCTGTGTGGATGTATACACACACACACACACACACACACACGAAGACACACACACTTCTGTATTTGTTTAAGTGGTCTCATTCGGGCTTTTATCATTCACAATATGGAGACCTGACTAATATTTTGAGAAGCTAGTGAAAGCCTGTGTTAAAGCCAACTTCTTCCACGAAGCCTTGTCTAACACTTCTGGGTCGCACTGATGCCCATGCTCTCTGAAAGTCAAATAGGGTCTACGCCTAGTAAGTCATTCCTTAGTGAGGCACACGATGGTTTATATCATTCTTTAATTGGTCTTGGGACAACGATGCCAACCGGATGCACGCACTAACTTGTAAGGCTTGGGGAAGGCTAAGACCTCAAAGTTCTGCTGTGACTTTCCCCTTCCCTGCCTGCCTCTGTTCCTTCTTCTCTCTTGCCCTCCCTCCACCCCTCTCTCTTCCTTCTCTCTGTGTGTCACAGTACGTGGTTTTTAGCCCAGTGCATAACAGGGATGCAATAACGACTGACTGAGTAACCAGTTATTTTTCTGTTCTGTGTTAAATGTGGATATTTTATTTGGAAGATAAACACCATTTTTGTACTGTTGGCTACTTTCTTTTATCTCCATGGTCTTCTCATATTTAATATGGAAAACCAGCATTTTTCAAACCTAACTATTACCAACTACATAAAATATTTTGAAATGATGACCATCTCTGTGGCAAATACTGCTTGTTGCCTACCCAATATCTATTCTTCCTCACATTCTAATGAAATCATGGCTTCACTCTGGATAAAAACATTCCCAACTGAAAATATTCCTCCTCTTAGACTCATCTGAAGCTGGAGGTGACCGAGTGATCAAATTCTGGCCATTCATTTAACAAATAAATGAGATATAAAGGGACATTGCTGAAATGGCCTTTTAAGAAATCTTCTAACAATGGGCAGACTCATCCGGCATCCTTTGTCAAACCTTTGCATTCCATTCCTTTCTCCTTCCTAGAACACAGGTGCAATGCCTAAAGATGCAGCAGCCATCTTGCGACTGTGAGGAAGCAAACATTAGGATCATTGTATAAGCTAAACTCTACATGCTAATGAGGACAATGGAAAAAGAAAAGAGATAGATCCCTGATGGCATCACTGTGCCATTATACCAGACCTGGGCTGCTTCTTGCACAAAATAAATAAGCCTTCTCACCTGTTTGGCCAGTGTAGTTAGGTTTTGTGTTGCTTTCCATCAGACACATTTTTAACTGATGCAGACCCTTCCCCTTCTAGTTTCTGATAATTTTGCTAATTTTTAAACATGGCCACGAGTATTATTATCCTCCGAGCAAATCGAGAGCACTCGTGGGGAAAAGAGCTCCAGTTTCAAACCATTCCTTTTGGTCCTGCTGTGTACTTACACCGCATAGCAATACCATTAGCTTAAAAATTCTGTGTCTATGATCAAAATGTGTCACCGGGAAGCTTTATGCTTTCTCTCTTCAAGTGTTTTAACTTTAAAATTCCTTCATTTGACAAGGTGCTCTCTTTTCTTGGGTAGTTTATAAAATATTTATGGTTGGAAGTCGAAGGGAGCTGGATAAGGAGATGCGTCTGTCATAAACAGCATCTGTGCTAGCAGCCCATCAAGAGTAACTCACCGCACTGGCTTTAATTTGCTTGGTAGATGGACCGTTGCCTTAAAACAACACAAAACACACTAATTTGCTCAGAAATACAGCTGAAGAGTCCTCCGGCCTCTATGACCCCGCCCCCAGCTTCAGCACAAAAGCCTAACGTCTGTCCTTTGCATACTTTGCACCTGGAAAATTATGTGGTCAATAAACAACTCTTGACCTAATTCTGGGAGTTGCTCTTAAGACCAAACTATGTTCTCTAATCCGTCATGGGGAGAGATCTCATCCAGGGGGGGTCACTGGCATCCGAAAGTGGGAATGCAATTTTATTTTTCAGGAATTTATAAACAATCTCTTTGAAGCTTCAGAGGAGTAATATTTGGTAAGCTTTGACATAAATTGTTTAGAACTGTGACTTGGAAATCTTTCCCTATTCCTTCTGCTAGTCAATATGCTTGCAAACAACCTACACGTTGGAAACCTTTGGAGAAAACCTGTAATGTTTTCCTGCCTTCCTTCCTTCCCTCCCTCCCTCCCTCCCTCCCTCCCTCTCTCTCTCCCTCTCTTTCATAGAAAGTTAACAAATCACTGTGAGTTGCAAATCCTTCATCTGCATTTGTCATTTTCCTCTTTAAAGATGTTTCCTTATCTTTTGAAAAAGTCTCTGCGCGTTTTTGCACAAGATTGTCAACTGTTCTTCGCTTCCTGAAAGTTCCTGGAACGCCTGCTCCCTCGGGTGGGCGCCGTCCTGCTTGGGTCTTTTGTCTTTTCCCCTACAGGCCCACTGGCTTTTCTTTAGGGGACGGGTAGTCAAGGCACAAATCAATCCTCCTCTTTCTATCTCCACACAAGTTCATAGAACTAAATTTTTCAAATCATGTTGAGAATGTAAGAAACCAAAAAATGAAAGCATATCGTGTCAACAGGTTGTGTGGCTCATTCCATACACTGCAGTGGAAGCTCTAGGGTAAATGCAGATCATCTGTTGTTGCACGAGAAATGCGACATAAGCATTAATATTAGAAAAATAAGTACAGGCTTAAATTCTTTTAAAGTCCCCCGAGTTATAGAATCAAGCAGGCAGAGAGTCATGCCGGCATTGCTTAGATTCTCAAAAAACACTCGTTACATTTTCTTGCAGTCCAACCCTATCCACGAGGGTGTAAAATCCTGACCCCGTGACCCTAGCTGATAGAAAGCCACAGTGGTGTCTTTCCCGGGGCGGCGCAGGGCTCCTGGATGAGGCTAGTACCCACAACCCACAGGCCAAGCTCCCTTTCTGGAGGGGGTTGTGAATGTCTGAGAAGTATGTATCTAGGAAGTCCACCCCCTGCGTGATTGCCAAGGGGAAAGTCAGGATGTCTCTGCACACTAACGTACTGGATGGTCTCCATCATATCCGGGCTAAAACGGAGGCTCCAGGTACTGCTCAGCTAAAATGCACTGCACAGAATGGCTAAAATGAACAATTCGGGAAAAGACAGATGTTGGCGAGGATGCGGAGAAAGGGAGCCCTCTTACACTGTTGGTGGGAATGCAAGCTGGTGCGGCCACTCTGGAAAACAGTACGGAGGTTCCTTGAAAATGTAAAAATAGAGCTACCCTATGACCCAGCAATTGTACTACCAGATATTTATCCAAAGGATACAGACATACTGATCTGAAGGGGCACATGCCCCCCAATGTTTATAGCAGCAATGTCCACAATAGCCATACTGTGGAAAGAGCCCGGATGTCCATCAGCAGATAAAGAAGATGTGGTATATATATATATATATATATATATATATATATATATATATATACATACACATACACACACACACAACAGAATACTACTCAGCCATCAAAAAGAATGAAATCTTGCCATATGCAATGATGTGGATGGAACTAGAGGGTATTACTGAGCGAAATAAGTCAATCAGAGAAAGACAAATACCATATGATTTCACTCATATGTGGAATTTAAGAAACAAAACAGACGAACATAGGGGAAGGGAAGGAACAACAAAATAAGATGAAAACAGAGAGGGAGGCAAACCAAGAGATGCGAACTCTAGGTAACAAACTGAGGGTTGCTGGAGGGGAGAGGGGTGAAGGGATGGGGTAACTGGGTAATGGACATTAAGGAGGGCACTTGATATAATGAGCACTGGGTGTTATATGCAACTGATGAATCACTAAATTCTACCCCTGAAACTAATACTACTAACAATAATACTAATAATTCAATAACTAAATTGCATTCAAATAAAAAATTTTTTTAAATGCCCTGCATAGGAGGACAGTCTCTTCTCAAATCAGGATGTAAGCGAAATTGTGAAGCTGGCAAAACTCCAGTGTCCCGTCCCTCCTCCTCGCCCCTTCCTTGGTCTGAATTAATATTAATTTCCTATTACGTGCCAAGGAGTTCAGGGGTGAAGGAGTGCTGATGGCCTTGTAGGGATTCTGTGCGAAAGGGCAGTGATAGGTCCAAGGGGAGGGCCCTGAGCAGGAATGCTTAGTCCTGGCGTGGGGCGGGCAGGGTGGGGAAGGGAGGGGCTGCCCTGGAAGGTTCTACAGCAGGGATGGTGAAGTTTGTTTCACTGTCAAGCACCAGATAGGAAATATTCTAGGCCATAGAGGGCGTATTTTCTATGTCACATATTTGTTTGCTTTATGGACTTGTAAAAACATAAAAACTATTCCCGGCCTGTGGGGATGTTTCTCAAACCATAACAATATCAGGCCGGTTTGGCCCGTGGGCCAAGTGTACTGACCCATCTTCCAGATGAAATAATATCTGTGCTGAGTTCCTAAGGACAAGATGCACTGTAGGATTCCATCGACACAAAATGTCCAGAATAGGCAAAACCAGAGAAACAGAAAGTTAAGACTAGCGGCTGCCTGAAGCTGAGGAGGGCGGAGAGGGAGGGTGAGGAGGGAAGTGGGGAGTGACCGTCAGTGGGTACAGTGCTTCTTTTGGGGGTGATGAAAATCTTCGGAAATTCAGTAGTAGGGACGGTTGTAGAACTTTGCGACGACACTGAAAACCACTCAGCTGTACGCCTCTAAGAGGGCGAATTTTGTGGTATACGAATAGTATCTCAATTTTAGAAACCCTGCGGACGTGTGATTTCTCTTTCCCCACCACAAGGCTGTCCAGCCCTCTGCCAGCCCCTTTCCCACCTTCACTCATCCGAGGTGGTGTTTGCCGGGTCAGGTGCCAGAGCGACCGGCCCAGGCTCCGGTTACGCCGGACGCAGGAAGAGGGCGAAGGCTGCCGGGCGGAGGTGGCGGGGGTGCTGAGAAACAAAAGAAACATAATTCACCCCACGTGGCTGGAGCCCGGAGCAGGAGAGTGAGGCTTGGGCGGGGGAGCGGAGGCAGAGGGAGATGGGGCTGCACAGCGACAGGTTCCGGGCGGGGGGTGCACTCCATGGCTGGGCTGGGTGCCTCTCTGTCCTCGTCTGTGCTTCTCCCGCCCACAGGGCTGCTCTAGAGGTCCCTCTTGTTCCAGAAACTTCCAATCCAGCAGTCCATCCTGGGATGCTGAAGGCTCAGTGTGGGTTTCCAAAGGAGGACTCAGGAGAGAACAACGGCAGAACGCCAGGCACCAGGGGCGCCTGGAGAGGAAGACACGTTGTGGGTGGTGTCCCAGCCTAGACACACTATAGAGGTGGGCTACTTTTTCACCACAGACCCACAAAACACCGCCTGTCCTGTACACCTGTAACATCCCCGGGAATGCTGGACCCAAACTCTCCCATCTCCAGCTTGCGGATGTCCACCCACTGTGGGACGATCACTCGGACAGAGCTGGCCACAAAGTTATTTTCAACTCCCTCATCTCCTTGTATTTTATCTTCCTCAGTAGATTACAGGCTCTCAGAGGCCGGAGCTCTGTCTTCAGAGATCCTTTTCCCCTCAGGGGAGCAGAAGACACTTCTCCTGGGGCTCCTCGGTCTGCCTGCTTGCCCCCAGCAATCAGCCATTAACTGATGTTACGTAAACCTTCCTTGTTAGAAATAATTAATAGACTCCTCTCGTGCGCGATCAAGAAAATGCCTCTGAGACTTTTGCAAGTAACTGCATCTAATTAACTGTCAGGTTCTCTATTTTAGGTGCCGGCAATGCCTAGCAAAGAAATCTTCTGAAGCCGTATGTCATGCTCGCCCGGCATGGGGTCGCGCGGCTGCTGTTTTTCCGTGGGACACACCTGATAGAACACAGCCGAAGGACAAAGGGAAACTGGATACAAAAAGAACCCAGACAAGTCTCTCGTCACCACCTCGCAAAGGTTCTTAGTCTCGCTTTTAAAAGAGCAGCAAGTGGGGCGCCTGGGTGGCTCAGTGGGTTAATCCTCTGCCTTCGGCTCAGGTCATGATCTCAGGGTCCTGGGATCGAGCCCCGCATCGGGCTCTCTGCTCAGCGGGGAGCCTGCTTCCCCTCCTCTCTCTCTGTACTTGTGATCTTTCTCTCTGTCAAATAAATAAATAAAATCTTTAAAAAAAAAAAAAATAAATAAAAGAGCAGCAAGAAATGATGGTGTGTTGTTTGCAAAAGCAAACAGATGGCAAACCTCCCCAGAGTGGGAGAGGGGATCGGGGCGGGGAGAGGCCCGGGTCGTTCATGCTCCTGGGTCTTCATCCTGAGGGGCGTCAGAAGGGTCTGACGTGGGGGATGCCCGGAGCACACCTGGGCCTCGAGAGACCACATCCCGAGTGTGGAGGGTGGACTGGAGGGGAGCGAGAGGGAGCTAAGATCTGAAAGACCTCACATAATAGCAGTTAGGAACCTGAGGCAGGCAGTACCCATTCATCCTCTAAAGATCAATATAGGGCATAAAATCCCTGAAAATAAACAAAGTCTACCATACATTTAAGCACGGATGTTGCTCTCTTTTTAAATGTGTGAGATAAAGCTTTCCAAGGAGATTCCAAGAGGATGTGTAAGGAGGTTGGGGTGTGGGAGGAAGCCTCCTTGGGTGTTCTCGAGGGTGGGCGAGAGGCCTCAGTGGCCGTTCACTGGGCATGTGGCCCCTGGCAGGCCTGCGCTTTGCACCTACAGGCCTCATCTCACTCTTCACACCAGCCCTATAGCAGGGGGTGGGTGTGGGTGAAGACGCCTCGGACAGGTTAATAACTCACCAAATTCACAGTGTTAGTGAATATAGAGCTAGACCTGAAACTTCTGTCTGACTCTAGACCTTAAAGCCAATCTAAGCCATTCTCATAGACAACAGGGATCAGAAATCACCTAGGAACACTCTAGAAAGTCTAAAAGGCTGAACTGACCCCAAAACCATACCAGCTGAAATATGTTTTAAAAATATAGATTACTTGCTTCTTCAGTGATTACCATAGAGTACCTTTTTTCAATGATGAAAAAATGTTTAGAAGAAACCCCCCCTCCCAAAAAACTGATGCTGAATAACTGCCTTTGGGAGACAAATTATTTTGGGAACACGCGGGTTCTGCATTTTGCCATAACCACCATGATACTTGTTGGGAAAACACTATCAGCCTGATTATCTCATTATGTAGAAAAAACCTTGTATGAACCTTTCCTATTAGACTGTGAACTCACCATGGTAACAGAGAAGGTATCACAGTTACCTACCACCAGAAATGTCCTTACACACACATACACACACACACACACAGACACACCCCATGCCTACACTAAGAGAGTACTGTGGAGAGGGAAAAAGGCTCTCCTAGCTCCAACGAGACTGACATTTCCCTCTGCTGGTCCGGAGCAGGTCTAAGGCAAGTAAGAACTACTACAGGGGGAAGCTGGCCAGACCCTTGGCTGTGGCAGCCATCTTGGAAAATGCCCAGGATCAGGGAGGAAGTGGACAGGCCCAGATAGCATCTTTGGAGAGGATGTGGGGGCACTCCCTGGTCGTAAGGGTTTGGGGAGGAGAAAGACACATCCTGACTAGGTCGAGGAGGCATTTCTACAGAGGGGAGATTAAGGGGGCTCAGGTTCATTTCTCTGGGAGAGACTCTAGTGCTTTGGAGGGATCACAGGCTATAGCAATGTCAATGCAAAAATTATGCTGTGAATCAAAACGAACCACAAGCTGGATGAATGTAGATGAATATCGTAGTTTCCTCGGCCCATGCTTAGTACTGTTGTTTATTTACATATATCCCAGTTTATTCCAGAGAGGATAGAAGGTACCTCAAAAAGATATCTTCCCTATAGCAAGGAAGCACAAATTAAAAATAAGACTACATATTTTTTAATTACTAAGGAAAATAAAGAAAAAAGTACATGCTTGGAATCTAACGTGGTGCCAGGAATTAGAGCTGAAATGCACGCCATAAAGAGACTATTGATGTATTTCCGGTATTCTGTTAGATAAGGCAGGAGCCATCTGTCTGAGCCTAATCATAAAATATGGGTAGGAAATAGGAACTCAATCACACACATTTCCTGTGATACTTTAATCATCATTTAAAAGCAAGTAATAATAGTAACAATAATAAAGAGAGTATTTTGTTTGACAAAGAAAGATCTGAAGAAGACGGCCTTATAAAATTTATATCCAAGGCACTGTGCAGGCCAATTTTTAAAAAGCACTCAGCAGGCAAATTCAGGTGCCAGGTGATTAGGAATCACTGAAGAAGGGGAGTCATTAGGTGCTATAGTAAATCAAATGACTATTTAATAGTTGAAAGTAGGAAGAAAGGTTGGAACAAAACTGTTAGTTTTTATAACATATGCAGGAGAGGATAAAAATGTTTCTCTTCCAAACACGCTCTCAAAGAAAACAGGCCTTTATGAGTTTTTACGTGGAAATGATCTCTTAAAATTTACTCAACAGCATTCAACGAAGATTCTGAATAGGAAACCGGAGTTGCATTGATTGGGGAATGGTTCCAGGTTAGTATTCAATTAATAAAGCAAGAGGTCTTTTCTTCCTTACAGATTATTACAAAGCCCTCCTGGAGCTTTCACTGGGTGATGACTCAGATTCCATTCTTAAGGGCCTTAGTGGCAAAGGTTCCCCCTCCACGGTGCGCTGTGTGGCCTGTGACCACCAGGAAGCCACAGTTCTCACTGTATACAGTGGGCACGGGTTATCAGAAAGAGCAAGAAGTACTGCTCAGGCCGTTTCTCTGGGTGAGTTCCACGGTCTACCTGCCTTACAATCACTGGGGCACACGTTAAAAATTCAAATCCCGAGCTCCACCTGCCTGCCCCTGGATCAGGTGCTTGTGGGTGGAATCTGAGAACCGGTAACTTCACAGGGTCCCCGGAGGTTGTCCTGTCCGCGGATGTGTGAGCGCTCTGCTGTCAGGAATCATGGGGCAATGCCTGCGACTCAGTGGTCGTCGGTGTGTTTATATCCAGCCAGCATGTAACTATAATCATAAATAGTGACTCTCATTCATTAAATATTTATTGAGGGCCGGCTCTGTGCAAGATCCTGCACTCTAGGCACGGGAATAAATGCAGCTAGTCTGGTGATTAAGACAGGCCCAACTCTCAAAGGAGTGTACACACGTTGGCAGAGAGAGGTGCCGTCTCCAGAAAACTGAGCCGGGGGGGCTGCTGCTCTCGGGTTCCATGCAATCGCTCCTCCCCAAGCCAGGGCTCCAATTGGGAGCCCAGAGGGTGAGGAACGCTGCCCGAGAGCCCTGCCAGGACCCCTCTCCTGCTACCTCCCTCCACTCCTCTCTACTCTTCGCATGCTGCACCGAGACCGAACCACGTGATCAGATCAGAGGAGCACAGGAATGGGCCACGTCATGGCAGCTGGGAAGGGGGGAAAGGGGAGAGGGAGGGCGTGAGGGATTGACCCGAACGGTGCAATTTGATGAGTCAAGTGTCAAGAAATTTCCTTTGCTCTAGTCTGTATTGTCTGCCAAGGTTGGGTTCTGCCAAATAGCTAAGTTGGAATTACTTATCAGTGCAAGTCATAGGCCAATACAAATCACAACACTGTACCCAAAATCTTAGCTCTGCAAAATCTAGGAAGTGTTGTGGGTTATGTGGGTGAGGTCAGCCTCAGGGGAGAGCCACGGCATCTCCTGGCAAGCGTGTTGATGTCAAGACCTCTCTCAGAGGTAGAGGAAATGAAGAAGTGGGGGTGTGGAGGGAGGGGCACCCCGGGGATGACACCAGTTCTAGGGTCTCAGATCTCCTGTTAAATAAACTTCCTGGGCTAAGAGCTGCCAGAGTGAATGCCCTCCATCCAGGGTGGATGGTGAGGCATCCAGGACCAGAACCATGTCCGTACTTAGCTGTGAATCCCAGACAGTCTCTTCTTCCTGTTTCACTATTTATGATGAAGCAAAATTAGTGCCAACATCCCACTCCCTCTTCTTGCTTCCTCTAACAATTCACCAAAAATACTCAAGAAGAAGATCTATTAAAATTGATCCATTTCAATATAGCATAGGGCCAGGGTTGCAATCTCAGCTCTACCTCTTACCCGCGGTGTGACTGTAGACAAATTACTTAACAATAAGTTTGCCAAGAATTTCTCTGCGTTTTTACGCATGTCTCTGTTTTTTCCTATCTGGATCAAGATTTCTTTTCTAGAATTTGGTAATTATGTTGATATCATAATAAGGTTGCACCAGGATAGAGTTCTGTACTATATGGGATGGACATTCATCATTGGTGGCTGTCTAGAATCTTTTGAACACCTTATCAACATTTTGAGAGCTTCTCACAATGTGAATCCTGCCTTTCCAACTTTTCTGGCTTCCCTTGAAGCTATGGGTGACCATTTAGAAATACGCAGAATTCCTTGGTTGGGATTCTGGAATAGCTTCTTAAATTAGAGTGACTTAGTTGGGAGGTAGGCTCTTTTTTTTAACCCGCTCACCTCTATCCCTGCTACCAGTCTGGGAAGCAGATATGATGGCTGGCACTTCCGTGGCCATTTTGGACCAGGAAGTAATCTTCAGCATGGAAGCCATGCACAAAAATAGGGGCTCCTTAATGACTGTGTGATTGTCAGGCCAGTCTAGAACTGTCGATCTCTGGACTTATTTAACAAAAAAGGAAAATAAATTTCTACTTTGGATAAGCTACTTTTACTTTGGTTTTTTAATTATATGCCCCATTTAACCATATATTTTATATTACATGTTATATATAATTATATATTATATATTGATCTTATACACTACATTTCCCTTATCAAGGGTCAAGTTTTGATTCTGAACTCTCATAGGAAAGATAAGGCCATATTTAACAGTATTTAAAAAAAAGAAAACCAGACATGTGTATCACCTACTTAATGAGATGCAATGAAGGGCATGCAGTACCACCTATGATATATTCTTCCTCAAATACTGAATTGGAATCTGAGGAAGCCTCTGCATCTAACCACCAATTTGCAGGAGAGACAGAAAGTAGAGTAACATGTTCTATAATACCTCAGGGATGCAATCAGCCAAACCCAGAATGTAGGAAACTCTAGTAGGACAAATGGTTCAGTTTCTTTAAAAACAAATTGCAAGGCGGGGGAGGAGTGGCAAAGGAAAAAGAATTTACAGATTAGGGGTGCCTGGGTGGCTTAGTGGGTTAAGTGTCTGCCTTCGGCTCAGGTCCTGATTCCAGGGTCCTGGGATGGAGCCCCACATCGGGCTCCCTGCTCAGTGGGAAGCCTGCTTCTCCCTCTCTCCCTCTGTCTGTCACTTCCCCTGCTTGTTCTCTTTCTCTCTAATAAATAAATAAAATCTTTAAAAAAAAAAGAATTTACAGATTGAAGGCGATTCAAGACACATCGACAAATGCAATGTGTAGAAACTTCTCTCGGTACTGAGTTAAGCAAACCCACTGAAAAATGTTTTGAGGCAATCAGGAAAACGCAGACACTGTATGGATTTCTGATGCTATTAAAGTATTACAGCTAATTTTAATAATGATATAGGGCACCTGGGTGGCTCAGTTGGTTAAGCGACTGCCTTTGGCTCAGGTCATGATCCCGGAGTCCTGGGATCGAGCCCTGCATTGGGCTCCCAGCTCCATGGGGAGTCTGCTTCTCCCTCTGACCTTCTCCCCTCTCATGCTCTCTCTCACTCTCTCTCTCAGATAAACAAACAAACAAATCTAAAAAAAAAAAGAATAATGATATAGTAGTTATATTTTTAAGTTCTTATGTATGTGCTTATAGAGACACATACTGATTGATATATTTATAGATGAAAGGACATAATATATAGGGTTGGATATAAAATAATCCAAGGATGAGGTGGGGCTTTGAGAATATAAATGAAATAAAATAGACCCTGTGTCTTAAGTCAGTTTGGGCTCCACTATAACAAAAACACCATACACTGGGTGGCTTAAACAACAGAAACATTTCTCAGAGTTCCGGGGGCTGGGGAGTCCAAGATCAAGGTGCAGGCAAATTGGATTTCTGAGGACAGCTTTCTGCCTGGTGTGCAAATGACTGCCTTCTTGCCATATCTTCTCCCAAGGCAGGGAGAGAAATCATTTCTCTCACGTCTCTTCTTCCTAAGGGTACTAATCTCACTCATGGGGGCTCTATCCTTATGATCTAACTATCTCCTAAGGCCCCACCTCCAAATACCATTATACTAGGGCTTAGGGCTTCAACATATGAATTTTGAGGGACACAAACATTCAGTCTTGGCCTCATGTGCTGGTAACTGGTACAGCTGGGAGATGGGCACAGTCTTTGTCATTTTTGTGTATGCTTAAAAATTTTCTATAACTTGAAAACGATACTCAACATAACTCATATTCTTGAGTAGACTCTTAATATTTTTTCTTTGATAAATCCATTTTCTTTTAAGATGACAGGTTCTTTTCTATGGAATCAATAGTTAACTGAGTCAGAAGCTTATCCGAAATGGCAGAGGGAAGCCAAAATTGGAATCAGAATTTCATGTTAAGGAATGAAAACCCCAAGAGCTGGATTAACCACTCACTGTTAACGGCCTGCTTGTGAAATTCCTTGTTATCAGCTATCCAAAACCTTTAGGGGCATTTACCACTGACAATAGAATGGTCTTTTGATGAATTCGTGTAATTGCATCTAATTCTAGTTGGTTTCTTGGGTCACCGCAATGCTCACAGAAGAATTTTGGTCCCTAGAAGATTGGGCTACTGCAGAAATTGCTGGCTCATGGAAATACCAGATTTTTGTAGTCCTGGAAGGGGAGTCCTGTAGCCTGCAGAAGGAGAGAGTCTAGAATAAAGGCATTCTTCGGACGGCCCCTACGGTGGGCGGGTCACAACTCAGAACCAATTCAGGATGTGCCTTTACAGAGGTTGTGCCCCGGCCGTAGCAAAGCGTTTACCGATGATCGCTGCTTCAACTCTTGGTTTCCAGCTGGGCGATTTCTTTAATGACTGTTTGGCAAGCTGAGGGGCCCATAAAAGCCACGGGCAGTGCAAGTCCCTACTGGCTCCACTACCTCCAAAAGAAATTTCTGCACAAAGCTATTTGAAACGTCTAAGTTTCTCTGTATAAAGTAAGAACCAGACATCAGTAGCAGGAGCGTAACTTGGACCAGGCAGAAAATGCAGACTCTCAGGCCCCCCTCAAGCATCTTAACAAGATTCCCATTGATTCCCCTGCATCTTGCTGGTGGAATAGTAGCCTACGCACACCTGGCTGCTTCATAATCGTGCACACCGAACAGTCCAGCGTGGAACCATCAGGGCGGAATTCGGTAACAACATAAGATACTTATTCTCGGGAGAGATTTTTAGTGCTATCCTCTGTGCTTATCTGTGGGTGACTCATGGGAAGATAAAAATAAAACCCGAACTCTCAGCGATCACCAGCCACACCTGATAGCTCTTTATCTTCATTTCTTGCCAAACTGTGAACACGCCCTGACCAGCCGGAGAGAAATCTGTCCAACTGTTCGTCTCTCCCGGTGGATAAATTATGGAGGCCATGACAAGCAAACGCGACATAGGTAAGAGTCGCCTCCCCTCGATCCTTGTGTCCTCTTAAATTATACACCATGGGGGTATAGTTATTGCTGAACGAGAGCAAGGCCGGAAAGCCCCCACAGTGCAGGACTGAGCAGCTCAGGACAGATCAAGGACACCAGCTCGCTCTCCCTCCCTTCCTCTGTTTTCTTCTCTTCTGTTATCTCTCTGTGTCATTAGATGTCATCTGATAAGCAGCCTTGAGATGAAAAGAAACGACAACTCATGAACTGGAACTTTCATTGCGATATTTTCC
>CM052886.1:14637783-14732726 GCA_028534135.1 Potos flavus
GTGGGCCTGCTGAGCAGAGACCCTGCTGGGGCCAGTGTTTTGGAAGCAACAGGCTCAAACTCGAGAGCAGGCCCGGTGACCTGGGACGACCCTGGACAGAGGACAGCATCGGGACAAAGTGTCACTCCCCTGAGGTCACACAAGCCCCCAACCCCCCTAGGGAAACTGGCCACAAGAAGGGATAAAAGGAACAGGAAGAAGAGACACCTGAGAAGGTGAACTTAAACAGGAAGAAACAGATCACTTGCTGCCACCAGTGGAAATGGGGACTCCTGGGCAGGCTTACTCACATCAGGGAAAAATTGAAAATGCTCCATTTTTGCCCACCTAACCCCATACCTTCAAGTGTGTATATACATATGCATATGTCTATGCCTTTAAATTTACTAGAAAGTTGAACTCTGATTAATGGAGAGAGCAGGAAAGAGAGATCCATCTAGTGGTTCCGGGTTAATTTCAGTAACATTTTTTAAGGTCGAGGGCCTGTAGTCAAAGCAGAAAGCACAAGTGGGCCGTAGCCTGGCAGAACGGGGGATGGGCTCGATCGTCCTTTGCGCCCAGAGCTCTGGAGGAAGAAAAGGGGGACTAGGTAGGAAGGACTGTCAAGAAGGTATTCAAGACTACCTTAGGAGATTTAAAGAACCTACTCTGATTATGAAATTTATCTGTTTCCTTAACGCAACCCAATTATTTCCTGGCTCCAGTAACAGGAAACAAACTTCTAAATCATTAAATAAATAGCAGAAAACGTCCCCCCTTTCCCCCAAATCATGCAGAACTGTGGCCTATTGCTTTTCTTAATAAGGTTTGTTAGTTCCTTCTCCATTTGCAGAATTAAGGCCATAGTTCTTAAAATAATACATGCTATCCATCCTGTGAAAATGGAACTTGCCTTTTTAGCCATCCGAACACATCACATCTGCCATCACTTTTGATGGGGGAAAAGTACTTGAGGAATGTCTATCCAGCAAGATCTATCTTCTTGCCAGCTACTTCGACCACAGCGGAGTAATCACTTAGAAGGCAGGAGCACAGGCTGGCAATTCTCTAAGTGAAAACAGAGGGGGTCTGCCAGCACACGTCCCCTCTGCGAACGCGTCGTCCCAAGGACAGCACTGCTCAACGACACTGCATGAATAATGCACGTTCCGAGAGCTTCTGAGTCCCCAGGGACCTCGGGGCTCCACTACCGAAACAAAACAGCAGCAAGCGCCTACCCAGAGCTCCTTGGGGCACCTGAAATTGGAATATTAGTAGAGCCTATTTAGAGGGAGGTAAAAGTTTTCAATCTTTATATATCACGTATATGAAGAATTTCAAATCATACAGTTAATAAGATCAGTCATCTATTCTAAGAGCCGCTAGCACAATGAGAACCATTTTTCTATGCCTTAGCTGGTGACTTTTGAGAACTGGGAAGAGCATTTCTCTCTATGCTTATGGTGGAACTTTGAGAACTCTGGTGTGGAGTCTATTCAAGGCCAAAAGCAGATGGCATTACTCATTTACGTATTTGAGCATCCATTATAATTAGAGCTCTTTAAATACAAAAAGTTGAATTACTTTCCATTAGAGTTTCTGACAACATAGAGAAATTTCATTAAAATATACTTCTCAAAGAGAATATCATAAGGCGAATATAATTTCCAATAAAACGAAATCGGAAAAAAGATGTCCATATAATAATTTTTAAAATTTTAAAAAGTTTTATGAAAAGATAATTCTAAGCTTTTAAAATTATGAAATATGGAATACATACAAAAGAACGTATGAAAACATCCTTACGATCCTTAATTTTGGATGAATTATAGCTTTGGGCTCTAACTCAAACATTCAAGGATCATATAATCATAACATCAACTGTAAACAATTAGGAGATTAAGAGGAAACTATTGAAAATATTTTGATAAGGTTCAAGAATGAGACCCATGTGAACAGATGGAATAAATTAAGTTCTTAGATCCCCCCAAAAGGGGATGATTCACCTTTTTAATCAATAGTCTTTTTGTGACGCTAAGAAAAAGATTTTCTTCTATTCAAACATTATATTACAAAAGCATTTTGTAATTAAAATGAAGGAAAATTCATCTTTCATGTATCCTTTTTGGATACATTTGAAAACATGTTTAACTTAATAATTCAAATTACATTTACACAGAGGTAAAAGAAATTCGATATTTATAATTAAAATGTAAAATCATAAATTTGTAAAATATTGTCATTCTGTGTAACAATGGTTGACGTTCTCATCCACCAAAATAAAAAATAAACTCTGAAAGTCCAGAATGTTGAAGTGAAATTATTTTTCTCTGGGATACTTCACTAATGTACTACTTGGCTTTGAGTCCATAACAATAACCAAGTAGTCCTTTATGTTTTTGACTGGACGAAACAGTAATCTAAAAATTAAAAATATATTATGTTTACCTATTAAAAACATTTAGTAACAAAAACACATTTTTGCTAGGGAAAAAAAAAAACTTGGCTAACATAGATCAATCTGATTTGAACCAAATGCTACAAAACATATGCAATCAGATATATTTAAAACATCTACCCTGAAAGGCCTCAGCAGATATTCCAAATGGACAGTTGTTACATCTACAAATATTAGCAATTCGGATCACAACCCAATAAAATACAATTCATCAGTTAGTGACATGAGGCCATGTAACTTAGTTAATGAAATTTGTACCAGGCTGGTGCTAAGCATTTTAGATGGTTTCTTTCAATCCACCCTCTCAACAACCCTACTAAGTGGGGACTTCCGTCTCTACTTCACAGACAAGGAAACTGAGGATAACACATTCAGAAATCTGTCCCAACTCACAGAGTTAGTTAAGAGTCAACCTTAATCTTAAATTAGGCTCACTAAGCTCTAGAAGCCGAGTACTCATCTCCTACCCTCTGATGGCCATCGCACTAATGATGTCTCTCCTCAGTACCCATCTTGGATCTCAACAAATTTTGAAATTTCAGAAACATCTATTGGATAACCCTCATATATTATCTGTGAAGTGAACAAACGACGAGTTTGTTGAACAAACCGAGTCGGTTCATTTTTTTCCTAGCCTGATATTTCTAGCCGTGATGCAGTTAAATTGTAGCACAGGGTATCAAGGGACCCGAGATCGTCCTAAAACTACACTCTGCGTATTTTCCTTAAAGCCCCGACACACATCTTCAGTGGGATCATGCTTTTTGGCCAAAGTAAAGGGGGCATCTGATTTCAAAAAAGAAGGAAAAATAAGAGAGGCATAAGAATCAAAGTCGGGGGAGAAAGTAAGTCCAGGTAAGAAGCACCTCCTTTTCCAGGCCACCTGCAATTATCAGGCACCATGTGAAACTAGCGGTGTGCGGTGGAATCAGGCTGGATAGAGCTGACACGAATGACAAGCTTGTTTTGGATACCTCTGACTGCCGGATGAAAGGATTCCTCCAGGTACATATAATTAGTACTATCCACTAAGCAAGGAAAGATGTATAAAACATGTTCCACGTCCTTAAGGAATTACAATATACTTGGGGAGATAAAAATATATACATACAGGTGACATTTCAAAGTATAATGATATGTGCCAACTATTGTTATGGGAGAGTATTAGAAGATCCTAAGTAACATTTTAGTGCTTTATAGTTTTGCACCCAGTGATCTCTAACAGGAGTTCAAAGTTCGCCTCTGTGGAAGAAAAGGAATTCTTAAGGTCTGTATTCCCCAAGGGCAAAACTAAGCGAGGGTGGCAAGAAACCGTGCTCTCAAGGTATGGTACAACGTTTTTAAAGCTGTTTTCCACTTGGAGCCCTTTCTTAATCTCTTCCTGTTGTGGGCCTGTTTCACAATGCTCGTTTTGCTCTTAGGTCTCAAATAGCTATCGTAATAGTAAATGGTTCCCAATTTCTCCTTACTGGAGAGGAAAAAAGCCAAGAGGGAGTCTGCGTACGGCCACAGGGAAAGGCTACCAGGAGAGCCCAGTTGGTTCTGCTCTGCTCTGGGTCTTAGGAAGAGAGAGCAATCATCTTGCATCTTCTTGCCAACAGGGCTAATGAAAGTTCAAGATCAAGATGAGAGTGTGAACCTGAAAGAGAACTATCAGGATGTCATTGAACCTGCCTTTCACGACGCTTCGGGGGCAAAAGTTACCCTGGAGATGCACACTGGGGTTCATTTACAGAGTGACCCCCAGGAAGCGGGAAAGAGACACGGCTCCCAGAGGACTCAGGGGTTCAGGAAACAGGTCATCCCCATCTTTACCCATCAGCGACAGAGCCTTACACATCCCAAACCACTTTTACAAACCGTTCTTGAATTCCTTTTCACAAAAATAAGAATGTGAAGAATACAGGGAAATCATTAATATTTTTCATTTTACAAACGAGGGAAACAAACCTCAAGAAACATAGTTGGCTTTTGTCAGCTCTAAGAACTAGTAAGACCTGAAGCCTGGGCTCGTCCCAGGATGGTCAGACTCCGTGTTCTCAAGTCTTCACGCAATTGAGCTTCGAGCTAGGGCGGTCACAGAAGGTGCAGGAATCAGAGCCCTGTAAGATGGGTAATCTGAACAGCCGCAACCCAATGAATGACTTCGGAGATAAACATCAGTAATTACTAAATTGTAAAGAAGAGTCAATGATTAATAATATTCTTATTAGGAAAAAATTAATTCTTATTTTCTATGCAAGAGATCATTATCTATTACATACATATTTATTAATTATTAATAAATTTATATATTAATATTTAATTATTAATATATATTAATTATTTAATTAATACATTTATATTATAAAATATATATTATATATAGAATAGAAATTTCTATTACATAGAAAATAAGAATGATCTTACTGGATTGAAGAACATCAACTCTGAAACATGAGGCGGTCCCTCCCAACGGCCTTGTTCTCTTCCTTATCCATTGTGGATTTGTCATCCATTAACATATGTACACTTTTATGGGGAATGATTTATAATTTTGGCCTGCCCTGTCATTTGGGCAAATGAAGCCCAGTTGTTTATTAACCACCATACGAAGCAGAATATCCTTCATTTTGTCTCTAATATACCTTATTTAAGATTTGAAGGACATCATTCCTATTTATTTCAGATCAGAGATGTGCTTAAGGCCTTGGTGAACAGTTTTGTGTTCTCCTCAAACACACTCTTTCTAGTTTATAGACTTTGATCATTTTCCTGAGCCAATGTCTTTCCTGGCAAGAATCGAAATCAATTTAGTCTTTTCTTCCACCTTCCGAGAGCATTCGAGTTGTTACATTCTGGATGTTCTCCAGCTCAATTATGCCTCTTCTGATATTTGTCGACTAAAACTGCATATAATCTTTCAGGTGTGGATGGATCGTACCTTCCACTAGACACTGTTATGTCCTTTGCTGGAGGATGTCCAGGGTTTTGATATCCTCTTTGGGCTGCAGTATCACGCCGGTTGGGGGCCCCTAAGTGAGAAGTGACAAAGACACCAGGCTTGGGAGGTAGTCCTGTGGTTGAGTACTACTCTTCCACAAAAATAAAAAAAATAATAATAAAAAAATAAAATGAAAGAAAGCAAGAAAAAAATCAAAGTCACCCGCAAACTCAGGGACTTTTCTGAGTATTTCTTCCTCTGGGTCACCAGTAAAGATATTAAAACAAACTGAACATTGATAAAAAGTGCCTGCTTATACTTCCCAAGCTATCTGCCCCCTTTAGTTTTAAGACTGAAAGTAAATGGAATTAAACCACTTCAAGCGGTGTTCCTAAGTGCAAGGTCACAATGCACAAAGGAAACACGAGTCTCTCAAATAACTACATGCTTTCAGAAAAGTGGCAATATTTTGTTAGCATGATAAAGAATCTCTATCTTAAACTAAGTAGCAAAATCACACTTAGTGTAAGACACTTATAGCATTATCATTAAAACTTCAAACAAAACAAAGAGGCTGTCTATAGCCATTCATTCATTTGACAAGTACTTATTGAGCGCTACTATGTGCCAGGCACGTGTTCTAAATGCCGGTGACATGATGAGAATTAATATGCACTCCCCCAGGATGGACTTTAATTACTTCATATTATTCTGCATAAAGCTATTAAACTTGAAACAGAGTTAGATAGGAGACAAAGTGAATATTGTTCAGTTATGTGATTCCCTACTAAGGTAAAGATTGAATTAAGGAAAAATGATTGAAATACATAAGAAGTTGAGTAACACAAGTATATATAATGCACAAAATCAATATTTTTTAAAGATTATCATGATCAGTTTAAAACATTGTGGGAAAAATTCTGTTCAGAATAGCAACCAAATATATATCTAGGAATAACCTTTCGTAAGAAATGTAAAAGGCCCCATTTGGAACCAAAGAGTACTCTAATAAAGAACATTCAGAGAACAGTAGCAACAACAAAAGGTTCTTGGAACTTAGAAATATGGAAACGATGAGGAAGAAACTTAAGGGAAAGGTTGGAAAACAGTTGAAAAACTTTTCCAGATAGCAGATTAAACACAGAAAAGAAAAATAAGAGGAATAAAAATAGGACAGACAACTCTATTTGGAGGTTCAGCATCCAAATAAAGAGTTTCAGAAAGACAAAAAGAGGAAATGCAGAGGAAGAAATCATCAGGGAAGAAGGTCAAGCAGATGTCCCAGAATAAGATCGTAGTTTCCAGACTGAGAGGTCCACTGAGTGTCCAGAATAGGACCTGAAAACTGGCATAGAGTAGACACAAAATTACACAATTTTAGAACATTAGGAATAAGAAGCTTCCATAGAGACAGATCAGATTTTCACATTCAAAGTCAAGAATTAGTCTTCTCAGCTGAGATACTAGAAGTTATAGTGAAATGGAGAAAGACCAACCTTCTGGGGGGAAATTCTGTTATGGCAGAGACATGACTCTCAGAGCACATAAGTGCTCCATTTCCCAGCCTCCTCCAGTTGAGCTTGGCCTTCCGACCAGTTCTAGCCAACAGGGTGCTCACAGAAGGGACATGTGTCACCCCTCTAGCTCCTCTCTGCTCTGCCACAGTGACACAAAGGTCCCGTGTTGAGATGGTGAAGCCCCAGGGGGATCCAGCCAGGATCTGGAGTAAGCTGCTGAAAGAAAAGAGCCCCTGGACCCACTAAGGGTCTTACATCAGCAAGACATAAACTCGAATGTGGGAAGCCATTGAGATTCTGTATCACCCTAGCCTAGCCTGATCAATATCGATAGATTTCCAATCTGGAATTTTACAACCTGTCAGGCTATTAGTCAAGGTTAGAAGAGCCATCTTCGGAAAGGCATTATTTCAGATAACTGCCATACCATGCATCTTTCCTCAAGAAGCTGCTGGAGACCAAGGAAAGAGAAGGATATGAAGAGAAGGCAGAAAAATGCATCCCCACTGCCCCCTGCCCCCCAGCCAGGTTTCCCTACGTGGCACAAGGGATCTTGAGATGGGGAGATTACCCTGCACAACTCGGGTGCACACAACATAATCACAGGGGTCTTCATGAGCGGAAGAGAAAGAGAGAAGAGTCAGAGTCAGAGTTTAAAGATCAAACAGTGCTGGCTTTGAAGATGGAGGAAGGGGCCACGAGGCAAAGAACGCAGGCGGCCTCTGGAAACTGGAAAAGGGAAGGAAACGGATTCTGTCATAGAGCTTCTAGCAGGAACACAGCCTGTCTGAGTCCTTGATGTTAGCCCAGGGCCACCCATTTCAGACTTCCGTAAGATAATATATTTGTGTTGTTTTCAGCCACCAGGCTTGTGGTAGTGTGTTACAGCAACGGGGGGAATCTCTCGCAACACGGGGTACAGGAAGTAGAAGCCAACACAGAAGGGGGCACTCCCAGACACATCTGGGCTGGAGGTGGGCCCAGACCAGAGCTGGCGAGAAGGCCCACGAAAGACCTCAGCAACCCGACATCGATACATCCCTAGCATGTTTGGAGGTGCTGGGATTTATGCCACTGGAAAAGAGTCTCGCGATAACTTGGACGTCAGCGAGAAGTGTGAAAATCAATTTACAACATAAGACAATTACTTGTTACAAAGAAAACAAAAGGCTGAACGGAGAAGAAAACATCATAATGGCCCCACTGCCCCTATTATTTGCCTGGTGTCAGCAGTAAAAACACCGAGCCTTGGGGCAGCCCAAATAACACACACCTGGTTTAGGAGGAGGGGGGCTGAAAAAAGAGGTGCATGGTGGGGAGCGACGGGCTGCCATGAAAGTGCTAAATTCGCCCATTCCAAGAGAAGGAGGTCAACCGACGAAGCCTAAAGCTGAGCAAAACCCAGACAGCAGCATAAGCCAGTTATTCAGAGATAGGAAAGCTGATTCTTAAAATTGGTTGAAAGACCGGAAAATCATTGTTTCTAAATAACAGAAAGTAATGGGGAGGGGGTCGTCAGGGGGTCACTGCTTCACAAGCTAATGAGCCATTTGGTGCTTTAAACTCTCTGCGTTATGTATATGCATGACTTTGATTAAACAGAAAGTATATACAAGGACCGGCAAAATATTTGCAACAAATGATATGGAAGACCTTTATATATATATATATTTTAAAGATTTTATTTATTTATTTGACAGAGAGAGAGAGATCACAAGTAGGCAGAGAGGCAGGAAGAGAGAGAGGGCCAAGTAGGCTCCTGCTGAGCAGAGAGCCGGACATGGGGCTCGATCCCAGGACCCTGAGATCATGACCTGAGCCGAAGGCAGAGGCTTAACCCACTGAGCCACCCAGGCACCCCAGAAGACCTTTATATTCTTAATAAAGATTGGGCAGGATGGTGAAAAATGCTTTGTTATGGTTGTCTCTGAGTGGTGGCATAATGCGTGATTATTTTTTCCTGCTGCACTATAGTTTTCTGTACTTTCCAAATCAAAACAAAATAGGAGCATGCATAATTTTTAAAACAAAAAGAACTGATCGTATGGCCAAGGAAGAAATAAAACAAACAAAAAGAATTAGGTAACTATATTGGAAGCTGCTAAAATGTTTAAGTTACTGCAACTTTGAAAACCCTCAAGCAGTTGTTATCCTGCCAAAAAAAAATGGTGGCCTCAGTTTTCTTAATTTACTAAAGCAATTTCTTGATTAAATATGCTTTCCAACAACAATTTGCAATTTAAAAATTTCATGCTTCGTTTAAAGCACTTTATTTTTGTTAAAGGCAGCCCAAACCTGACAACGTATTAAGTCTATGATTGTGACTGGTGCGGGTTTGGATAAGGTTTGGAGAACATCTTATCACTGATAACTGGCCCGTGGGCTTTGGGGAGTGGGGTGAGGAAGACGCTAAGAGAACAATTATATAAAACACATATTTTTAGACCTGTGGCTTCACAGAATTTTTTTAATTAACAGAAAAAGACAGAAGTGGAAGATATGCTTAATAGTACTAACCATTTGTTGAGTAAGAAATGGATTCATTATGTTCTTCTTGGGAAGAAGTGAACACATTACATGCTCATAAAACTGATAAATTTAGAAGTACTGTTTCTGAACTTGGACACAGATTTCCACGGAAAGTTGAAATCTCAGGAGGCCATTGGCTGAGCCAAAGACATCCATGCTAATGGTTAAGGGCTGTGATGAGTTCAACGGAAGTGTGAAGGAAGAATACAGGTGACTTCAGGATAAGAAACGATACCTATTATGTAAGGCTGATTTGTTCCCCTTTGGCAGATTCTTCTTCTTCTTCTTCTTTTTTTAATCTTCTATGTTATTAATTATCCATCTCAAACAAAATACCTAAGTATAAAGTTCTTCAGGGTACCCACTGAACTCAAATGCTCTTAGAATTATTTAAAAATAAAGTACTCGAGTCATAAATTTTCCTATCATTTGCAATGATAAAAAAAAAAAAAGTGAGGGTAGAAGGGACTCCTTCAAGGTCATGCTCATCTGAGTGAAACTGATTCCTAACTCCCAGCCTCATTCTGTTCTGCTAGTTCTTTCTCTAAACCTAATATATTTATCATGAATCATTAAACACAAACCTATTACCCACTGCAATTGATTCATCCATTAAATGAAAAGTGATTTCACTTTTGTAGTGTTTTTTCAAAAAGGACTTTGGGTAAAGTCAGGTGTGGACACACAGAACAATAGGGACTTAAGAAAAGCTAAATGCCAAAGGTCGTGGAAGGCTTTGCTTACTGTTCCGAACCAGCCCAAGGAAGAAGAGGGGTAACAACAGAACCTGAAGGGTCTTCCACTGGGTATCTGGTATGCCACTGGACATGTAATTCATTGCTTTTAAAAATCCAGAGAAAATACAGTTGGGGGTTGGGGGCGAGTCTTACTCAAGTAATAGCAAACTGAGTTCCTGGAATCTGTGAAAGGCTATTATAAGCAAAACATGGTGTACAGAAGACCCCCTGCTGGGTGCTTACTTGTGTTTGGTGCCTAAGTGCTTTCTTCAAGCTCATGACTCTACGAGATGGATGGAACCATCCTCTTTTACAAATACAAAACTGAAGTTCAGAGAGGTGAAGTGTTTATTCTAAGGTAAGTAGTTACGTAGTAGGATCTGAACTGAGGTCTGACTCCAAAATCCATGCTTCTCAGACTCCTAGCCACCAAGAGCAAATATGGAAGTTGGAATGAAGAATGTGGCATGTTAAAAGAGTAACGGGTTTTAAATCTCAGGGGTGGACACATTGGGTACGTTGGATGTATATCTTCCTTGTCTCACTAATTTTTTGTCTTTGGAACATTTCATAATTAAAAGAGAACTATAAAAAGACTTCATTGTTTCTGCCTTGGATAAAAATAAGAAGATCTAAACTTTGGAGAATGCCATTTTTTTCCCCCAAAGAAAATCAGGCAATGCGGGTGTGAGGTTATTTCCAACAGGATGAAATGGAGCTGTAAAACCAGAAGGCCCTCTCTTCAGCAGCCATGGCTTCAGAAATTGTTGTCAGACTGGCAGCGGCTAGACAAAGCGGGCCAAGCTCACATCCAAGTCTGTGTCTAAGATTTATTTGCTTCTTGCAGATCTTAACAGACAACAGGAAAACTAGGTGGATGGCCACTGCTGTATGCTCAAAAATAGGTTCTGAGGGATAAAAACAAGAAATTACTTTTCCTCTTGAATCTCAGGACTACTCTTCCAAGTAAAAACTGATTTTGATCAAGGGAGACTGTGTGTGTACATAAAATCACGCAATCCTGCCCTCAGGGAAAGGAGGAGTTTTTGATCCAGAAACTCTCTCCAACATGAGGGATGCCTGGCCAAGATAGCTGAAAGTAAATGTACTTCCGGTATTTTCTGGAAGTCACTTACGTATTATGATTATTAGATATGTGGGTTTTCCTCTTCAGACTCCAAACAAGGACTGTAAACCATAGTTTCTTTACTAGAGAACATTAGAACATCTCCTTTCAGCTAATGTTAGTAAGGATTTATTGATAGGAAAACAAACAAATATGCAGTCTTTCTTAGGGACTCAGTAGTAGTGGCTATTAAAAGGCAGGCAGAGAAGTCTCCTATAAAAATAGAGACATATTTTTTAAAGGGCACAGACTTCTTTACCATTTTCCCCTGTTGCTCTCATAGCCCCTGGTCCTACGAAAATAGGAAGTTTCCTTTTCGGGTAACTTTCTCTTACATGGATTTTCACTGAGGTCCTTTCCAAAGAAAAATATAACATAATATGATTTTTGTATATTAAAAACACAATTTGAACAGAAGAAATGAATTTCCAATAAATATTGGATAATTATTTGGATATAATAATATTATATACTATATATAATTATATTGGATATATTATTAATATAATATTACATTATATATGTTGGATATATAGTATATCATATATACTTTGGATATAATATTGGATAATAATAAAATAGCTGCAGATGTGAGAATTATGAAGAGGAAAGAAAAGAATTACAAAGAAAACTGAAGAAGGAATTTTGGAGAAAAATTTGAGTAGTGTCAAATGCTGAAAAACCTAAGAACATGCACTGAAATTATCCTAAAGACAGACTTCTAAGGATGGTTTCCATGTTCACTAAATCAAACCAAACAAGGCCTAACAGGGCATAACACTCCATGCTGTCCTGGTAACTGAAGATATAAAACTCAACCCAGCTGAATTACTTTCTAGGGCTTTCAAAGGATCCCAAACTGGGTGGCTTAAAACAAGAGAAATGTATTCTCTTACAGTTCAAGAGGCCCTGAAGTCTGAAATCCAGGTGTCAGCAGGGGGACTCAGAGGGACAATCGGCTCCATGGTTCCCTCCTAGAGTCCTGTAGTTGCCAGCAACCCTTGGTGGCCTTGGCTTGTGGCAGCATGACTCCAGCCTCTGCCTCCATCCTCACATGCCAGTCTCCCTGTGTGTCCCTGTCTCTGTGTCCAAACTTCCCTCTTCTTACAGGGACATCAGTCATACTGGATTTAGGGCCCACCCTCATCCAGTGTGACCTCACCTTGACTAGTACATCAGCAAAGAGCCTATTTCCATATAGGGCCGCGTTCACAGATTCTGGTGGTTAGGGCTTTGGCATTGGGGGGGAGGGGGACACGATTCAATCCATAACTCCATTCCAAACTGAATCTATGACTTGTCACTCCTTTCCTACTATTCAATTTCTCTACTACACAATTATGCCACCATCGTCACCATCTGCTAGGCTATCAATTTTTTTTCTCTTTTCTATTAAAGCCAAGCTTCTCAAAGCAGTCCCTGTCTTCATCTTCCATCCGCCACTCTTGAACCTCAAGAGGGGGGCCTACCTCTTCTCAATCCCTCCATCCCAGGCTCTTTGACCTGGGTAGGTCATCCTAGGCAACCTTCAGGACTCACCTGCAGAGGTCGTGTGGAGTCTCCTGTGCTCATCCTATCACAGCACCTAGGAAACCACTTAATGTATCAGATCCGGCCTGGATGAGACGCCAGCTTGTCCTTCCCACTCGACTCTAAGCTCCTTGAGGGCGGCTTCTGTGCCTTCTGCGGTCTTATAGCCCCAGCACTGAGCCCAACACAAATTCAGTGCATAAATAATGCTTGGATGAATGAATGGTTGTCTGTATAGGGTCATTTACACTCAAGAATATCTCGATTGCAGAACTGTGGGCTCCCATAGTTTTTGATTCTTTAAAACCTCGAGATGCAAGTAGACTGTAAAGTATTAGATGGCAGAAATGATCTTCAACTATTTTTTGTGTCTTCCCGATCCCCTGCATAAAGTAGGCACTCAAAAATTAATGGATACTAAAGGGAACTTAGCTTCTGGGGTGGTTTGGGAGGTAAAAAGAACTAACCTTTTGAGCAATTGCTCAATGTCAGACACCACTATGTATTAGACAAATGTCATTTCAAAAAAAAAAACATGTCATTTCAATTAACATCACTACTTCTCATTCATTTGAAGATTGCTTGCTCAGCATAATAAATCGTAAAACCTCTTCTAATGAACCCATTTTAAATAGAATTTTGAATACTAATATTACCTAGCACATTACTTTATATAGAAAAAATAGTATGTATTATCTTATATATCAAAATACTTTTATATACAAATGCCGGCATCAGCAATATCTCTTAACCCTCTATGTATCATCAGGATCCACTGCACCCAATTTTAGTTTTCTTGGGTTTGGGGTTTTTTGAACAGTTCTAACTATTTGTGTGTATTAACATTTCTTTTTTTAAGATTTTATTTATTTATTTGAGAGTGAGCAAGCGGGGGGGGGGGGGGCAAGCAGCAGAGGGAAAGGGACAAGCAGGCTCCATGCTGAGCACAGAGACCATTGTGGGGCTCAATCTCATGAGCCAGAGATCAGGAGCTGAGCCAAAATCAAGAGTCAGAGGCTTAACTGACTGCACCACCCATGCACCCCTGTGTATTAATATTTCTTGACTTCATTCTTTTTTAGAATATTCCATAGAAAATATACCTTATTTTTCAATAAAGAGAATAAAACTCATTCTACCCTGTGGTTATTGTCAAATAGGTCCATATTATTACAATTATAGAATCGTAATTATAATAATAGATACAATATAATTACCATATGACATGGTCTATGGGCCTCTTTAAAAAATTTAAGATCCACTATGGGATCTTAATGATTTTATTTTTTCTCTTTCTTGAGACACTTGCTTTCTCTTCATCCTAGAATAATTACCTACCAATTATGCATCAATTACTCTCAAATATGCTTTAAAAAGACTAAAGTGGTGGAAAAATGGAAGCATTTAACTTTAACTACACTGCTGTTTAGTGATTATCAGAATGTTCTATTTTGTGCTGTCCAATACAGTAGCCACTATCCACATATAACTGCAAAGAATTTGGTATACAGTGCAAGTGAGAAACTAAAGTTTTGAAAAATTTTCATTAATTTCAATAGCTGCATGAGCCTAATGGCTACTGGCCTGAATAGGGTAGGCCTAGAAGAGTAAGCCACTGGCAAAATACATCACTATTGCATTGCTCTTTATATTTTACTGTGTTGCCCAAGGACTGCAGCATCTTTCCAAAAGATATAAAAGAAGACTGGAGACACCATCTTTGTAGTTTGCTTTTAACTTTCATTCGAGTGGAGAGTTTGGAATTTTTATTCATGCCTATTAAAGACAAAGAGAAGAAAACTGACAGAGGGAGAGGTTTCACAAGCGTTGGCGGAACCAGAGATGAATGCTGGAGTTAGGCAGCAGTCCTCCAGACTCTAATCATGACGATGATATTGATCGTGAGAGGGAAAACCACAGACTCAGAGCCTTCAGATGATGACATCCTGGATTAATTCTCTCAAATTCAACAGTTGATGAAGGAACAATATATGTCTAAGGACTATATATATATATATATATTTAATTTAGTTAATTATTTTTATGTATATGTAATGTACATTACATATATTATGTAATTAATTATATACAATTACATAATTATGTAATAATCATGTAATAATTATGTTAATATTATTATTAACATTAATAATATTAATTGTGTTAATAGTTATGTTATTGAAACTATAGTAATCAAAACAGTATGGTACGGGCATGAAAATAGACACATAGATCAATGAAACAGACTAAGAGCCCAGAAAAGAACCCACCATTATACGGTCAATTAACCTACAATGCAAGAGACAAGAATACACATTGGAGAAAAGACATCTCTTCAATAAATGCTGCTGGGAGAACTGGACAGCTACATGCAAAAGAATGAAAGTGGACCACTTTCTTATACTATATACAAAAACAAACTCAGATTGGATTAAAGATCTAAATGTAAGACCTTAAACCATAAAACTCCTAAAAGAAGACATAAGCAGTAGATTCTTGGGTGTCAGCATTAGCAATATTTTTTTGGATCTGTCTTCTCAAGCAAGGGCAGCAAAAGCAAAAATTAATTGGCACTATAACAAACTAAAAACCTTTTATACTGCAAAAAAAAAAAATCAACAAAATAAAAAGACAACCTAGTGAATGAGAAGATATTCACAAATGATATATCTAATAAGGGGTTAATATCTGAAGCACATAAAGAACTCATACAACTCAAAACCAAAAAACAAAGAATCCAATTTAAAAATAGGCAGAAGGCTTGAATAGACATTTTTCCAAAGAAAACATACAGATGGCCAACAGACATATGAAAAAATGCTCAACATCACTAATCATCTGGGAAATACAAATCAAAACCACAATAAGATAACACCTCACACCAGTCAGAATGGCTAGTATCAAAAAGACAAGAAATAACAAGTGTTGGTGAGGATGTGGAGACAAGGGAACTCTTGTGCATTGCTCGAGGGAATGTAAATCGGTGCAGCCACTATAGAAAACAGTATGTAGGGTCCTCAAAAAATTAAAAATAGAAATATCATATGATCTGGCAATTCCAGTTCTGGATATTTATTCAAAGAAAACAAAAACACTGATTTGGAAAGTTATATGCACCCCCATGTTCACTGCAGCATTATTTACAATAGCCAAGATACGGAAGCAATCTGTGTCCATATAAAGATAAACAGGTAAAGAAGATGTGATATACATGTGTACACACACACACACACACACACACACACACTGGAATATTACTCAGCCATAAGAAAAGAATGAAATCTTGCCATGTGTGACAACATGGACAGACGTAGAGGGTATTATGCTAAGTGAAAGTGAAATAAGTCAGACAAAGACAGATGCTATATAATTTCACTTATATGTAGACTCTAAAAACAAAGTAATTAAAAAAACAAAACAAAAACAGACTCCCAAATACAAAGAATAAACTAGTAGTTGCCAGAGGGAGAGAGTGGGGGAAGGAGTGAAATCAGTGAAGGGGATTAAGAGGTATAAACTTCCAGCTATAAAATAAATAAGTCATGGGTATGTAAAGTTTAGCATAGAGAATATAAGTCAATAATACTATAACTTTGCATGGTGACAGAAGGTAACTACACTTACCATGGTGAGCACTGCATAATGTATATAAATTCCAATCACTACAACACCTGAAACTAATATATTGTATGTCAACTATACTTCAATTTTAAAAAATGACTTCCTCTTCCATAGGGTTTTACCGAGACTAAACTCGCATGCAAAATTCTTCTTTTTTTTTT
Source organism: Potos flavus (assembly GCA_028534135.1). Taxonomy (NCBI): domain Eukaryota; kingdom Metazoa; phylum Chordata; class Mammalia; order Carnivora; family Procyonidae; genus Potos; species Potos flavus. The sequence continues at coordinate 14,654,365 of CM052886.1, forward strand.
TTAAGATTTCACTTTTTTATTTGAGAGAGAAAGAACATGAGAGGGGAAAGTCAGAGGGAGAAGCAGACCCCCCGCTGAGCAGGGAGCCGGATGTGGGACTCGATCCTAGGACTCCAGGATTATGACCTAAGCTGAAGGCAGTCGCTCAACCAACTGAGCCACCCAGGCACCCCCCACGCAAAGTTCTTAGCAGAGTGCTTGCCACATAGGAAAGGATAGACATCAGCTATGGATAGTGCTTTTATTTTCCTTAAGTTGCTTAAACCAGCTCTCCTTATCTATCAGATTTGGGAACCCAACACACGTGCGTGAAACAGTTCCTACATCCTATTTGCTACCACCCGAACTTATCATTGCCATCACCAGCTGCTCGTGTTGGGACCCACAGGCCAAGTGAAGTGAAGCAGGAAAAGATATCAACCTTCACAGATCAGGCTGCTCTCGGGCGTCATGAGACTAAAGAAGCTGCTGCAGAGGTCCGAGCACAGCGGGCTTTCCGGCCCAACCCTAATCTTTTCTTGCATAAGGACTTTCTCCCTCCATCCCCCAACCCCCACCCTGATCTTTAGGTTGAGCAGGCATTACTCTAATGAACTCAAAAAATATACAAAAAAAAAAAAAAAAAAGCATAAAGAAAAGGGTAAAAATCTCTTGAAAGCTCACCATGCAGAGAAAACACAACTACTCTTCCAGGTTTTTCTCTGCACACACATATCCCATACACACAACTTCATAAGAAGTGTGATAGCACAATCCTGGCCGCTACATGTCTGTTTTTGTTCTCAAGAATACCATTCTAATTCATTCAATAGAGATCTACGTGTTCTTTCTTAGCAGGGCTCTAACCTTAAGCCATGTGTTCCGCGTGCACACAAAATGGTAGTAAAAAGTGGTTCACGGAAGAAAATATTAACATCCGCCTTTAAATAATGACTTAGATTAAAAACGGAGGTGAGCTGTGAGGTTCAAGTGGATTTTAAAAACAAGTAAAAAAATCAGAGGCATGTTGGTTTTTTGTTTTTTTTTTCTTTTTAATGAAAATCCTGGCGAGAAGGAAATCCTGGGCTGTGTGTGCTGTGTGGCACACACCCCATTCCCCAAATGGCTATTACTTGTGGAATGTGAAACTCGTGGAATGAACTTTTAATAAAATGAGAACTCGCCTGTAAACCTCAGTACATTTTCAGGGTTTTAAAAACCTTATTTTATCTAGATCACAGCTCTTTCAATTTTGGCATCAGAAAGTTATTTCTGAATGCTAAACAAATATAAAAACGGTGGGTCTGCCCTCAGTCTTGCTTTCCTGGGCCAGACTGGGGGTTCATTCTAGAGCCCACACAACGTGTGAGTCCATCTTTTCTGGATGCCACCGTGTCCCTGGAGACCCCAGGGGTTGATGGACCCAACTAACCAAGGCCCCACTTCAGAGGACATTCAAGGGACCTTAATCTGGAAGTCTGACTTTATCACTTCTGGGATTCATCTCCACCCTGGCAGAAGTAATAAGCATGGATGAAAAGATGTTAACATACCAACATTATTTTTACTCATTTTTGTATTCTTCTTATTTTGGCTCCTGCTTAGAAAGTCAAAACAGCATTTTTGCTACTCCACTCCTAGATAACGAAAATACAGTTATAGTAAAAGAATCTGTCTCACTCTGCTGGTTGACGGAGATTATATTCACAATTTTGAACTTGGAATAGAATTGATAAAAATGGATTGAGCCTGAAAGTGGTCTAAAATGATCTGGTATAACCTGATCGTTTCTGGGTATCACAGGGAGCTTTGACTGGGGGTGGGGGAAGAGGGAGGGGTGAAGACCAGGCCGCAGGGGTGGGGGAAGGCAGAACGAGGGTAAGCTCCACTGGGGCAAGGGGAGAAGAGTCCAGCAAACACAGAATCCAGGCACCAAGGATACGAGTAAAGAGGCAGGCAGGATGGCCAACTCAGCAAGATCAAGAACCCTAGGCAGATTAAAGACGTAGTCCCAAGCCGGTTACCAAGGATCGCGTTCAAGAAGGCAAGTTTATATAAAGTGGGCCTGGGTCTCCTCACTAGATAAAACCCCATTTATCAAACCTGAAACCCCAAATAATGTCCCAATATGCCATTGAGACAAAGCTGATGGGTCCCACACAGCCAGCCTCACCCCCTTTCCCTGCAGAGCAGAGAGTGGGGAGGGTTCACGTGGCCCCTCTTGGGACAGAAGTACCGTTAGTGGTGCAGGAACCTAGCAGGCCATCCACACCATTCGTCTCCCCCACCCCCACTCATCTTCCCTCCCAGACAGGTTATTGTCCAAAGAAAACTTGTTTTCACTCTAAGAAGAGATACAACACTGAGTCATCATCACACAAATAAGTAGCCTTTATATAATAAGCCATACCACTCTCTCTAGGCCATCCGCAGTAAAAACAACACAGAAAATGTCCAGGGACATTGTTTTCTCTAGATTCGTGGCCTTTAAAGCAGTGGTTCGCAAACACGGTCCCAAGAACAGCACCATCAGCAACACTTGGGAGCTTGTTAGAAACACAAGTTCTCAGGTCCTATCCCAGACCTACAGAATCAGACACTCAGGGGTCTGGGCCCAGCAATCCGTATTTTAATAAGCCTCCAGGAAACCCTGATGCAAGCTCAAGTTCGCGAACACTGGCCGAGTGGGAGAAACCTGGGCTGGGAGCCAGGAGACCTAATTCGGATTCCAGCTCTGGATTCCATGGTCCAATTCAGTGAAATTTAATGAACAGTCACGATGTGCTACTGCAAGTGTGTGGGGATGCCAAGAGGAGCTAGACATGGCTCTTATCCGTGGACGGTTTTGAACTTCCATCTTCTTTTGCTCCTTCAGGATAGGGCCTATTTTGTTCTGCTGCTCTTGTTTCGTTTCATGTTTGTATTCCCGGTGCCCGCAGCATCACAAGCCCCCAGTACATATGCAGTGGGCCAAGCAGTAGAGCCAGTCACAACTGTGATTAAATACCACTGGGCCATTCATTCATCAGTAATCTTAATGCTCCTCCAGTCTAGTTAACACGAGCCACTGTTTATTTAGTGCTTATTGCACGCCAGGTGCTGAATGTCATAGATCAGCTCATTCGATCCATTTAGATGTCCTGGATGTGGGTAAAGTATGGCTAATCCCACTTTGCACATCAAAAACCTGAGGCTCCTGGTATTAAGTAATTTGTCCAATGTCATACAGTGAAAGTGGCAGAGCCGGTAATGCCTCCAGGAATACCTTGTCCCAAAGCTTATAGTCTTATAAATAGTAGAGTACTTCTTCGAATCCCACAAGCTCAAAAGCCGACTTCGGGGTAAATTTCTAGCCTCTAAGGTTAGCGACCTCTACTTTGCAGGTCGTCCTCTTAAGTGGTCTAAGCCTGTCTTTATTTTTCTCATTCTCTGGTATATTGATGTTTGGTGTTCCCTCAGCATAAAAGAGTAAATAGTGGTGGAGAACTCCACTAATAGGTCACTGGACTATTCTGACCCTTAAAAACCAGGCCCAGACTGCTTACAGGTTGTTCTTCTCACTCTAAGTCAAAGATGAACTTGACATCTGTCATCTACTATTTTTCTGTAAACAATTTAGGGCCAGGAGGGCTCTGGTTAGGGTTGTTGGAGGCTGTAGGCACTGAGAAAAGAAAAGGGGGATCTATGGCACAGGCAAAGAACTTACCTTACTAGGAGGCGGTCCATGATCATCCAAGTAAGTGGAATTTCCTAGGGAAAGAAAGAAGAAAGTTGATGAATCGATACTTTTAAAACCAAAGTGATTTTAGAGCAAAGTCATTGAAAACAAGCACCCTACATATATCCCTATTTAGACAACTGTACCAAAGAACAATGGGTAGTTAATTGCCGGTTTGGTGGGATTTTGTTGATATCTCCACGCTCGATTACAGTTCCAGCAGTTACAAACACACTGTTGGTGTGTGTGCACACATACACACACAGAAATACGCACCACTGTCCCTCACCCAGTATCTGAGTTTACTTTAGATCAGTGGTTCTCAAACCTCAGTGTGCATCAGGATCACCCGCAGAGCCTGTGAAAACCCAGACTGCCTGAGTCCACAGTGTCTCCGAGAATTTGCATCTCACAAGCTCCCAAGTGATGCTGATGCTGCAGGCCCTGGAACCAGACTTTGAGAACCACTCACTGCACTGTTCCACTTCATCCTGACTGTTGATTTCCCCTGGTCTTTTCAGTCTCGCTTGCGTTGGAAGCTTGATCTGTCTTTACGAATGAATAGCCACTTACTGGCTTGCGGGTTTTCACAGTGCATGACTATTGCTGCCTGAAGAATAAAGCTTTAGAGGGGTTAGGATGGAAACCAAAGGTCACTGAGTTCCTTTTATGTAGCAGGTACTCTGTTCAGGCTTTCCAGGTTTTCATTTAATTCAAATGTCCGAGGTGGGTTATAATTATCCTCGCTTACAAAGGAGGGAACAGAAGCCTGGAGAAATCCAGTAATTGGCTCAGGCTCACACCCTGTTAAACCGCAGAGAAGACAGAAGACCATATTTTCTAGAGTGTGCTTGGGCATCCGCTGCTCATCTGAAAAGCCTACCTACCGGCTCCCGGAAACTGACAACACAGCCCGGGCACTGAGCCCACAGTCCCGGGGACCGACCTGGCAACACGCTTGAGCCCATGGGGGAGCCGGTGATGGGCTCAGTATATTCAGAGGCTCCCCTCCAGGGAGATAATACTTGTCAGTCAGGGGAAATTACCTCCACAAAAAGTGAAGACGACCAGCCTTTCTAACACAACAAAATAAGGACAATATTGGAAACACAAGGATACCTAGAGAGAACAGTAGCTTAAGGAATAAGGTAAATGTCCCAGTTGAAGTGGATGAAAGGTCCTTCTTTAGGAGAATGCAAAAGTGACTTAAGAAATTGAAATAAAAGGAAGAAGTAGGGGGCACCTGGCTGGCTCAGTGGGAAGAGCATGCAACTCTTGATCTCGGGGTCATGAGTTTGAGCCTCACGTTGGGTGCAGAGATTAACTACATTAATAAACTTTTTTTTTTTTTTAAAGGGAGAAGTAGAACTTAAGACAGAGACAGTTCAAATGGGGAAACTTATCCAAAACATAACAAATAACTGGGTTTGGTCTTGTAGGGTTTTTTTCCTCCTTCCATAAGGGGTATCAGCCATCCCTTCTTCTTTGTAGTCTTCTGATCTACCACCCACTTGATGGCCACAGTGACTGTACCCTAATGGGCTAGTTGTATATAGTAAAGGGACAACAGGGCCCAATTTTTGTGTATAAGAAACACAAACACAAACCATGGCATGGCGTGATTGGGTTATTTTCAGGAAATTTCGAAATGTGAATATGAGTAACGTTTTGTTTGATCTTAATTATTGAGCTGCACTCCACTGAGAACACACAGAAACAGGAAGGGAGATCTTCATCTGACTTAATAAAGAGAACATGTATGAAAGAATCCAGAAAAACGACTGCCTCGGGCTACACAAACATTCAGAGCTACTGCTCTATAATATAGTCGGTATGGCTGCCGGAGGGTCTCATCACCTCGTCCTGTAAATGTGTCCTTCCAGAAGGGACCTGAGAAATCCCATCAAACTGCAGCCATGTTCTCCAGGTATCAGTCCCAGGGATCAGATAACTCAAACAACTGTTTTCTAAAATACTAGAAGTTTCCATAAGACACAAAGTTCCTAAAATTGAATGACTTGAATGTCTGACTGCCCCCTCACACTCCAGACTCGGCTACCCATGGACTCCTTAGCACCCCGGTCTACAGGATCTCACACTTGGCCAGTCCAAACTCTTTATTTGCTGCACTTCCCCATCTCCTCCCTCCACCACAAACTGCCACCCCACCCCCCATCCTCCTTATCTGGTCACTCAACACATCCCTTTCCCTATGGGCTCCAAAGCCCAACAGTCATCCTTGATCCATCTCCTTCCCTTACCCAATCTGTACCAACCCAGTCACAGGTCCCATTGGCTCAGCCTTCGAAACATTACTCAGATCTGATGACTTCCCACCAGCCCCTCTGGGTCATGTGGGAGAACCCTTGCATCTCTTCACTGATTACAAATTTTCTCCTCTACCCATGTAGTAACCAGAGAGATCTTTTAACCTTATCCATCAGGCCATGTGAGCCCTCCGCTTCAAACCTATTTCTCTAAGAACAAAATAGTCAACTCTTTCCATGGTCTCTACCCCGGGCCCTGCCCTCCAACCATGCCCACCGCCAGCCACAACAGCCTTCTCTCGGTTCCACAACACACTGACCTGTTGTTAGCTAGGGACCTCCTCAACTGGTTCTTTCCTCTGCAAGAAAAAGCTCTTCCCCACTTCCATCACTGAGGCTTAGCTCAAATATCCCTCCTTTCTTCCCTCCTCCCTCGCCCCTCCCTTATAGAAGACCTCACTTCTTTCTTTCTGCAGAGAGAGAGGGAGAGGGCTGACCCCTGTTGTCTTCTCCACCAGCAGATCCCGAGCGCCCCTCCGTAAGTAGGTTTATGAGAACACAGAGGCTATAAATGTTTGTACTTTTAACCGAGTACAGAAAAGGAAAAGAAAAGTTCCACACATTTCTTTAGTTGGAGACGGCAGGTTTGTCTTCTCCTCGGGTCTAACTGTATTATTATCTGGTATACAAGTAGAGCTTTTCATCCTAGGATCTTGTGCTTTCCTACTGCAACATAAACGAAACCGTCAGACTCTTCAGACCTGAAGCTGGTAACCTGTCATCTGTGGCGATCAAAGGAGGAGCCCTGTTATGCAAGTGACCCTCTCTGAACGGGGTCCCAGTCACCAGAGAAGGTCTTGCTGCTCCGCCTCATGGGGGACTCAATGGAGGGTGTTGAGGTGGGGAAGGAAGTCAAACGAAAGCCCTCCAGGCCTTTGGGCTTGGAGTTCAAGAGGTAAATTCAGGAAGAAAAGGCAGAGGAGGGCTGATGAAGGTTCTGGAGCCTGGACAGAAGACAAGCACTTAGCTGCCACCCACCTCTACTTGCCCCGGGAACCCCAGTTTCTGATCCCAGGTGGCAGGACCCTGTGAGGCAGTATCTTTTCTTTTTGGAGGCTAATAGGGGCATATCGTTTCATTTCTTTCCAGAAAGTTACCCACATCTTCAGAGCTCTGGCTTCGTCCTCCTTTTCATGTCTTAAGTCTTTTCTCTGAGGATTAGGGTTAGGGTTACGGTATTTAGTCAAACTAGAAAAAACAGAAAGGCACACCCCACAAGTTTCCACTCCTACCACTGGGTGCATTTTTCAGAAAGGTCTATATCCAAACTGCCAAGAAATCGCTAGCTCAGGGTGGCAGTGAGCTAATAAGCCTCTTACAGAAAGTCAAGTTTGTCCAGGCTGCTGAGGTAGGGACTATTTGAAGCAACACTCCGAGCCTTTGAACAAGGAGGCGGGTCTACATCCTATCAGTGAGCATGGTTACACGGCTCTGTATGTGGGTTAAAACTTAAAGAACTATACATCAAAACCAACGCCAACAAAATCCTCATGGTTTAATGGTTTTTCAAATGCCCTGACTAGAAAGCAGGTGATCTCAGACTTTGCAACCAGCTAAATTACACCACATTCTAAATCTCGCCCTATGCATCTAGCCCTTCATGATGGAGACCTCCCTGGGAGGTGGTAAATATAACACGAGAGATCGTGCGCCGGTGTGCAAAGGTGTTAAATCCACGTTCGTGGGAGTTACGGTTTGCACACTTACTAGAGCATATACGTATGCCCAGAGTCTTTGCGGGGCCGTACGCCATCAACGTCTACCTACTTCTGCCATCAGACAATCTATTTGCAGCAAAGAAGCATTTCAGGAGACTCATGTGAAGTCTGATCCTAAAAATTAGGAGGCCAGGGGTTGTGATCAGGAATCTGAAGATGCCTGACTGGTTAGAATCTTAGAGCTGGGTTTCGGTGGGCAGAGCCAAGGCGCGGTGACCGTACAAGAGCCATCCAAGTCTTCCGTGATAAGCGCAATGACATGAACAGCCAGATACAGTGTATACTGACAGAAACAGGCTTCAGCTCGCTTTATAGTAGAGGCTATCCCCAGTAAGCATCATCCAACTCTGAATACATTGCTTTGCCTCCTCAAAGTTTTCCATGTTCACATCTGTTGAAATGAAAGAAGGTCCCGAGTTCTTATGAGGAGTGTGCAAGGGTAATTTCATTCTATGAAAAATGATCAGAGCACTGCCCGCACACAGTAAGCAGCTGGTCCGTTTGCTTGCAGCACTAGTTACACCACTAGCTGTACTAACTGTATGGTCGGCGGGACCGGCAGCAGGTGCAAAATCCTCCTTCACCGTCTCTCCATCCTCCCGTTCACCTGTTTGCAACCCTCACTGCTCATTCCACTCGCCTGCAATGATTTTTAAGAATGTGGATGCCAGGCTCCGACCTCAGTTAATCTGATTTTAATTTGAAACAAGTCATTTAGCATTTAGCATTTCCTAAAGTTCTGCAGGTCATGCTAATGTCTTGCCAGGCTTGAGAGCCACCGAGCTACAAAAACACAAAGTGTTCTTCATAATTCAGGCTGCACCTCGTTTTCCAGAAATAAAACATTAACACATGGAATTCAGGCTGCTGTTAATCAGGGGTCCCCCCCCCCACCGTTTCTAGTGAGAGATCACACCACACAAGCGCCACGTCAAAGGAGAATGGTGGTGGAGAGCTGATGGTCACAGAAGGACCCCCAGCCTCAAGAAGGCCACCAGGCAGTTCCCCGTGAGCACCTGCTTGGGGTCCGTAACAAAACCGAAGAGGGCCACAGCCAGCTTGTGGGATGCCTGAGGGCTCGGGCAGGCACTGCTGGGCGGGGAGCTTCCCCCCAAACCACATGGGTTGCCTGACTTTGGTGGGTCTTCACAGTCTTTTCAAAAATAATTTTTAGAAAAAAAAATAATTTTTAGAGCCTACAGTTTCAGGACATATTGTTTCTATAAACAATGCTTAGTACATGTCCTGTTGAACCTCTTGTTTCAAGGTAAAAAGGGGAAGGAAAAGCCTAATCCTCCAACCCCAGCGTTTCCCCAGGCCCCACTCGACTTAAACAACCAGAGGGTATTCTGTCAGTCCTGGAGACACTCATATTTGACCCCTACACGTGCTTTAAGGGCCACAAGGCTCTGAGAGGAGGAAGCCCCAGAGAATCCCCACCCAGTGAGGGGCGCGTCTTGGCAGGCTCCAGGCCTGGAGTGGAGAGGAGGTGGGGAAGTTGGCCAGCACAGAGGAGCTTGAGGCCATGCCCACGTGAATCCGACAGAGACCGACACAGCTGACAGAGGAGAAACTTGCTAGAAGCACTGATGTGAAGGGCTATTGAGCAGAATTAGCCGTGTGTTATAAATAGCAACAGTCACTCTTCTGTGTGTGAGTGAGAGAGAGAGAGAGAGAGAGGAAAGGAGCCCCAGGGTAATCATTTAATGGACTCAGGAAGATACCGCTGATAGCACTGACTGTCACTGGTGACACCGGGTCGCCCAGGGGTGATGGAATACTGCAGGCTGCAGAACCAAAGACCTAGGTTCAAATCTCAGTGCTATCTTTTACTCATTGAATGGCCTTGGGGATATCACTTAATTTCCATGAGGCTAAATGTCCTCATTTGCAAGATGAGAACATTAATAACCCCAGTGACGGGGTTGTTATAAAAAAGAAACAAGACACGTGTAAAGCATTCAGCACACTTCCTACCTGGCACATGGATAGTAAGTACTCATATTATCTGATTTTATCATTCATATTCAATTTTATAATTTTATTTATTTTTGAGGAAATCAAAGAGAATCCTGATGCCAGGGGCATAGTTTATCGCAGTAAAGATGAATATTGATATAAAATAATTATTTGATAGTTCCTATTCCTTTCTGATTCTATCTTTGCTCTGTCTTCAGAAATATACAAAAATTTCCCCCCGGTTGTTTGAAATACCTCTGGCAATGTGCAAATGAATTTACAGAACCTTCATGCCCTGTAATTTATTCTTGACTCTTTAAGTCTTGCATTAGCAAATCTATTTTTGTCTGAGTTGGTCCCTGAAGAATAAAAATGTTTTAATTCTAATCCCTCTTATAGAAACCATAATATGCATTAGTGTCAAAGTCAAAAAAAGCCGCCTCTATACTCTGTCAATTTCGATCAAACACCAGCAGCTCTTTGCAGAGTCTTTCTTCGGCCCCTTTTAAAATCATACTCATAAGTGACTGAAATCCTTTCCTTTTTAATTCAGAAGCAGCCATTTCACACAGGATTCTGGTTACCTACAACCCAATCATACGGCTGGCATCTCCCCCCGACCCCTCCGGAGTCTGGGCCTCTGATAAGACACTGTTAATGAAGGAGTCACTGTTGAAGGCAACACTGCAACCCCAGCTTTGTCCTTGCCAAAAAATTATGTTAATGCCGCACTTTCCACCATTAACTATGGGTTACATTTCTCTAAGAGGCAGCTGTCAGCACACACCAGCCGTGGCTAACAATGAGGAGCTTGTGTGCTGAGTAAACGTCTCCAATAGCTCCATTATAATTAACGCAGCCCCAAAGACACTGTAATGGAGGAAAATGGCTTGCACAGCTTTATTTAAGGTTTAATAAAATTATTTTCCGCTGATTTAAAACAAATAGCTTTATTAACTATCAATACTTAAATACATTCACAAAAATGCCTTTCAAAAAAAAAAATATCTTGAATGTTTACTTAACCGGTTAGCAAAGGCACAAACAGCCTGAAAATACTTTCTTGATGCTAAATGATAAAAACGAGCATTCCGGACACTGAAAAACATATTAGAATTAAACTGTTATCAAGTATAATTTAGAAAGTGGTTTTCATTTCTAATAAATTTTAAAAGAATTAATGCTCTTCTCTTTGTATTTTCAGGCTCAAAAACACTGCTTTGTTTTAGAGTACATCTCTCTCTTTTTTTTTTTTTTAGTTAAATCTGAATATACATCTTTGGATGTCAAGGACACATTTGTAGATGGAAATTACCTTTGGAATCCAAAGATCAGTGCACCACTGCTGTAATAACAGCCTAAATATAAATATAAATTTATTGCCAAATTAGCTCAGGGATTCATCATAATCATCTATATCTTATCCAGGTAGGAATGGTGTATCAAAGAGAGATAGAATGTGCTAGATTTCTGTTTCATTCCATTAGAGTTTCCTCTCAAAGTAATGACTACGGCCAACTGACCCACCCGTGTAACTCTAACACACCCATTAACACGGCACCCCAGCCCCGCACTGGGGAAGGCTCTAACAAGCAGCCAGGTAGGTTTTCTTCCACCAGGACGTAACCGCCATAAGAAGGGACACTTCCCATCACATGCTTACTGCTCAAAGCACCCCTGATAACTACAGCGGAAGACAGGCAGGATGCCAATGATAAAGAGAGAAACCAAGGCTGAAAGAATCCGGATCTGCATTAGCATCATCAATAGTTAGCAATGACGCTGACCGAAGCACAGTGCTAAGTATTTCCAGACCTCACCCTACTGAGTTCCTACGACAAGCACCTTACTATGCCCATTTTACAGCAGAGAGAGCCGAGGCTCAGGAAGGGCTCAGTGATCTCAAATCACACTGTGGCCCTCAGGCTGGAGTCTCTGCGCAAGACGGGGGGTCCGGCAGCTGTGGCCACATCCAGGATCTCATGCCGATTCGCTATGTGCAACGTGGGTAGGAGGGGGGTGAGGGGACAAGTTAGGTGGGGCCCAGATTCCAGGGGCAACTCAGAACCTCTGGCTACCTCGGGTCCATTTCTAGCTGATGTTCTATTTTAGTGGGTCCTGCTTAGCCACAGGATGGTCCTCTGTGAGTGTGTGACCTTTCTGTGGTCATCGTTATTTTGAAATACCTGACATAAAAAAGTTCACTTGGATTAGAAAGCCATTCACATGATTGCAAAAGCAAATTCGACATTATATTTGTCGACTACAGAAAAGGAAGTTCTGCTTGATTCCTTGATTAAATTGGAATCAACATTTGATGTTGATGTTGACAGACAATTGATGCAAATTTTTGAAGGGTATGTGGTAGGTTGGATAATGGCGCTCCCCCCCCCCAAGGTTACCCACATCCTCATCCCCAGAACCTGTGAATATGTGACCTTACATATTCCCACAAGGGACTCTGCAGATGTGATTAAGGTAGGGATCCTGAGATGAGAAGATGACCCTTGATTATCTGGGTGGGCCCAATATAATCACTAGAGTCCTTATCAAAGAGAGACAGGAGGGTCAGGGTCAGGAGACACGATCATGAGAGAGGTTGGTGGGATGTGCTTTGGAGACAGAAGGAGAGGCCATGAGTCAAGGAATGTTGGCAGCTTCTAGAAGCTGGAAAAGGCAAGGAACGCATTTTCCCCTAGAATCTCCAGAGGCAATGCCCCCTTGCCCACACCTTGATCTGAGCCCCTGAGAACTCATTTCAGATCAACTATGAGATAACGAATGTGTGTTGTGTTAGGCTACTAAATTTGTGGTAAATCATTAAAGCGGCAACAGGAAATTAACACAGCTCTTGAAATGGTTTTACATTTTAAAAAACCACCTCTTTATGTGAATAAAGTTTCTTGTCAGTGGTAATTCTCAAGAACTTGGAAGAAATTTTCATCAAAAAGTCTATATAGGGAATTGGAAGAAGTCTGAAAACTAGCTCGTCACTCTCAACGATAACTTTGAAATGTTCTTTTTTGTAAGTCTTCCGTGACTCCCAAATTTAATGCCTTCCCTCATATTTGTATCTTGTTTTTCTAATAAGTATACAATAAAAGGAAAATACAATGAATGCTTTCATCAAGCCTCGGATAGATCACCCCCTTCCTCACCAGTGGACTTCAGTTGTGCATTAAAAACATCATTATTTTCAAAGTGTTTCATGACTGGAAAAGTTTTGTTAACAAACACACAGAACATCAATCAAATAGACTGCTGTCTCTGAAAAGGGCTTCAGTCCGACCGAACTGCCATTGCTCTATGTCTGGAATTTCTCTTTGGCTTTGCTATCAGAGCCAGTGCGGGTCACACCCCGTAACACACACACACACACACACACACACACACACACACACACACACCCCAGATGATTTCAGAACAGGAAAATCACCACCGATAGATAGTCCAACCCCTCAACCCACAGAGGAAACAGCTGAATCCAAAAGGTCAAATACTTAGGCCAAGACCCAAGGCTGGTTAGGAGCGAAGGTTAAGGATAGACGCAGGTCACTGGTGCTCACTCCACAACGTGACAATCGTACCACTCGCCCTGTGTTCACCCTAAATGGTATTTTCGGGCTTGATCACCCTGCTTACTCTCCAAACATAAGCTGGAAGGACTTTGTGCTTTTCTTAGGTCATCAAATTACTTCTCCACGAGGAAAGATATTTCATGATTGAGAGAACTGACAAAACATATGCCTCAAACACAGAAGATCATCCCCAAAGGGAATGGCTGAAGGGAGTTCACAGCCTCTCGAGGCTCCTGGCTAATTCAGATGTTCGAGTCTCAGTACGTTTTGTTGAAAAGGATACTTGTGAGTCACCTTCCATAAATGAAGCAAACGCACGTGAAATGGTGCCCTGTGTAGAAATGTACGTGAAATACCTGAGAAAGTGCAAGGGAAAAGGGACCGTGGGAGGTGGGCGGGGCAGGGAGGACATGCCCAACGTCACCTGTCCACTATTCATCCAGGGCCTACCCTGCGCCAGGCACTGTGCTGGGTCCTGGGATACAGGCACGAGTGAAAAGATAGGATCCCTGTCACACTTTGTCAGTTTGGGCTGCTGTGACAAATTACCACAGGCTGGGTGGCTTCAACAGGGCATACTGATTTCTCACAGTTCTGGAGGCTGGAAGTCTGCAATCAGGGTGCCAGCAAGGCTGGGTGCCGGCGGGGGCCTTCCTCCTGGCTTGCAGACGGCCGTGGTCTTGCTGAGCCTCACGTGGAGGAAAGAGAGCTCTGGTCTCTGTCTCTTCTTACCGGGACACTGATCTCATCGGGGTGCCCCTACCCTCGTGACCTCATCTAAACCCGATTACCTCCCAAAGGCCCCACTTCCAAGTACCAGCCCGTTAAGAGTGAGGGTTTCAACAAAGGAACAAAGTCCCTGACCTCAAGGATGAGAAGCAGTAAAGGACAACGAGCATTCCAGGCAGAGGGAGAGCAGCCTGTGTTGATGGCCCAAGTCGGTGAAGAACCAAGAGAAGACTGTCCTAGACGCACCTCGGCGGTGAAGTCAGGCACGGCTCCGTGTAGCGGGATTCTCCCCAGCCATGTCTCAAAGAAAAGAGGGACAGGTGCCCTGAGACGGAGTACTGGTGCTGGCACTGGGGGTGCGACACTCGGAGGCGGGCATGGCATCAGCAGATCCCTACCCGAGGGCAAGTCAAATTAAAGATGTCCTCGTGACCTTGAAATCAAGACCAGAAGGTGATGCCTCATTTAAGAGGCAAAGGGAAGTTTGTGCAAAGATGCCAAGGGCTTTGGGGGCACGTCTGCAAGGAGCTGATGTTGTGCGGGGCTCTAAGGTTCCCCTACATGCTCCCAGCAGCCCCCACCTCCGACCCCATCGACCATGGGAGATCAGCAGGGCAGAGCAAGGATCCCCCTTCACCAGGAAGGAAGCTGAGCCCAAGATCACACGTCTGGGAGGCGTCAGAGCTGGACCAGGACCTCGTGGGAATCCCAGTCCGCACTGTCTCAGGGCTCTGTGCACCGTGGGCAGACTGGAGGGGTTCCTGGGGCCACAGCACGTGAGCCTGGAGCCAGAATCCAGATGGAAAGAAGTCCACGAGGACAAGAGAGGGAAACACTGTGGGAAAATCATCAGCGGGCGCTGGTGGGGAAACACCTCGTGCTGGGTTACAGACCGGCACTTGCTTGAAGGTCGGTGACAAAGCATGCATATTTTCAAATGGATAAAGAAAGCTTTTGTGTTTCTAGCTGCGTCCCCCGCAATGGGTGTCCGGGCCATAGCCCGAGGCCACTGGTAAACGAGCGTCTGTGTCTTCTATATTGTAAATGAAACAGTCGTATGTTTGACAGAAAAATTACTTGTCACTTGCCAATTCCCTTCATGCTTTAGGGAAACAAGCATGAAGGAACATTCTATGGGGCGTTTCAGCTAAACTGTGCCGAAATGATATGCATGTGAAAAAGAGATTTGAAGAGTTGCTCGTAAATGCTGATGTGATTTAGAAAGTGTGCGGATGAAATGAGTCTGATGGCAAAGTTGGTCTGACACAGATGTGGTCGGTGCACAGAACTATCCCATCTGGGATTATACTTTCATATACACTTTCAAATAAGACAAGGAAGAGATCATAGTTTCTCCTTTATTAGGTCTTCGAATGTCAAAGAGGATTTTAAGAGAGCAGAAGAAATTATTGAAATCATTCAGAGCAATAATCCTCACGAAATTAACTAGCAATCTAACATATAAGCCTGGCAGTATTTATTAAAAAAGAGGGCGTTTCAATAAATTCATCATCTCTCCTCTATCATCTCTCTAGTTCTATTTTGTATCAGGCTTAATAGGATTTTGGTGAGATTTTGTGGTTCACAGAACTGTAATATTGGAAGATAAAAGAGGATTCTTATGGCTCCATATGTTACTTCACAGCCACAGATAAACACCACACACACACACACACACACACACACACACACACACACCTGCAAACACAAAAAGTCCAAACAAAGAGGTGCTTAAAAGTCAGAAAATCCTTGCTAAAGATGAACTGAAGGTACAGGGGAAAGAATGCGGGGGAAAGGAGGTGGATTTTGCAGCAAAACAGTCCAAAGAAGCAATCTGCTAACTGGATATGACCTTGGGCAAGGTCTTAAAGTTTCTAAGTGTTAGTTTCCCCACAGGTAAAGCAGGAAGAATAAAACCTACCTCACGGAATTGGGAGGGATTAGAATTAGCCTTTATAAACTGCCTGGCATGCACACAATAAAGTGTACCTCTCATGATTATATTCAAAATAGAGCCAATTTAAAGACATGGTGCATTAAATAAAACCTCTTCCAAGTGATCACATACATAAACATCAGTCCCAGGCACTGAAATATACATCCCTCATTATGCACTAGAATAGCCCGTCACTGTCTTCCTCCACATTTTTCAGGATTTATGATGGGAGGTTATACCTGGGCATGAATGAAACGTAATTTTTAAAACCCTGGCAGGATTTCGGTATTCCTATGCTTTTATTCTTATTCTGAAAGATGAAGTGTACTGGAGGTCATAAATACTCTTCGGCACACAGTAGATCGGTTTCTTCTCTAGCAAAGTCTTAATTCTGCCTTTCAACAAAATGAGTTGGGGCGGGAGGCGGTGCTTTCCTGGACCCAGGCAAAAGAGTCCTTCCTAAAAGCCTGGCTGCCTTGAATTCATCACAGATCTGGAAAAATAATGCCTTTCAAAGTCTCAGTGAGTCACTCACTTTCCTGAACCACTAAAAGGTTGAGTTGAAGGGCAAAGAGAGATAGTCCCGTAGCAAAGGCCAGCGTGTGGTCTCCTGGAAGAAAACCGGAGTTCGTTTTGCAACAAAACAAACAGATGGTTTTTCCTGGTTTTCATACGCAGTGGATTCCAAATATATTGGAGCCTGCTTAACGTCAACTTGCTTGTTGGAAAATCGCTTCTTAATAAAAGAAGTTTTCTCCAACAGCAGAAAACATCAATCAAATGGATCTATGCCTCCCCAAAATAATTTAACTGTCATGGTGCACCAAGACAGCTTTAGCTCGTGGAAGACAGAGCTAGCTCTCAGTCTAAAGAGTTGTTTGAAGTGGAATGGGGGCTTGGAACATCTGAGCAGTGGCAAGGAAGAAGGTGCTGATCAGCCCGGGTCTGAGATTTCAAGGATACGCCTTTGGTGAATGAAAGAAGGTACTTAGCGACCTCTTGACCTTTCTTCCAAGTCTCAGATTCCCTCAAGACCTTTTAAGGCACAAGCAAATGAAACCGCTCATCTCCTAAAAATCCCTAATTTATCAAGCAGATTTCAATCATATGAATAAGTGTGAATAATATGAATAGGGATATTAGTGACATTGCAACGACATTTTAACATGGGGATGACTCTTATTAACACAGAATTTGACAAACGAAATGGCTTTAAATACTATATAAAACTTCCACAGTGCCTTAAAAAAAGTAGACTAAGGAAGGGAAAGCCAGTAAATGCAAAATGAGTTTGTCTTTCAGGAGCAACTTCGTGCCAGGCAAATAAGTGTCATAGGTTTTTCTCTATTGTGAATGGATAGGTTTTTCTCTATTTTCTCTATCATGATATAGCCCAGTTCCATGAAGATGAGAGGTTAATTTCAGGACACAAGGATTGAAGTTAGAGTTGAGTGCAGGAGAATTGAAGGATCTTTGTTAAGGATTTTGTAGATAAGGTATTACAAGAGAAGCCACAGGCCAGGCGACAAGAAGAGTAAGACAAGACTCTGGTTAATCCAGAAGCCTTCAGACTTAAGCAAAGCCACTACAAACCTAAACAAAACCAAAAACCAAACCATGTTCCGGGAGGGCCGTAGAAAGATAAATCATAGGAGAGTATGTGAGTGCTTTTATATGTTACCAAGAATAATTGAAGAAACCACTCAGCAATGGAGAAAATCTATTTTGTGATGGTGCAAAGGGGCACTGGAGCAAAAATAACTTGTAAGGATTATAAAAATAATAATGTAGGTTATAAATAATATGAGAAATTGAATATGCTAATGGAATCGTGCTGATGAAAGCTGGAAACCGAATCAAGTTAGACTAGCTAATAGAAATATGGAGCAGTGAAAAATGGATTTTTAGGTAGGGAGCCCTTGATTCTTGCCTGAGGCACAGGGAAACAGGGAAGGGAACGAATATTTATGTGCCCATCATGACTCGCGCATTAGGCAAATCATTACATGTATCTCTCTCATTCAGTGTTTAAGTAGATACTGTTTTCTCATCTTGTAGATGAGGAAATTACCCCCAGAGGTCAAAAGTCCTTCCCATGAAGGAACAACTAGCCGATGGCAGGGCTGGTATGTTTCCAGAGCCCAATTCAGGCTTCCCCTTTCTACTCCGACCCACTACACACAACTGGTTCTTCTCCCTGTGTCACAGCAATTATTTAATAGCATCAGGGATTTTGAAAAGTCTTTCAAATTAGTGGAAAAAGTAAGGTTTGGGGACCCATCATAGGTTTCTAAAAGTATGTTATTTTATTTTTCATTGATCACGTGAAATAACCCATGTTGTCACAGGACAAAGTAGGAAAGAATTTTAAAACTCCCTCTGTATATATCACACATAGATCCTAAGGTTCTAAAAATACTGTCATGTAAAGCTGTGCATATAAGAGACATTTGTCTAGGGGAGATATGCATCTTGATTGAAAATACTCATTCTCTTTTTAAGTAAGTTCCATGCATATTTCTAAGAACATTTAAATCAAGTTTCCAAAAGAAGGTTTTTATCTAACAACCTAAAGTGTTTTATTACCACTTCTCACTCATCCAAATTTTAGCCACTCAAACCCCATCTTACTTCTTTCCCTATCTATTTTTGAAAACTCTAGGCCATGCTCATTTGTCCCTTCTCCTAAATTTTCCCTATGAAAGAGGGAGATGGAAAGAGGGAAATACATTTATATGTGTGTGTGTGTGTATAAAATTTGTATTATTATTTTTTCAGCACGGAGAGAAAGGTTTACACCAGTCTTGGATAGCAAATAGATTTTGACAGCTGCATGTCCCATTTCACTTTGGCATAGACCCAACTGGTGTGACCACCAAGTGTTGTTCTCTCTCTTTACACCCTCTATACTCAAAATAAGAAGTAAATGACTTTCCCCCAAAAGCCAAGAAGTTTAAGAAAATAACCAACTTCTTCCCCCACCGGACCTCTAATCACAGAATTAGGGACCGTACTGAAAATTCAGTGCTCCATTTGTTTCTACGGGGAGTCATTCCAAAGCTTTAAATACCACGACCCATGCCCCAAAACGCACTTGAGAGACAATTTCAAAAGTGGGTCCTGCTGTGACCAGACTCCAGGAACATTCTGAGCACCTATTTCAATCACTAATATTACCCAAAAAATCACTTAAATACCAGCAGAGAGAAGGCTGTATTCGGGGCCAAATTCTTCCAAGAGCAGTCATCCTTCAATGTGCCGCCCCAAACAAACAGAGTCATCCAAGTACCCTATGGACCACCTGTACTTTATCAAGACATCCAAACGGTGCTCCCAAGTAGAGGCCAAATTAATGTTTCAAGTTTAAAGCCAACATAATAATCACAATCGTGACCTAACATACTTCTCGATCTAAATATTGCCAAGTACAAAGTAGCATTTTTAAAATTTAGTTTATCTAGATTTCAAATCTTTTATGAATAAAATGACAATATACATCCTGTGAACCAAATTTATAAATATTTTGCTTGGCACTCCCAGAGAAAAGACCCATTAGCCTTTTGGAACACTCTTGGATTTGCACGTTGAAGCACTGTGTGCTAAGGGAAAAACAAGAGGAACCGGAGGAAAGATTAATGACCTGTTTCACAGCCCAGGGAACTGGACTCTAGAACATCTTATTCTGTCCAGCGGCGATTCTTTCCTTTGCTATGAATATGGATTATGACATTTTCAGAGACAGCTGAGGATGAGCGCTAATTCATACAGCAATACCTAACCCTCCCACCCGATTCTTGCCGAGTGCTTTCACGACCTCGGAAAGTCAGTGAGTGAGTTTGCTTTACACCGATCATTCCACAACATTGCTGCAAGTAAACACCGCTCTTTGCAATCAACATGCACTTGGGCTTTTCCATTTTTTACCCAGGTTCTGGATTCTCATCTGGAGAGTGTCCTTGTCCACGGACAGGAGAAATACCTCCCGTGCTTTCCCAACTACTAGCCATCCAGGCCTGGATCAGACAGAAAAAAGAAAGAGGTGGAGAAGCCTTGCTATGCTTTTTCCTCTTAAAGCATCCAGGAAGTTTGGAAGGGGTAAGAGCTCCCCCCAGACACCTGGAATCTGGGTCCTGGCTTCACTATTAACAAGTTGTATAATATTGGTCACATCGCGTTGCTTCACGGAGCCTCAGCTCCTTCATATGCAAAGTTGGGGTTAAGATGAATATCACAAGCATCTAAAGTCATGGTGTAAACACTCTGGTATGAGCCCCGTACTTCTTTGGCACCTGCCCGCAGCTGTCTACTTATACTTATCAAACTGTGTTAATTGACTGACTGACTGACTGACCGTAAATTCAGAGGCAGGACGAGCAACCAATGTTGGCCGAACTTATAGAGGAAGTAATAGTTTAGCCGTGCCTTAAAGGTTGGATGTGATTCAACTCAGATGTGATGAAGGGAAGAGCGTTTACAGCAGGGGAAACGGCAAAAGCGATCACCACGATTGGCAGAGTCATTCTGGCCTGTATAGGTCCCAGGAGAACATCGTGTGTACCCCAGGAAATAAAATTGTAAAGGAAGGATGAACATAATAGCATCTGCAGCTGTCCTTTGAGCATTCTTACAATTTATCGTGGACCTGAGTGTGAAAATTTACAGTTGAAGCCAAGTTCTGTTTGCTGAATGTGTTCACCAGTTTCAAGATTCTCCTAATCAAGTTTCTCGTGGAAATGATTAAAACCTCCCCAAAAGTGACATGACATACTATTATGCCTACATTCTGTCCTTCAAATATGAAAAAAGCATATATAGGGGCACCTGGGTGGCTCAGTCAGTTAAGCATCTGCCTTCAGCTCGGGTCATGATCCCAGAGTCCTGGGATCAAGCCCCGCATGGGGCTCCCTGATCAGCAGGAAGCCTGCTTCTCCCTCTCTGCCTGCTGCTCCCCTAGTTGTGCTCTCTCTCTGTGTCAAATGAATAAATAAAATCTTTTTTAAAAAACCATATACATATACACACACATACATAAAATACATATGTAGCACACAATTCTCATCAGTGTTTCTCCAATTATCCAATTGTAAGACATTATTCACTATAAAATGTTATCTCTAGGGATCAAAAAATGAGGAAAAGGAGAGAGTCAGGGATTAGCCCACAGTCATGATTTTAGATCCCAATTCTCAGTCAGCTCCGGTATGAAGATCAACCTGAAATGTAACTTAGAGCAAGTTTATACTCGTCATTCTTCTAATTGGTTCAAAGGCTGTGCTCCTGACAGACTCGAGTGAGTAGCTTGTGTATAAATACTTGGTTTACCTACAGAATCCCTGATATTTCACCAGAGATTACATGGGGGAGCCCACCCCCCAAGTCTCATCCCGTATCTCAAGGTGCTAGCTAGGTCTCGGCCATTTACGTGACTATGGGAAAAGCCACTGTTATGGACATTTACGGACATAGGGGCCGTGTAAGTCCGTCCCAGTGGTAGCTGCTTCCTAGGGATACAACTTAGCTTATATATACCTTGATTATAAGGCACAATGTTACGCTCACGGCTTGGTTCTGGCTTTGTTTGTCTGTTTAGCATGAATTATTTCTGCGCATGTTTACCAGGTTTCCCTTACGTAATGATAATCAAAAGATATTTTTCAGGGTGGTACATAATTTTGCTAGGTTGATGAAAGCTGGAGTTTCCCCCTAAATACAAAGGGAGAAATGTTTCACCTGGTGAATGATGATTTTTGCCAGGTCTGAACGCTGCCCTGGGCGCTGGGCTGTGTGCGCACGCGTGTACCTGCGGTCCGACCCGTGGGCTCGGCCCAGGGGCACACACCCTGCCCAGCACTCCGGCTAATCTCCTTGTCTCCGAGAATCATCTCTTCTTCTGAAATCATATGATCAGTAGTGAACAGCACTCAGGTGAAAAACGCACAGGTTTCTCTACCTGTGCGTATGTAACCGATGAAACTGGATTCTGCCAACACTGCTTCCAGACTCAAGTTCCCACCTGCCTCGGATTCCTCTTCACTCTGGTGGGACACTCCCACTCAATTGTCTTAGCTGCCCGGCTCTGAGGCTCCAAATAGATCGTCACCACGTGAGCAGAGACCTTTCCAGAAGGTGGCACGTTCCTGCTCTCCTGCCTGTCCCCGCGGGCCTTCCTTCCTTACCTGACCTTCACAAGAGGTCTTCTGTTAGGATACACAAGATATAGTTTTGAGTTAGGATGCTTTTGTGCTGTTGGGGGGAGGGGGCATGAATTCTTCCCCGGAGAACAGCTGTGTGCTCTGGGACTCACAGGGGATGGCTGGAGCGCTCAAAAGTGGAGAACGAATGAATAAATCCTACCCGCCGTGAGGCAGGTAGGCTATAAAAGGAGGACATCTCCAAGCATTCTGTGCCAAAACCTGGGAAGGCCGCTCGTGGAGAATTATGGCTAGAACGACTGATGCCAACCCCAAGGCCAAAATAGTTCAACAGTGGAGGCTACTAAAATATTTTCTCACCTTTAATTTCTGCTCTCCTCACCAAGTGTTACCCATTACACTGTGATCTACGCACCCACATGTTAACTTCAATTAATCAGGAATAGGACATTTTGTCTCCCACCAGTCTCGTTCCTCCTCCTCCCTAATATTTCCATGCCAGCGCCCCATGCGTCTAAAATTTCATGACACTGACTTCTCCCAAAGCACAGTGATATTAAAATGAAGATTTGGTCCTCAGTGAACAACCTCTTCCTGAAATGAAACACAAGGACAAAACCAGATTCATAACTAACATGCTAGACAGCACACCCCAGGTAACCAGGAAGAAAAGCACATTTAGACAAAGTTTAATTCTCAGATCTGCAAAGGGAGAAGCCAAAGAGTAGGCCAAGATCTTCTGAAGAAAATAGAACAGTCTTTTCTGTCAGTGTGAAATTTGGTGTCCTGAAATAGATCAGGCCGACTCCTCCCCAGCCACACGTTCACAATCACGGCCACCGTGTGACTGCAGCGGCCAAGCCCATCCCGGTTCCGAGACCCCACAGAACAGGCTCCGTAGGAGGGTGTCCCCGAACAGCTCAGGGAAGGGTCCCAGGCTCCAGGCCGGGAGGTGGCAGAGGGACTGCCCTTGGAATGCTCACTGCAGTTTCTCCAAGTCCTCTTTCTATAATTCAGTCAAAGCAATCTCATTCCAAAGACGATAGGTTTGCTTTTTGTCTTTAAATTTTAAAAAAATTTTTTTTTGCGTTTGACCATTTACGTGCCGTGAGCTACCAGACTTAACCACGTAGGATATCTGTTTGGGAATAAAGACGTTTGGTAACATGATGCAAAAGTTGCACATTTTTGTCCTTATGTACCTAGTGGAATGGAAATTGCAAATGTCACCTCAAGGTTCTGGGCATGCAGCTCGGGAGGGGGGATGGAGGTGGCCCTGGGAGCCAGAAGTGTTGGCCAGTACCCAGCAGAGAGGTGTCCTCATTCATCGGAGAGATGTTTACTAAAATCGTGTGACAGGCCCTGTCCTTGGTGATGGATGGACGCAGGCTGCAGGCAATTGTAACCGGGGGTGAGAAGTGGAAGGAGGGAGAAGCACGGAGGAGGAATAGTCAGCTCAGGCTTGGGAAGTCAGTCAGGGAAGGCTTCTCAGGGAAAAGTGTTACCTGTGCAACAAGAACAAGGATGAGTAGGAATTCAAAAATAAGCAGGATCTTGTGAGAGAGAAGCACGTTCTAGGCGAAGAGAAGAGAGTTCACTGGGCAGCTCCCTACCTCACACGCCTGGGCAGCAATCTGTGATGCTTCCAAGGCTCTGAATATTGTGGCATTTCCTCATATGAATGGATGAAGAAAAAAATGGACTTGTTTTACACAGTGATACACAGTGATATCTATCTACGTAGAATCCCCGGGTTGAAAATCCGTAAGGTTGAGAACAGGGGCCTCAGTGTAACACAAACAAGACGCGGCTCTTCTCCGGGACTGTCGGAGTGCAAACACACATTCAGATCCCGGACAGCCACCACAGGCCTCGGCAGCAGGAGGCTAAACAAGAGATTAGCATTTAACCGAACGCGACATGTGTTTTTCATGAATTCAGTGTAATTTATCTAGTCACAAGGACTGTCGCTTTTTCCCCAAAGGAAAAATCAGTGGTCTTTGTCCACGTTTGCTTCTAAACACTTTAAACACAGTGGTCCTGACTCTCCTCTGATTTAGGTCCTGTCTTAATTACAACCCTGGCATTTATCACAGATTCGTAACATGAGTCCGGTTAAAAAGCGTCCTTTCTGGAGAGAGATGAAAGAATCCGGTCGCCGGTTTGCTTGATTCCTTTGCTGCTAATTAAGTCAGTCTCAGTCATCATCTTATGCTTCTTCGTTTCTGTATGAACACGAGTAAAAAGCCGTTGTTCAAAATCTTTCCCAGCCTCGTGCAGTGTGTACCTTACTCTCGAAGCCTTATTGGGGCCAGCTCCAAGATCGACACCACACCGTGAACACCAACCACGTCTGTCCCTGCACTTGCTGGCTCCCAAGCAACCAGCCAGCGAGCCAGAGGGCTCCTCTTGGCTTTCACTGGTGGCCGCCACACGCTGCCTGGTCCCATGCACACATGAAGTTTTCAAGGATTCAGGAAAATCTGCACAAGCCCAGATGTTGGGATAATTCTAATCCTGTTGTCTCCCAACCCCAAGAAAACCTAGTCACAATGCCATTCTTATTTCTATTGACTCAGATGATGATTTGGATCAACATTTACCAACCACGCAAGAACTCCACACACCCCGTTGGATGGAAGTTGACCAACAGCCTTCTTAGCAAGCTTAAATTCACACACAGTGACATGTGTCATTATGTAGTTTCATATGCATGAAGATTTGTATGAGAGGGCAGTCAAAATGTCAATGTTCATTCCTAGTAAATAAGGCAGTATCTGTGAATGACGCAATGTTAGGGGATTTCTACCTTTTTTCTTTATAAGGTTCGGTGAGGCTTGAACGGTTTCTACAATGGAAATGTTTTATTTTATTGTCAGTAAAAACTATATTATATATGTACATACAAAAACTATAAATATGTAATTTTATATAAATAAATATGTATTACATATTAATAAAAAACCATAAATATGTATATGCACATAGTTACATATTTACTTTGTACATATAACAGGAATTTATTTATTTATTTATTTATTTATGGTTTGGGTTTCTTTGTGTGTGTGTGTGTGTGTGTGTTTTAGTAAAACAACCAGGGTAATCTGAAGGTGCAGCTGGCTAGACTGTCCCCAGACCACATTTCAGGGACAAATGGTGCTAAAGGTCCACGACAATAACTATTCCTTGCTCAACATGTCCAGGAGGAGTTATTCTAGCTTCAGGATGGTGCACGAGGGCAGGCTGAGCCCTCCTCTGCTCTCACTGCTCTTACCCCATCAAGCCCTCCAAACATGGCTAGGAGGTCCTGCGCTATCTCCTTCACCAGGAATGGCGCAATGCCATTGTTGATATGGTGGGTTCAGAGCCTGGGGTCCTGGGCCTCTGCTTTACCTCCAGCCCAAGAACGTCCCAATGCCATGCAAGCTGCCCATGTGGCATCCATGGATGGAGGCAAGTCTGTTGGCGCCAACTGTGGCTCTGCTGAAGGCCTCTTCAGAGTGAGAGCCCAGAACTGTGGTCGGGGCCGGGTATGGGTTTAGGGTCCATGACACCAGTGAGGCCACGACTACCCTTCCGGAACAATTCATCTCTTCTTACCGTTTTCCCTTTCCTGGCTCCTCCGCCCTCCCGCTGTCAACCTGGTGTCTCCACTTCCAGATGCCAGCTGAGACCGTTCACAGAGCTCCAAGCAGCACTACAACTCCGGAGGCTGTTTTTGAATCCACCGCGGAAGCATTGTATGTTGCCCTTCGGAATCATAATTAAGCCATCACCGCTGGGTGTTTCTTTTCCTTAAAACAGTGAAGCGTGAGCTTTCTTAGATTGGTTGTCCTAACCCAGCAGCTTGTGCCAGGCTGGAGCGAGCGTGCTTTTTTGGTTTATTTGTTTCCCTTAAGCTGGAATGCACTGGTTTATCTTGGACTCTTTTGTTGATCCTGCTTTTTTTAGTGTTGGTAAGGCTGGCTATGGCTTATGCATGAAAAGAAAGCAAATTCCCCAAGACTGGGGGATAGTGGGACAGTTAAGAGCAGGGACCCTCCAGGCTGCTGGTGTTCAAATGCCGGCTCCCTCTGGAAGGGCTGTGAAGCCCCAGGCAAGTCGCTCAACTTCCCTGTGCCTCTCTTGCCTCATCAATACAATGGGAGCAATGATAGTACCCGCATCATAGAATTTATCAAAGCATACTTTTCAAAACGTTAAAACACTATTCTCATGTGACTGTAAAGTGAGCATGAATCAAATACTTATTTCACTCATTAACAAGGGAACAAACGGGTTGAGAACACCGATTCACAGAATATGTGATCTAGTGTATATATATTCCCAAGTTCTGGAATTGTTTAACAGGCGGTTATGAAGACTAAATTAGTACATATATTTATGTGTATACATATGAATAATACATTTATATATGTGTGTGTATATAATAATACATGTATATATTTAGTATTATATACTATGCTGGATAGAACAGTACCTAGCACATAATAAGCGCTATATAACTTTCACTATTATTAATTTGTAACTAAAATAAATTGTTCTTTCACTGTGCATCCATCAAAAAAGGCATTTTTTTGCTTTGAATGTAAATTACCTAGAATGAATTGGAAATGTGGCAAAAGAAGTTTCCAAATGTCTATTAATATTGTCTTTCTTTTTTAACTAGAAGAGATACACTACTTTCCATTTCTTTGAAATGATTAATGCATAAACTCGAGGAAAGTAGGTTATGCAGCTTATTCAGGAGATGAATTCTGAAACAAACTTTTTTTGTCTCCAAGTACAGCTATATGTGGCCTTTAGCTTCTCAAAGCTTTCTACACTATTGAAGGATTATAATAATAATGGTACCCAAAAGTCTGGAAGTGAGCCTTTGTGCTTGGTTTAACTTTGAAAAAACACTTAGGGCACTCAAAATCCTTAATGATCAAGGATAGACAGAATAAATACCATGCGGTCAAGGTCAGGCAAGGCTCTGTTGCCTTCCTGCACCGTCCAAGCTCTCCAAGGCTAAGGGCTAAAGTTCAAATATCTTCCAGGTATCTTCTAACAAGTCAAATATTTTGTTTGTGCTCATCTTTATACATGTGGCTTACTTTTTAAATTAAAAATACTCTCCCTGAAAGTATAGACAATTTAGTTTCATTTGACCCTCAGGTTTCTTTCTGTGTTTGGTCTGGGTTAATCATTCTATTCCAGATAAGCAAACTTGTTGCCAAAAAGCTTGGCTTCCCACCCTGGTGGGACAGGGGTCACTGTGCCCATCTCTCTACTTCTTTAATCCATGGCGAATTTCAGAGCAGAGCTCTGTCCAGTAGCAGAGTATAGAAAAGACTCAATTCATCTACACTGAATGAACCCACTGAGAAGCATTTATGCAGAAATCACTTCACGCTTTCCTATCAATCTTCTGTACAAGTGGACATTAACTGCAGATAATTGATCCAGAACAGTGTCCCTCTGTGTTGGGGTAAAATTAGAGCCTCTGACACTATTCATTAGAACAGGAAAAAATTTAATGCTCTCTTTGGGTCAAAACAACTACTTTCCTCGTAATATCTGTATCTTCCACTGTGAAAGAGATGTAAATGGACCATCTGTGGCATAGACATTAATATGACCTTTCAATTATCCTCACCTCTTGGTATTTACGTCCTCGTGTAATCCTCTCTCCTTGATTGTGGGCGGTATCTGTGACTTGTTTCTAACCAATCAAATGAATCCTTTCCCAGGCCAGGCTTAAAATGAGCCCACAGCCCACAACACCTGACTGCAGCCTTGTGAAGTCGAAGACCCAGTTAAGCCATGGCCAGACTCCTGATCCACAAAAACTGGGCAATAGTAAACAGGCGTTATTTTAAGCTACTGCATTCGTTGTCATTTTATTATCCAACAATAGGTCATCAAAACGCTATCCTAAAGGACGGGTCAGAGGTCGACATTTATGTTTTCATTGATGTCCAGGAGACTTCCCATGTCATATGGGCCATCGCTGAAGAACAGCCTCCCAGCAAATAGTGGGCCACCTCACTCAGGAGAGCCACTGACTGGCTAGTCACTCACTAAGGATCACTGATCTGATCTGCCACTTCCCTTTGGAAAGGCTGCTACCCGCTGAAGATGTTAATCCAAAGGCCTTTCGGTTTAAAACAATCTGCATGCTACGTGGCATGGGGTTAGATTTCTAGATATTCACTGCTGGAAGGGATCCGGACACCCATTTTTGCAACCCTCAAAATCAGTTTCACATGTGTCATATTTTTGCCAGATACTGAGTTAAGCATTGTGAGATAGAGAGATGAAGGACATCTACTTCCTGGTCTCGAGAGGCTCCCAGCTAAGTAAGGAAGGGGGCATTTTAAAAGGTAACGTAAAACTTTAAAATGTCTGACAGTATCAAACGTTAGAGAAGATATGGAGACCCTAGAACTCTCCCACGTCGCTTATGAGAATATAAAATGGTACAGCCACTTTGGAAAATGGGCAGTTCCTTGTAAAGTAAAACATGTTTCCATTCTATAGCCCAGTGATTCCACACATAGGTATTTGCCCCAGAGAAAAGGAAACATATATTCTCAAAAAGACTTGTGTATGAGAATGTTCACAGTAGCCTTATTCACAATAGCCCCAAACTGGAAAGACTACAGAGGCCCATCAGCAGGAGAATGGATAAACAACTTGCAGTATATTCATAAAATGGAATACTACTCAGCAATAACAATGAATTAACCAACTGTATGGTTGATATCAGCACATACAACAACATGGATGAATTTCAAACATCTTACATTGAGTGAAACAAGGGTTAGACAAAAAAAAAAAAAGTCTGTAGTTCAATTAATGGATTTTCAGATATCTTGAGCTCCTCGAAAGCTGCTTAACTAAGAAGGATCACAGTCACTTTTGTTAAAACAGATGAAGAGCTGGGTTTTCTCCACCTTTCTTTCACCTCAAGCCTGCATCTTGGGTAGCTGGAAATGACAGAGAAGGGGCATGAAGGAACTTTCTGGGCAGTGGAAATGTTCCACATCTTGACTGGGTAGATAGTTATAAGGATGTGTGCACTTACCAAAACTCATCAAACTATACCCTTAAGATACTGTATACTTCACACGTATGTAAACTTTGCCTCAATTAAAAGTAAAAGAAAAAACTGAGAGCACAGGCTTTAGGAACCAATCAGATCTGGATTCCTCCTGCATTTCTGAAATTCATTAACTGTGACCGAGAGCAAGTTATTTAATTGCTCTGAAACTCAGTTTCCTCATCTGTAATATAGGACAATGATGTCTAAGGTCTGTGTCTCCCAGGGATGTTTTGAGAACAAAAACGAGATAATATTTGTAGTGTATTTAGCCTGATGACTAGCACAGTGCATGATAAATGAAAGTTATCGATCTTACTTTAAAAAAAAAACACATGAAAATATATATAAAGTGGTAAGTCATACATAGAAGAAGAAGCATTTCTGCCTCAAAGACAAAGTGGACCAGAGAAAGCTACATAAATGAGATGACAGTATGAACTAGCCTAGCCATTGAAATAGGATTTTACAAGGTGAAAGAAAGGTGGAGAAAACCCAGCTCTTCATCTGTTTTAACAAAAGTGACTGTGATCCTTCTTAGTTAAGCAGCTTTCGAGGAGCTCAAGATATCTGAAAATCCATTAATTCAGCAAGTAGTTATTAATTATCTGCTTTGTGCAGCACAGCGTGCTAGATACTGTAAATAGGGGAAATAGCGAAACAGAAAAATAAACCATAAATTTTACTGGATTATACTGGGAGTGTGGTTAGCTTCAGATAAATGGAAAACCTAGCCAAATGACAAATGTATTTGAACCTGTAGGCCCACATGACACGGAGTCACGTCTATTAAGGTGTCTGGTGGCGATGATACGGTTTTAGGCAAAGCGGGATCTGGAATCTGGAATGGACTCTCTACTTTGCCAAGGGACGTTTACAAATCAGAGCCTCAGTTTTCTTGCCCACAAAATGCCTTCGAAGGTTATCTCGAAGAGCAAATGAGATAATCTGGGAAAATCATCTGGTAGAGACTAGATCTAGTACAGTGGAGTATTTAGTACAACAGAGGCCCGGAAGACGTTCACTCACTTTCCCATGGAAATAGTTACAGAAAAATGCAAAGACTTGAGTTAGTATGTAAATGTGGGAGAAGGGTGTCCTTTATCCACAAACTGTAATCGTCTTGATCACAGTCGTTAAAAAACGAGTCCTTTTAAAAGAAAATCTTACTTTTAGATTTCAAAGAGATCTGGATTTTAAGTCATACAACCATTCCACTGTAATGATCAGTGTCTTCTGAGTTGGCCCAAAATGTCCCAGTAGAAACTAAGTGATGCTGGCATGGAGGGACTGCCTTTGGGATCTTACACAGTAAATGGAGCCACTCAGAGGGGGATGCTTTTGTGGGCACCTGTCTCACTCCACATCTGCTCCCTGTTTCTCCTCTGATCAAGTCAAACCGTTTTCAGAATATTTTACCTAAATAAGACACTGGAGATAGACATTGCTTTCCTGAAATTTTCATCTGGGAAATGATGGTTGTTTACCTACAGAATTCTTCAGGTGCCTAAACCACACTCAAATTTAGGGTTTCAAAATTTCATTTCCGGCAATAATTACATAGGTGTGTTCTTTATTTCATTTAATATCTCTTTCCTGTGTTTTATTTAGCTTCTAGAACCACACTGAGTATGTCGTCACCACGACAGAGTGGTTTTTAAACTCTCTAAGTGCTACTCACCAGTATTGCCACAGACCAGCCCTGTTATAAGAAGCCTCTTAAAATACACAGAATAGGGCCACACTGTATTTGCTGCCTCCAAGGGTACGAATTAAGGCTAAGTGCAAGCATATGCCAAGGAAAGAGTCTTCTACTTTGCAAATATATCAAATGCTCCAGCAAAATAAAGTACATGGTTTAAGTAATATTCTCACTTTGTTAGGATAACCACAGATGAAGGGATGTGCAGATGGAAAAAAATCCCCACAACCTTCCCTTAGGCTACTCCCACTGACACCTCTTGGTTTCCTCCTGCAAGGCTTAGCATTGTTAACAAAGTAAACAGACAGCCTCAACTCCTAGTGATCATGACCTCTATCTCCTTCTCACTCTTCTCAATTGAGACAAGAAGCTGAAACCAGTTTTTGCCATCATAGGAACAATTACACCTTGTAAATAAAATCACGTTGGCCTAAGACAATTACAAACATTACACGAACGTGACCAACTCTTCCTCAAAACCTAGATGAAGAAGGACGGTTGCAAAGCCCCTTCTTGCCTACACAACGGATTAACTGAGGTTTCTCTCGTTTTTTGTTGTTTTTTTTTTCCGAAAAATACTGAAAACAAATCTTCACTGTTTTACTGATATTTTCCATAGCCTAATGACAAGCTTTAAGTATCCTTTCTTTTTCTCAAGTTTTCATTTAAATTCTAGTTAGTTAACATACAGTGTAATATTGGTTTCAGGAGTATAATTTAGTGATTCATCACTTACATACAACACCCAGGGCTCATCACAATAAGTGCCCTCCTTAATGGCCATCTCCCATCTAGCCCATCCCCACCCAACTCTCCTCCAGCAACCCTCGGTTTGTTCTCTATAGTTAAGAGTCTTTTATGGTTTGCTTCCCTCTCTTTTTCTTCCCCTTCCTCTATGTTCATCAGGCTTTAAACATCCTAAGAATGATTGCAAAAGCACCAAGTAATGATCTGTGATGACCTTTGGATGTTGAATTGACTTGTGATTAACTTACTGGTATTCCAGCATTAAAGCGGTGGTTACACAGAAAGCCACCATTCTTCTTCCTCAGAGACTATGATTTGCTCGAGGTTGACCAAATAAAATAATTCAGAAAAACTGCTCAGATGCATACAATAACATTGCAGAGTTCTTTTGCCTCTTCACAGGAAAAGCTAGTAACAATTAGCTGTTTGTTCAAACATGATGACCAAAACCAGGCATCCTTGGGCAAATTATAAAGCAGAGCTGGGGAGAAAATGAAAAGTCCCTTAAAACTTTTAAATAGTAATTATCAAAGAGTAACTCGAAGTGGAACATAAAACACCACCAACAACAAAAAAATCTTTCATTCTATCGTGATTTTCTTTTCCCTAGTTCCAAAGAATAGAATTTCTTTTCACAGATGGAAATTTGAACAGGATGAAATTCTGGCAGAAAAAAATATATTATTTCAATAATTTCTTCTCTCTTTAAATATTAAATTAATAAGAGAAGGAAAATTATGCCAACAAACACCAGTACGGGAATTTGGTTTAGGGATACAAATTAATGACTGATGCCCTAAGAAATTTGCTAACTAGTGCTCCACAGAGGACGGGCCCAGAGCCCAAGAGGGTCATCCTCCAAATACCCAGGAGCACCATCTGCTTCCTTTGGAAGGTGACCGCTAGGACACGACCAGTAGTTAAAAGTTCAGCTTTCACAGCATCCATTGCCTCCTTTTGCACACAGAAGAGGTGCATTCTAGCAAACATTGCCCTCCAACTGAATGCATTCGACAAACCCCGTTGTCCCACTCAGAGTCCTTTTCGAACAGAGATGGGGTGTAGGGGGGGAAGCATAGGCCCAGTGGTTGCAGCGTGATGAACAGAAGCGGCGTCTCTAGCAGCGCAGAACCGGATGCAAGCTCCTAATTTCCGGCCCGGGACCACGATCGTTTCCTGATCTCTGGAAATATCCCTTCCGTTTTGTCTCTCCTGGACTGTCCCTTCCCTTCGCACCCCCCTACCACCACCATAGTAACCAATCTCCTGCTGTAGATGCTCTCTGTTTGAAATAGCGGAGTTTATGTTTTGTGGCTGGATCCTGCCTCAGACAATGTTCCCCTCAATATCTAGCACAGTGAGCTTTGCCCCAAATGGGGAAGTAAGGAAGTGGTACGGCACTATGAAAAAAGCCCCAAATTTGGAGTTAGAAGAACTAAGTTGAAATCTCTGCTCTTATCCCTTCCTGGCCCCGTGACCTTGGGCAAGTCAGTGAGCCCTTTTACCCGCTCTGTGCAGCGGCAACAACAGTCCTAGCCTCCTCCCTGGGGAATCGAGTGACCGCATCTGGCTCCAAAGCTCTCTGTCTGAACTACGGATTAGCCTCCCCCCAAACCCCCAACGGCGAACTCCTTTAAAAACTCCAGGTCTGGGCTCCTCCCCCGGGGAGTCTGATAATTCGCCTCGAGTGGGATCCAAACACTGGTAATTTTGAAAATCTCCGCAGGTGACTCACCCTCACAGCACGATCTGAACACCCCTGGCTGGGCTCCGCGTGCACGACAGACCAGCAGCAGCAGCTTCCGAGGTCCCACCCCAAACCCACTAAGCCGGAAGCCACGTTTCACGAGCTCTCCAGGTGATTACTTCGTAGGTTACCACGTACGGCGTGAGAAGCTCCGCTCCAGAATACGGTAGGTACTCTAGGAACAATGGCAGGACCCAAATGTTAGCCTTACTGAAATATTTATTGCAATTGGGCTGCAAATCTGTACGGCATCCTTGAGAAGAACCTACTAGAACCTCTACTCTGGAGTCACAGGCCTCAGTCACACGATCCTGAGCGTCCATACCTTCTGGTGCACTCCAACAGCTTCTAGCTCGTCTCCCTGCATCCACTTCCAGTTCCCTGCAATTCGTTCTCCAGTCTCCCCAGGGCAGTCCAAGGGATCTTTTAAAACATGGATGAGACCCTTGACACTCAAAGTTGGGTGCGTGGACCAGCAGCAACAGCGTCACCTAGAAGCAGCTAGAAACGCAGAATCTCAGGCCCCACCCTAGGCCTATCCAAGCGGAGTCTTCAGTTTAACGAGCTCCCCAGGTGATCTGAATATATCTGCACAAATACTCTAATGGCTTTCTATAACATCGGGAGGAAATCTCAACTCCCAGGTGATCTGGCCCCCACCTTCCTCTCCGACCTTGCACCCTAGCACTGCCACCCACTAGCACTAGCACTAGCTAGCACTAGCACTGCTAGCTGGGATCCATACACAATGGCCTTCCCTCTGCTCCTCCAGCCCACCAAGCCCATCCCTGCCTCAGGGTCTTGGACCTGGCTGATCTCTCTAACCCTTGTCCCCCAGGCCTCCATGTGGCTGACTGCTTAGCAAATCTGTCACGTCCTGAGAGTGGCCTTGCCTGTCCACCCTATTTCTTGAGCTCCCATCTTCTCACCCTATCCCCAATTGTTCTGTATCATAATAACCTGTTTTAATTTCTTCGAGGTACTTAGGAATATTTGAAATCCTTTTATTCATATGTTTACTTACTTATAACTGCCTCTTCCCCACTAAGAATGTAAGCTCCAGAAGAAGAGAGACCTTGTATGTCTTATTCTCTGCTGTATCTCAGCGCCCAGAAAAGTGCTCGGTACTTGGTAGGCATTTAATAAATTCGTGTTGAATATATACTTCTTTCATATTTTTCCACCACAGTTCCCAATATGACAATGAGTTTGACGCTGTTAGGAGTATCCTTTTTCCACGCCTTGGGATTCCAAGTGAAGGAACTTCAGCCAGAGAACATTCCTGATCTGACATCTCTCCCACCTCCTTTTAGTGACTTGTTTGATGGATGAATTTTGGAAAAAGCAACAGAACATTTCTGGCTTTTGGAAGCAGCCTATCTCCTCAATTCTGACATCCTCTGCCCCCAGGTTCTCTTAGTGGGGTAGCCTTTGTTCCAGTAAAGGGGAGACGAGTGTCCATAAGTTTAGGAAGATAAATTCAATTTAGAGAAGAGTTGGCAAGCCCATTTGGATACAAATCTAAACCCATTTCAATCTCAAATTGCCTGCCTCCAGTGGTTCAAAATTAGTCCAAAATCCAGAAAAGGACTAAAGGGGTATTATTTATTCATCTTCATAAAATCCTCACACACATCACAAGTCATATCAGGTACATCGATAATAACTTATCAGTACAAATGGGTATCATTGGAGAACTAAATATCTTATTCAAATATCCACGGAACTACTTAAAATTCTGTTTTCTCCTCCAATCTACGCCCTCATGAGGTAGCAGCCTAGGAAAATGATCCCAATTCCAGTAGATCCCCATTGCTTCTGAAGAGAACTGCTAACCTTTTTTTCTTGGCATAGTGATCCAGTCTCTAAGACCTAAGTGTGTTCAGAAAGCTTCGCTCTGTTGAGCATCTGTTTCAGCTGGAAAGTGGCCAGCTTTCTCACCCATCTTGGGGGAAAGTTCTTGGCGCCCCGGGGGATGCGCCTAGGCGCCCCTCAGATGGCCTACCTCCTGTTCTGAATACCCAGTGGACCCGACGCCCACCTTTTGGCAGGGCCTCCCAGTGTTTCCAATGACATGCCCAAATGGTAACAATTCTCAGAGAGCTGCAGATTCATCCCGGGAACAATTAGAATATATTTATGAAGTCCCAAATCTCTACATTCCTTCAGAGCTAGATGAAAGTTCGAGATTTTCCTGTACCGAGAATCCAGTGCTCAGAGAATTTAAGTGATTTGCCCAGGGTGACTCAGCTAGAGTGTGGTGAGGCCTGAGCACTCTATCCATTCAAGACGGGCCATCTTTACTGTGAATTGCAATGAAAAAAATTAGGTAGTTGTGTGAGACGCTGCTGGAGGCCAAGCAGGTCCTATGCAATGCGTGTTTGCTTGGGTTTCTGTGAGATGGAGTTAGCCCAGGCTAACGTGAGCCAGACGCCAGAAAAAAATGATGAAATGCTGCCAAGTCATTACAGTACCAATAACAACTATAGCTAAGAAAAGTAACTCATGACTCAGAATAAATAATTTCCATACACATTGCATTAGCATTGGCTTTTGGCAAGAACCTAATAGAAGTACATGTAACGGCAGGGATTAATTGAAAACGCTGTCAAGCAGATGCTACCCCTGTGTGTGCCTGGGATTGCTTTCCCTTTTCCACAAAACGCCATGAACTCTGATCGTTCAAATTAAAGAAGGAAAAAAAAAAAAGAAACTGCCCGAAGTTGTGCTTTCAGTGACCACAACCCAAGCCTGCAAATCAGCGCTGCTCGTTTGCGTCCGTTATTGGCGAGACAACAAAAAAGGTGGTTTCTTGTCATCTTCCCTGAAAATAATTGTGTGTCATCACGAAAGGAAAATACATACTCATCTTTAAAGTCTCGAACATCCCTTTCTAAAAACAGCCATGAAATTGAAAAGGAAAAATATTTTCCAAGGGAAGCTGATCGCTCTGATCTTCCTGTCCTACACACTCCCATAGTTTCACACAAATGTCAATACTGAAGATTCAGAAATGAATCAACCAGGCGTCATCTTGGAAAACCCGAAAGACCCCCAGCTAAGCAGGCAGGCAGGCCAGACTCTCCCGGTGCCAGGGAGCGGCCTCGCTCAGTGCACACAGGGTGCCCGTTTTCCAACGTGGCAGCTGACGGACTGGACACTCAGAAAAAGACGGCCCTTGAGCCCTGCGTGATGAGACCCCTTCACCAATAAATCAGCTAAGTCTGAACAAGCCATGATGAGAGCTGACTGGGGACCAGAGGTGTGCTTAAGGAAGACGCAGTCTCTCTCTGCTAAAACTTGAGAAGTCATCACCTTTTTACCAACTGGAAAACAGAACACTGACTACCTTCTATGTATTGCACAAAGACAGAAAGATAGATAGATAGATAGATAGATAGATAGAGAAAGAAAGAAAGAAAGAAAGAAAGAAAGAAAGAAAGAAAGAAAGAAAGAAAGAAAGAAAGAAAAGAAAAAAGAAAAGAAAAGAGAGAGAGAGAGAGAGAGAAAGAAAGAAAGAAAGAAAGAAAGGAAGAAAGAAAAAGAAAGAAGGAAAGGAAGGAAAGAAAGAAATCATCTGTATTCATCTTTGATTCAATAAAAAGCCTGTGGGACTCTTTTTCCATCCATTCCAGAGATGAAATTTTGAATTGGTAGTAACCTACTGCCATAAAGAGTGATTATTTCTGTGTATAATTCGGGTGTTGCATTTTGATAGGTCACGTTAAATAGTCATTTTCTATTAGCAAACTTCAGATGAAATTTATCTTTAAACAGTTAGAATTTCCTACCAGCAAGATCTGTGTTTTACTGACTTTGGTATCCTTGCAGAGAGCATAGCATCTACCTCGTAGTATGCCCTCCGCAACTCTTTAATAAACAAACGACTAAATGAATGAGTGGCTTGCTGATTGGAAATAACGCTGTCTCAGCAAAGAGAACACGGGCCCAAATGGTTTACTTTCACTTAGAAAATCTAAAGGTTACCCACTAGTGATGGTTTTCCTCCAAGAAGTGGCTAAATGGTAATAAACTGGTTTGGTTGGGGTTTTTTGTTTTTGTTTTTTTCCTTAGGTTGGTCAAACTAAGCTAACTTTAAAAACAAAAAAAGATAACTTTGACACTGGGTATTTTTTCTCTTTGCTTAAATGTGTGCAAAGTTAAAATGAAATGAATTGTATGCATGTGATTTTTTTTTTCCTCCTCGGTGTATCAGTGCCATCAGTGCTTTTGAGGTCTTTCTAAAAGTTGTTAACATAAAACCGTGGCGACAAATAGGTGGAAAAAATTACGAGTTCGAGCCAGACTCTTACCCATATTGTTTCAATAACAGCATCAATTTCTGAACAAAAAACAAGATGGCGAAAAGGTCAACATGGCAACTGATTCTCTCAACATCAGCCATTTCACAGAAGGCTCATCTGGATAAGAAGACTTTTGTTCTTTAACTCTCAAGATATATGCAGCCCCTTAAGACTATGCTTAGATCTAGAAAAAAAGTTTTCTACCTTTAGCTTTTTGATGAAATGGCTCGTTTTAAAGGTATGTTTTTTAAAAATGCTATTCAGATTCATGCATGTTGAATTTCAATCACTCTGCTTCTCTGAGCTGGAGGTCTGTACCGTGGACAAGTCTGGGAAGTTTATAGGTGGGTGGCTGGTTTATAGGAAAGGTGACAACATTTCCAGCAAGGTTAGCACATCTATAGCATATTTGTCCTCCATCTAAACTTCCTCGGCCACAAGGTATCCCTTTATCTTGGACACACACTTTTTCTACTCAGGATAATTTTAAAGATGTTTTGCTTCTTGTTCTCCTTCTATAAAACCAGGGTTAAATCTTCTTTTCTCTTTCCAAGTTTTAAAAGAATATGTTTATTCCTTCCCCAGGTTTTAAAAACATGTTTGTGATGTCTTCTTATCATTGCAAATAACTCTTTGGTTATACCCTACCAGTAATGTCTTCATAGAACCAAATGAATCCATGCAAAAAGGTCTTTGACGGTCTGGTGCTTTTTCTGGGGAGGACAAGAAGGTCAAGAAAGAGTACATCAAGTGGCTTTGAATAAAGGAGCTTCTATATCTTTTTTCTTGTTACTAAAGTCTCAAGATAAGCCTTTTTTTTCATTCTTTTCTAGTGAATATTTGTTCTGACAGTTATGACAAAGAAAAGACAGAAATACAATATGATTTGGCACTGCTTACTAGTTATAAGAGGCAAGTTAAAAAAAAAACCCAAGTAATGTAAATAGTTCAGAAGTTTTGATTCCTTGCCTAAATATCAAATGGAACCTTATCTGCCAATGAGTTCCAAATACAAACCGACCACGTTTCTTCACTAGGTGTCCTGATTCCAATAATGTATAGGGTTCTGCTGATGCAACTGGATTTGCATTTTCTGATTCACTTTCCTGTCAAGATGACTTTGACTTTTCCTCCTGAAAATGCTCCTCAAAGATCACGAGATTGCTATAAGGGTCACTGTCAACTCAACATTCATGGTCTGGACACTCTCGCCTTCACACCTCTACCACCGCCATATTGTCTGAATGATCCAGACCTGGGCAGGTACCAGACGCTGTGCTCTCCTTCTGTTGGGCGCTGACAGTTTTTAGGTCTCTCTCAGCTGCACCTTTAAACTAAATTTGCCCTGCACTAGGCTCCTAAGTGCTTCAAACTAAGACATGTAACTTATAACCATCAGCAACATGTTTAGTTTATTGATACTTTAAAAGGTAAAGAAAATTAATATGCACATCGTGGCTGCAGGCTGAAAGTTTGTATACCCCTCAAATTCATATGGTGAGCCCCATAAACCCCCAACGTGATGCTATTTGGGAATGGGGCCTTGGGGAAGAAGTTAGGGTTCGATTAGGTCCTGGTGGGCCCTTCATGGTGGGATTAGTGCCCTTTTAGAAGAGGAAGACAAACTCACTCTCCCTAAGCACACACACTGAAAAAAGGCCATGTGAGCACACAGTACGAAGGTGGCTGTCTACAAGCCAGGCAGGAGGCTCTCACAAGGGACCCGACCTGCAGACACCTTGATCTGAGACTTACTTTCCAGCCTCCAGGATTATGAGAAATAAATGTCTGTTGTTTAAGCCACCTGTTCTGTGGTGCTTTGTTATAG
This sequence comes from Potos flavus, assembly GCA_028534135.1. NCBI lineage: Eukaryota > Metazoa > Chordata > Mammalia > Carnivora > Procyonidae > Potos > Potos flavus. The sequence goes on from CM052886.1 coordinate 14,693,876, forward strand.
CAGCCTGAGCTGGGACACACCCCAAAACTTGCCATCCGATTTTGGGTGATTTCAATAAGGATGTAATAACCTTAGACAGATACATCCCTAAGTAAAAAAAAAGAAGGAAAGAAGGAAGGAAGGGAGGGAGGAGGGAAGGAAGAAAGAAAAGGGAAAAAAAGAAAAGAAAAGAAAAAAGAAAAGAAAAGAGAAAAGAAAAGAGAAAAGAAAAAAAAGGAAGAAAAGCATTTTATGATGTCTGGTCTAAAGTTAATTAACGTTCTCTCAAATTCATTTATAAATATTAAATCTACTATATATAATCCGAATAGGTAGTTGAGTTTGATTATAATTAATCAAAACTAAATTTCAAACCACCACTTACTAGCTCTATGGCTTTGAGAAAGTACGGAGGCCATCTGGGCCTAGCTTTCCTCCGTTTTAAAATGGGGATAATAACTGTAATTATTTCTTAGCATTATTGTAAGGATTATATGAGTTTTATTTGTAAGGCACTTAGAACAATGCCTTACTCCCAATTAGCATCGTATAAATGTCTGCTAAATGAAAATATAAAACATTTACAATGCCTGGCACACAGAAGTTATGCAATAAATGAGCTAAATTCTGAAATCAAGGGCAATACAGACTTAAAAAAAAACACTAACACTATAAAGCAAATTCCCTATAATAAAGCAAATTTCCGGGTCGCCTGGGTGGCTCAGTGGGTTAAAGCCTCTGCCTTCGGCTCAGGTCATGATCCCAGAGTCCTGGGATCGAGCCCCTCATCGGGCTCTCTGCTCAGTGGGGAGCCTGCTTCCCCCTCTCTCTCTGCCTGCCTCTTTGCCCACTTGTGATCTCTTTCTGTCAAATAAATAAATAAAATCTTTAAAAAAAATAAATAAAGCAAATTTCCTATAATAAAGCAAATTTCCCATAATGGCATAGTAGAGTAGAAAGAATACTGTTCTGTGAGTCATGAAATGACTGTCCCAGTCATAAATACACCCTGTGACATTTGAGTAAGACACTTCCTCTTTGCACCTGAATTTTTTTATCTGTCAAATGAGAGAACTGTACCATAGGAGTTTCCAAATGCAGGTATGTAATTGTAAACCAATCAGTATCAATCCAGTTTGTGACAAAAGGGGAAAACAAAGCACAATGAATTGATTTTTTTGTAAAGTTACACTTAGTAATTTTAAAGGAATATTCCTTAATTTGAGGTCACTCTTAAGGAATATTCCTTAATCTGAGGTCACTCTCCCTCCCTCTCTTCCTTCTTCCCTTCCTTCCTTCCCTCTTTTTCTTTTCTCCTTTCTCTTCGATGTGAAAATTTCCTCTCTTTTATGCAACATCTACGAAAGGAGATGGGAGATCTTTTTAATTGCAGCAAAATACGCACCCCATAAAATTTGTCATTTTAAGCGTACGGTTCAGTGGAATTAAGTACAACCATCCACTAATCACCTCCGGAACTTGTTCACCATCCCAAACTGAAACTCCGTTCCCATTAAACACTAACTCCCCAACCTCCCTCTCCCCAGGCCCTGGCGATCACCATTCTTCTACTTTCTTTGTCTATGAATTCTACTCTAGGGACCCCATATAAGAGTCATGTAATATTTGTCCTTTTGCGTATGGCTTATTTTACTTAGCATAGTATCTTCAACGTAGGATATATTTTTTAAAGATTTTATTTATTATTTGACAGAGAGCGAGCTCGAGCATGAGGGGAGGGGAGGCAGAGGGAGAGAGACAAGCAGAATCCCTGCTGAGCAGGGAGCCCAATGCGGGACTCGATCCCAGGACCCTGATATTGTGACCTGAGCAGAAGGCAGACGCTTAACCGACTGAGCCACCCAGGCGCCCCAAGGTAGGATATTTTTTTAAATGTTCTTACTTGACAGTCCCCAAGTAACGTTCTTACTAGTTTCTCATCCAAAATCCGGAAACCACTGCACTAAAAACCTTGAACTTCTCCGCCAGCACTACTACTCTGCAGTTCTATGATCGAGGGCAGCGGTCACATCTTCAATATGCTTGATGTAAGTGCTCAATAGACTTGAAATACTGTGGCAAGACCCTGGGGTTGTTGTTCAGTGGTCTCTGCAGCGATAGGACTGGACTGAACGTGTGTTGGGTAGATCACTTTCTGTACTAATTGCCAAATCTCTTTCATGCTCTGAACGAGTTGAGCTATAAATGTGAAAATGAGAAGATAATGGGAAATACTATTTTTAAACATACACATCATGTCACCAACAAAACCTGGTCAACTTGCAACAAACTAGCAAAAGGAGATTTGTGGTTTGGTCCAGTTTCTACTGGATTCTACAAAGTATCTGCTCATGTCTGCTCCTGAACGACTCTGTAAGTTGCTTTATTAAGGGAACCATTTTAGGGAAGTATTGGTTCTTTAAGTTACCTTAAAAATCACAGATCTCCAGTCTTGCTGTTTAGCATTCTTACTTCTCGAATAACTAGCCAGTCTCATAGACAAGATGCTTGAGAACTTACAGCCCTTTATACAGCAGTTAATTACATCTAAGTATAGAGCCTGGTGGTTTTTTAATGTTTTGGAGATGGTGTACTAGTCTTTATCCATGCTAAGTCCAGAATGTTCTTACTCTTTAGGTCACAAAAAAAAAAAAAAAAGCTTCCAAAATAATATTCCATAAGTCATACCAAAGTGAGCAGAGAAGTACATAATGATGGGTGCGGTAAAATGGTTTCATTTTTGGAACTGAAGCTACATTAGGAAGGAGAGGAATGCAAGAAGAATAAGGAAAAGTGTTAAAATGAAGGGTTCTGTACACATAAAAATGAGCCCCAAACAATTTTAAACTATCACGGGGTAAAAATAAGCGGTGAAGACCAGGAGAACACAAGTGACCAGGAGTGAAAGCCTGGGGCAGGTCTCGGCAAAGAAATGATGGGCTATGGAAGGGCAGGTGCAGGTGGAGAGAAGAGAATGGATTGGATTCAAGTTGGATTTTGGAAGCAGACCAAACAGAACAGAGCTTATTTTAAAATACGTGCACCTGGTCTTTCACACACTATATTATTATCCCTTGTACCCTCCCAGGCTCACTATGATGCCCGGATGTGGCTGACAATATATGCATTTTCCAGACTGGGAATTCAGGCAGAGAGATGGCCATTACAGCACAGTTGCCCTGCTCAGATGGCTGGGCGGGAGAGGCAGAACGAGGCCACATGCATTCATGGGAGCAAAGGATACGTACACGTATAAAGGCCTACATTGGGGTCTATTTCCTCCAGCAGTGTTAAAAATGTGTGATCTTGAATTTAACAACTAAAAAAAAAATAAAAAAATAAAAAAATCCCAGGGCTTCACTGGAAATAACTACTTTGTTCCTGGACATACTCAACAAGATCAGGGACGCACCTCTTGAATGGATTTTCCACTTCTTACTTCAAGAGGTTGGTGGCATTGTGTTTCTAGTAGACAATGTATATTTTGAGTAATTCCCTCCCAGATAAATATTATTTGCTTTCTAAATTTTTTTTATTAAAAGATTTTATTTGAGAGAGAGAGATAGTGAGAGAGAGCATGAGCTGCGTAGGGGGGAGTGTTCGTTGGGGCAGAGGGAGAAGGAGAAGCAGGCTCCCCACTAAGGGGGGAGCCCATGCGGGACTCGATCCCAGGACCATGGTATCATGACCTGAGCTGAAGGCAGACGCTTAACGACTGAGCCACCCAGGCGCCCCTGCTTTCTAGTTTTTAAGAAAGAGGGAAATCTGGTTTTAGTTGACTTATTTAAGTGGAGTAACTAATAAAAAGTTAACCGCAATGTACCACTGGTTATGAAATGTCTTTGTAACACTACATTGTTTCTACTGTCAATTTGATTAATTCAGTGATTTGTGAAGCCTTGAAAAGTGACTGATACTTCATAGGAGCTTAATAACAGATCACTGAATAAATACTTTTATCCTAAAGCTTAATTATCATCATCATTATCATCACCATCATTATCATAGCAAACATGTATTTACTTCCTATGCATCAGGCATTTCTCCAAGTGCCTTATGTATATAACCTTGTTTCATTTTCTCCTCCATTTGACAGATGAGGACAATGAAACAAGTAGGGTAAAGTGACCTGCCCAAGGACACATATCTCAAGTGGCAGAGCCAAAGATTACAACCCAGTCCCCCTGGTTCTAGAGTCTGTGCTCTTAGTATCACATTTTCCTGCCCCTCTCAAGCAAATAAAATATTTTTTTAAATCTAAGGAGCATATAATTATTTAAGTGCATTCCCAAGATATTATATTGGTATAAATAACTCTGCAAGCCTAAATTCCAACAATAATGTAATGGCATTATTAGCTTATGATATTGCTCTTTCTAAGCTCTTCCTATATATAATTCTTGACCTCAAATCGGGGGCTGAAATGAGAATCAAATCTCTGAAGAGCACTGTTGCAATTTTTTTTGTTAAAAAAAACAGCAACACACAGACTAACAAAGTATTTGGGAGTGTTAATCTGTCAGAGTTAAGTTGAATAAATAGCTAATTTAATAGAGGTCAAAACCCCACTGGAATACACAAAATCCAGAAAGTGAGTGGTTCAAACTCATTTCTGAAAGCATGGAAACAACTGGCAACCTCCATGAAAAAGCTTTTTTCCCCCCAAATAACAAGTGAAAATAGTTATAGAAAGAATTTCCCACTGTCCTTATTCCAATCATTTCCAAAAAAGCATAAACATAAAAAACGCTTCTAAAAATCTATGCTTGAGAGTAAAAACTCCCTATCATATGTTTTAGAAAACCATATATGCTCATCTAAATATCAAGTTGAGGTTATTTTTTTAATGAATACAAAGTAAAATCTTTAATTCACAGTTATATTTTTTAAAACGAACTAGAATCAGTTCTAAATTAAGAGTATGGCAAGCTGAGGGGCGCCTGGGTGGCTCAGTGGGTTAAAGGCTCTGCCTTCAGCTCAGGTCATGATCTCCGGGTCTTGGGATAGAGCCCACATCAGGCTCTCTGCAGGGAGCCTGCTTCCCCCTCTCTCTCTGCCTGCCTCTCTGCCTACTTGTGATCTCTCTCCTCTCTATCAAATAAATAAATAAAATCTTTAAAAATATAAAGACTATGGCAAGATGACCAGGACCATGATGGATATTTTTGCTGAGATCACATCATTTGAAGTTTAGACTTTTTTTTCAACAGAAGGCCACAGACTCCTCTATTAGAATATAAGAACAAATATTATGTAATTCTTTGTATTCAGAATCCATTCCGTAAGTAGAATTAGATTAGTGAATCTATTTTGATGATAACTGAAATGCCCAAAAGCCCATTTGCCAGCAAACCCCAAAGTATGTCCTGAATCTAAATCGCTCACACTGCAAAGACAGGCAAGGCCATCTCTGTCCTTATCAGCAAGGCCCTTATTTATTGGTATTTATTCGTAGGCAGAATAATCACCCTCAATGATGTCCATGTCCTAATCCCCAGAACCTATGACTGTGGGACCTTACATAACAAAAGGGACTTGGCAGGTGTGATTAAGCCAAAGATCTTAAGGTGGGGACATTATCTTGGATTATCTAGGGGGGCCCAATGTAATCACAGAGAGAGACAGAAGGGAAAGTCACAGAAGGAGATGTGACAACCAAAGCAAGTAAGACGATTACAATGTGAGAAGAACACAGCCTAACTTTGTTGGCTTTGAAGATGGAGAAAAGTGGTGGGGCATCAGCGCAGGAATGCAGGTAGCTTGGAAATGCAGGAATGCAGGTAGCTTCTGGAAACTGGAAAAAACAAGGAAATGGATTCTCCCCTAGTGCATTCAGATGGAACACAGACTTGCTGATCTCCTCATTTTAGCCCAGTGAGCCCTCACTGGACTTCTGACCTCCAGAATTATAAGATGACAATTTTGTGTTGTTTTAAGTCACTAACTTACTTGAAACACCTTATAAATATTCAGCTTATTTTAAGCTAATCACAAAACTTTGATCACATACAAAAACTACCCCTTCATTCTCCCTCCCCCTATTGTGTTTTTGATGTCATGATTTACATCTTTTTTTTATTTACATCTTTTTATATTGTATATCCATTAACATGTTACTGTAGCTCTAGCTATTTTTAATACTTTGTCCTTTAAGTTTTATACTAGAGTTAAATGTTAACATGCCACCATATTACTGTATTAGAGTATTCTGAAACTGACCATATACTTAGCTTTACCAGCATGCCCTCTATTTTCATGTGACTAGTTAGCGTCCTTTTGTTTCAGCCTGAAGAACTCCTTTTAGCATTTCTTGTTATGACATGTCTAATGGTGATGAATGCCCTCAGCTTTGGTTTGTTAGACAAAACCTATCTCACCTTCATTTCTGAAGGACAACTTTACTGGGTAAAGTATTCTTGATTAGCAGTTGTTTTTTTTTCTTTCAGCCCTTTGAATGTATCACCCACTCTCTTCTTGACTACAAGGTTTCTGCTGAGAAATAGGCTGATAACCTTATGGGGGTTCCTTCATACAAATGAATTCTAAAGTTGTCTGCTGTTTTTAAAATTCTCTTTCCATTTTTGATTTTAGACAATTTTATTATAATGTATCTTGAAGACGATTGTTTTAGATTAAAATTCTGATATGACCTGTTAGCTTCCTGAACTTGGATGTGTAAGTCTCTCCCCAGGTTTGGGAAGTTCGCAGCCATTATCTTTTTAAACAAGCTTTCTACCTCTTCCTCTCTCTCTTCTTTTAATGGGACTGAAATGATACGTAGGTTGATTTTCTTAACAGTGCCCCCTAAGTCCCATAGGCTTTCTTCATTCCTTTTCATCCTTTTCTCTTCTTGCTCCTCTGACTTGACAATTTCAAATGATATGTCTTCGAGCTCATTGAGTCTTCTGCTTGTTTCAGTCTACTATCAAAGCTCTCTATTGAATCCTTCAGTTCAGTTATGTTCTGCAGCTCCAAAATTTCTGTTTGATTCTTTTTAATGTTTTCTCTCTTTGGTTGAACTTCTCATTTTGTTCTTGTATTGTTTTCCTGATTTCATGGAATCTTATAGCTCTCTGAGCATCATTAGAATAATTATCTTGAATTCTTTATCATACAAGTCCTGTATCTCCACTTCTTTAAGCCAATTATTAGAAGCTCATTGTGTTCCTTTGGTGGAGCCACTTTTTCTTGATTTTTTATGATCCCTGAGCCTTTTGTAGGTGTCTGCACATTTGAAGAAGCAATCACCTCTTCCAGATTTTAGGGACTGACTTTGGTAAGGAAAGACCTTTCCCTGTGGGTGAGGATGTTCGGGAGCATGCTGTGCCCCCAGGTCTATTGGTGAAGGGCACCAAGTGTACCTCCAGGTCCAGGGGGATGTGGTGACTTGTCACCTCAGTCTGCTGGTCACCACGGCAACTACAAGTGAGTGGTCCTTGATGAATACCATCAGTGGTCCACAGAGGAGGGAAGGGCTACTGAGTGAAATGGAAGTGGGTTCTTCATGTGGCACCCCAAAAGGCTGGGGAAGTAGGTTTCTTACCCTGTTCTCCCTTTCACAGCAAGGAAGATTCTTTCTTGTTGGAAACTTTCCTCTTGGAGACGAGCAATGCCAGCTTAGGGGATGGGATGATGCTGGCAAAATGAAGCCATTCTTTCCTTTTTTGTGTGCTATTCTCAAGTTTTGTTCTTTGGGGGGATTTTTTGTTGTTGCTGTTGTTCCACTTAAGTAGACTCCAGCCCTCTCCTATGACTCTTTTTGTTTGTGGATAGTTGTTTAATTTTTTATCTTTGTGAGGGGAGGTAGGCTGGGGTCTCCTACTTTGCCATCTCTGTTCTCACTCTCCTTTGAATCTTAAATTCTGTGAAAACTCCTCTCCTCCCAGTCAACGGTACATAAGATAGAATCCAAGACAGCAGTATTAACTGAAACTAAACACACAGGCTAATCTAATAAAGGATGTAGTTTTAAAAAAAGCTCTTATTTCTCACCCTTCCAAATTAAGGTGTACTGCTACCATTCCTAATATCACTTTTCTTTTTTTTTTGTGGTATCAATTGACTGATGAAAAGGAAATGTAAGTAACAGGATAAGGCAGCACCAAATAGCTAATAAATTGAGGAAGAAAATATAACCCTCCTCTAAATCCTGTTTATCACAAAAGTGCACAGTTTCTCCGCAGCTTAAAACACAGGAGCACAACTGTTCTCTGTAGGCAATCAGATTACGGCTGGTTTCAAGACCACCTGATGTTAGCTGGAGATATAAAAAGCATTCTTGGAGCAAAGGGCTGCAGACTGATTTACAGGTTATTTTTTTCCCAAGGTCATTCTCATATTGTCAGTGACAAATTTCCTTTTTTACGGTTTGCTTTATTTAGATTTAGAAAACTTTCTAAATCATTCTTTCAGTTTGTATCATAAACTTTTACACAGTCTGAAAAAGCATGCAGTTATGCAAGAAAACTCACGCCCCACGTCAACATTTTGTGTGATATTTCACATTTTCCATCTAAAAGAATGGTCTCTCAAAGCCCTGTCTTCTAAAATGGAGCAGAATTATCGGCACCTCTCTGGTGATGTAGACAGATGTGGGGAAACTCACTCTCCTCTCAGCATGTGCACACAAAGCAGTTACACAGCCTCCCCCCAAGGCCGACACACACAAATACAAATACCCACAAGTCATGTAAGAGTTGTGAATACATTGCATCATCTATTTTTAATGGCCAGGTTATTTAATTATCTTATTAATAAAAACAATTAAAATCTACTTGCTTTTTACAAAAAAATTTTTTCCACTACTCATAATACATATAGTTTGCCTTTACAAGTTCTCCCATTAAAATTTTTACTTTCGATGCAGAAGTAATATTTTAGGCTTATATATCTTTACCTTAGAGACTACAAACGCCCTCCCAAAAGAAGGAAAATCAGTTTTGCTCATATCATTGAACAAATGGTAAATTATTCCTGTTCCCTACAGAAGTGTCTCATGGCCCATAATTACTTAGTCTCTAGATGTCAAAAACCTGCCTTGAGCCCGTACTCAGGCTTGGTTTTATACACCATGCAAAATATTGTATTCTTTCTCATGCTTCTGTTTCATGAATTTTGCTAATTAATGGCCTATTATACACTTTTTCTCATGTGAGGTCGAGGCCGGTGGGGCAAGAGACAAGGAGATAGCCCAGGGATGTGATGATTGGTTGCTCGAAGGCTTGCGCAAATAAAGGAATATGTGAAAATAATTGGGGTCAGTTTCTTCTCAGAGAGGGAGTTATAAATATGGAAACAGCAGCAGCATTATTCTTCTGACTAGAATAAACCCAAGGTGTTATATTTGAATTGGAGTATCAACATAAGCACAAGATTTTTAACACATGAACAAATACAGAAATCAGTATAGGGGTGTGTGTGTGTGTGTGTGTGTGTGTGTGTGTGTGTTTATACAGACACATATTTTCTAGTTCTGTTCACTGAGGCCTAGAAACAATGACTGTCTAGAAGCAATGCCTAGCACCCAAATTTTGATTTTTAAATACTACACTCTACTAAAAAAAATCAGATATCATTGGAGAAATGGGAGATTCCAGGGCAGAGAAAGTACAAGGTGAGTCTAAAATATCTTTTTGGACCATAAAATAAGGAAGTGCTCAAATTATGATGGGAATATGTCCAAATGACATAGGAACCAACTTGATGGGAGACTTCATTGGCCAAATCTGGGAAACTCAGCTCATAGCTGAGCTTAAACAACACGGGAATAGAAGCACTGACTCCTTGCCTAGTTGAAAATCCCCGTATAAGTTTTGACTCCACAAAACTTAGCTGCTAATAGCCTACTGTTGCCCAGAAGCCTTACCAATAACATAAATGGGCAATTAACACATATTTTGTATGTTAAAATATTATATACTGTATTCTTACAATAAAATTAGCCACAGAAAAGAAAACGTTACTTAAAGAACTCATAACAAAGAGAAACTACATTATTACTACTGTACTGTATTCATTGGGAAAAAATCGGCACGTAAGTGGACCTGCGCATTTCAAATCTGTGTTATTCAAAGGTTAACTGTAGTGATGGTAATGGGTTAGAATCCATCGACTCAAATAAGACTCCATGATTCTATATTTAAATAAATAAATGACTAAATTACAAGAGAGATTTCTGTCTTATAGCATAGTGCCAAGCAATAAAGTAGAAAGAGTGAGAATGTATAAAATCACCATTTGGCAACAATCTGGTCATAACTGAATACATTTGATAAAATTGATTCTGTTAAGAATCATCAATGGAAAAAAAAAGAATCATCAATGAATGATAAAACAGATGGATGAGAGTCTGATGAACGACAGAATATTTAGTTTTCAATGTCTCCTTATATCAACTACTTATTGATTAATAAGCACATAATATTTGTTACTTCAATTTATATGGATAAATCTGACAAAAGCTACTTTTAATGTTAACATCACCGGTGACGAGACAAGTCAGCACCGTGTACCTCTTAATATGAAACATAAGAGATTCAGTATCACTTCTCCAGTAATTATTCTGCACCAAATCTAGGGAAACCTTCGACAACCTCAAATTAAGGGACATTCTACAAAGTTATTGACTTGGACCTAAAAAGAATTGTTCCAGAAGGAAATCAAAGAGACCTGACTACTAAATGTAATCCATGACCCTGGACCAGATCTTGGACCTATTATAAAGGACATTACTGGGACAAGTGATAACATTTGAATGGGGTTGGAGCATTAACTGATAGAATTATCTATGCTAATATCCTGGTTTGGACAGTGTTCTGTAGTTATACAGGAGAGAAATCTTTTTTTAGGAAATAGATATTAAAGTTTTAAAGGGTAATGGGACATTGTGTCTTCAACCAATTCTCAGATGGCACAGAAAATTAAATGACATATAGAGAAAGGATAACAGAGAGAGAGAGGGAAAGAAAGAAAGTGAGAAAGGGCAAGAGAGAGAAGCAAGTGTGGTTAACTATTAATTTGGGGGGAATCTGAGTAAAGGGTATATGAGAATTTTTTGTTTTATTCTTACAACTTTTCTGTAAGTTTGAAATTATTTCTAAATAAGCATTTTTAAAGGAAAAAGATCAGAGATTTTACTGTATCAGTACCGTTAAATAGTGCTTACTGAACTCCTATTATGCGCCAAGCTTTGCAACCCATCGGGAATGCACGAAGGACCCAGGTCGCTATCTAGAGGGACAAGCGGACGCACGCAGTAAGATGTGAAACAGCTTACAGTAAGCCGGTATGCGGAGTGGAAGACAGCAAATGAGCCTCAAAAGTATTACAGGAAGAAAAAGCAGCACGTTTAAAAAAAAAAAAATCTGAAGGGTAATAAAACCCAGAATAGTTGGGAATGCGAAGCAGAGTTTCATGGAAGGAGTGGATAACAAGACTGCTCTTAATCAGATGAATTTTCAGCAGAAGATGCTATTTTCCCCTCTTTCATTCATAGAAAGGTTCCAGACAGGCTACATTACATTTAGGGCAATGAAAAAAGAGCTTATGACTGATCTTAATGATCACATTCATGATTCACAAACCTGAGTTACTACCGATACAAAGACAAAAGAATTTTGGACATTGGGGAGGGTATGTGCTATGGTAAGTGCTGTGAAATGTGTAAGCCTGATGATTCACAGACATGTACCCTGGGGCAAATAATACATTATGTGTTAATAAAAAAACAAAAGAAAAAAAAAACAAAAGAAGGCTCTTCAATGCCCGTACATACTGACTTTTAAAAACAATATGGTATCCATCTGGATACCCTTGTGCCAGAAATTGTACAAAGCCTGTATACGTTGTCAGTGGGTAAATCAGAGAAAGTAATGTGAGAGATTCCTGATATCTTTATATCTTTAAGTCAATAGATTTTCCAGTCCAATTCAAGTCAGTCTTGATTACTTCTGCAAATGGAAGAAGTATGAGGTAACAGGGCTTCGTTTTCTGACCCCGAGGTAACTACACAATGAACGTTATGTCAAATCATATTTTGTTCTACCGAGTAATGGGAGAGAGTAAATCAAGAACCCACAGTGGTACTTTTACGACCCTTTTAACATTTAAACCATACTTGCTTTGCATTTCATTATTATCTCTGCTAACAGGATCGGTGACTAAATTCAGACTATTTTTCAGGCTGAAAAGCAAGCTAAATTGAAATCTATTACTTTCCATGGCAAATCTGCCCTATCTTTGTGACGTGAGGGTCACGCACAGAACCGAGAGGATTATGCTTCACATGTAGTCCCTCCGTGGAAGTGAACATTCAATGAGAGTATTAACCCTTCATTTCTCAGGTCTGACTAATTTTTCCCCCCAACAGTGATCTTACATTACATAACAGCCCTGATTTTTATTACCACCCCTCTAAATAGAAAACCGGGGCTGGACATAAGGTACCGTGTGTATCTGAATACCTTAGCAGTTAGGCACCAGAAGGTAGGGAAAGAGAAACAAATCCACTCCTTTCCCTTTTCTTCATTTCTCTCTCTCCTTTGAAATAATCCTCTGTGTATGAAGGGCAAGCACAAATGCGCACGTAGGAACGTTCGCAAATAAATCACTGGGATGGACTCAAATGATGTTAATTTATCATCCCAATCAAATTCAACGAACAAATAATCCTGTCCTCAAATACTATAATATTGCTTAGAGTAGTTCACATTTTTCTTAATATTTGGCAAATACTCTTGGAATTGGCCACCAGCCTAAAATTTCCTTCCAATCATAGACTCTGCCCTGGGGTTAAAAGCCAGCCACCCACGTTTGAAACATTTATGTCTGAACCTGCAATTTGTTGGCCACCCACACTCGCTCATTAAAAATGTTGGAACCAAATTTGCTTTGCCAGCTTCATTATCAAAGCCAAGAAATCCATTTCCCACCAACTGAATTAGGGACCGCATTCTCTCTCAATGAAAAAATGAAGACCTATGTGTTACCCCTTTCTCTAGATTAGTTAGTGCACCTGTCTACTTCCAAAGGAAAGTGAGCTCAGAGCAAGACTCGTGTGCACACCAACAGTGAAATCTAGCACAGGGCCAGGTGTGTCCCTCACCCCAAGTCACACTTTGGTAAATGAAATAAATCCTTTATTGCATATATTGGCTTGAGGCATATCTTCTCTTTCAAGATCTACACAACTCTACTTTAATATTCGATTTTGAACTTAGTCCATTCTGGGTCTTTTTAATTTTCATGGCTATTGAAACAGATTGAAACAGATTCTTGGCTAACTAGGGAAATATCAGCCTTCTGGTGAAGGTCTTCTTTGTTCTCAGGGAAATAAAAACACTGTATCAATTATAGGTTCATCCTTTAACACGGTGGGTTAACAATTTTTTTTGTAATGGGTTAGATAGTAAATATTTTCATTTTTGCCAGCTATGTGGTCTCTGTGCCCGCTACTCAACTCTGACATTGTAGCTTGAAAACAGCCATAGACAATGTGTAAACAAACGGGCACAGCTGTGTGCCAATAAAACTATATTTACAAGAACAGGAAGACAGCCAGATTTGGCCTGTGGGCTATAGTTTACTGACCCCAGCTTTAACATTCCTTGTCTTTGCCGTCTAATGAGAGATAGCCTTTATATAGAAAATGAAACAAAACACAACAAAAACAAACTCTGGAACAATTTCTGAAGGAGTAGTTCATACACCACGTGCATCAAAATCCCCCAGAGGTTTGAAAGCCATTCATACCCCTGGGCTCCACTCCTAATTTACTGGATCAGGGTTCCCAGGAGTGGGGCCCAGGAGTCTGCATGTTTAGAAGCAGTTAACTCATTGCACCAAATTTAAGATCTTTAAAGCCATAAATTCAAGATAGGATATAAAAGTTTGCATTTGTGGGAGTCATGGTTTTGGGGGGAAACTCTATTATCCTAACCTTAAGGCCCAAAGAGAGATTCGGTCTCATCTCAAGGACTGTTTATTACCCCACAGATAAGTGTTAACATTTAGCCATTTGCTTTAAAAGATATGTTAATACAGGGGCGCCTCGATGGCTCAGTCGGTTGAGTGTCCCGCTCTTGGTTTTGGCTCAGGTCACCATCTTTTGGGTCGTGGGATCCCGCCTCACGTCAGGCTCTGTACTCAGTGGAGAGTCTGCTTGAGGATTCTCTCCCTCTATCCCTCCTCCCACTTGCACTCTCTCTCTCTCTCTCTCTCTCAAATAAATTAATAAATCTTTAAAAATAAAATTAAAAAACATTACTACAAAAAAAAATAAATGTTCCATATCCTACTCTCCATTTCTCCTATATAACGGCCATTTAATCTCAATTTTGACTTTCTTATACATAAATTAATTGCTGAATACTTTACAATCCATTCATCATATATCTATGTTTATGCAGCTGATGGCATCGCTCTTTTGATTTGTTTTGGTTTGAGTATCTCAGGAAACATTTATTTCAACGGAATCAGCTACACAACATGCACAGACAACTGCAGAGAATTCTATCAACTCCCTTCACACGTTGAACGTTGTACAAAAGCTCCCACCAGGGGTCAAAAGGGACATTTCCTTTTTGCTGTAACTCTTCTCTCAGTAACACATGCTCAATTTGGAATTTAATTGTCTTCTTCCCGCAGACTGAGAAACACCTCTCAAGTGGGTGCAAGGGTCCCCTCTTTGCATATTCCGCTTGTTTGTCTGGGTGTCAGTCGCTTTGCCCCTGAAATGCCATGTTGGTATCACCTGTCATCCATCCTCCGTACGCGGTGACTAAGTGGTTGGAATTCACTGTTTGGGACCAATCAGGGAACTAAGGTGCATTTTAAGTTATTGGTTTACTTCTCACGGCATCTCCTCATCATTGGAACTGAAGCGTGTAAATCTGGGTAAAAACAACACAGTATTCAATTTCGATATTCCATTTACATCCCGACTAGCCCATCCCAAGGTACCAACTAGTCCCTGCATCGGAGAATCATGGTGTCTCTTAGGTCTGGGTCAAGCTCTCCCATATGTCACAGTCAAGCCCCCTGAAAGAGTTTCCTCTCTGTCGGGAGGCTCATGAGATCTGCTGCTAATGAGTAATGGAATGTTCTAGACAGGGAGATAGGGACAAATGTTGTCAGTTGAGTATAATGGAAAGAAATGCAGACTCAGGACTCAGCCTGTCTTTAACTACAAAGTTCATGATCACCTAATTAGTGATAAAAGTCTCTCATCCTCTAATTTCCCGGCTTTCCACGGAATAGGAAAACCGTTGAGAAACATTGATAAAAAAATATATTTCCAAACCCAAACTCATTTTCTCCTAAGCAATATAACTTTTCATTCTCAATTCCTTGTTTTTTTTTTTTTCTCTCTTTTTTAAAAGATTTTATTTATTTGAGAGAGAGAGAGAAAGCATGCAGATGAGCAGGGGGGCGGGACAGAGGGGGTGGGACAGAGGGAGAAGCAGACTCCCTGCCGAGCAGGGAGCCTGGCTCTGGAGCCAGGACCCTGAGATCATGACCCTAGCTGAACCAACTGAGCCACCCAGGCACCCCTGTTTTTCTCTTTGACCAAGACACTTTTCATATTGAATGGCATATTGAAGTATCAAAATAAGAATGAAGGGTAGTTTTCCACATGGTACCTATTTTTTCCAGTTAACAAATATTTCTTGAAGGTCTAGCACATGCCAGGCACTATGCACTAAGAACATAACAGTTAAACAAAGGGGGGCAAAGGAAGGCATGGGTCTCTGCCCTCACAGGATTCATTTTTGTCTCATCTCGCTCCCGCCGCCTTGTTTCAACATTGTTTTCTTTTAGTAATTTTTTTTTTTTGGTAGTGTTTTCTTGGTTCCAGATTCAAAAGGCACAGAAGGCCATTCAGTGAATAGTATCTTCTCACTTCTCTCTTCCAGCTACTCAGTTCCCTCCCTGGAGACAACCCATGTTATCAGCTTCTTATCTAGCCTTCTAGAAAATGTTATACTGTTCAAGCAAACAAGTATATACTCCTTCTTTTCTTTTCTTCAAGTATAATAAATACATCCGTTGTATGCTCTGTTTCGCACCTTGCTTTTTACACTTGACATATCTTGGAATTCATCCCATCTTACTACATCCTGTTTATAGCTGTATAGTATTCCCCCGTGTGGATATACCATAATTCAATGAGTGCCTTTAATGGACAGGTATGTTGCTTTCAATCCTTTACTGTTACAAACTATTAATGTCTACCTTACCGCTCACACACACATTTCAACATAAAAAGTTATCCTTACTGGAAAAACTTGGCTGAGTTCATTCCTTGCCCATGTAGGCCACCTACAGTCCCTAAGCAGAAACAACACGGGCTGACGCTGTCCCCTCCACGGCTGAAGAGATACGTCTGAGAGGACGCCCTGCCATTCGGATCCGGTGGCGCTGGGCATCCTAGACAGTTTCCCTGGGAGAAAGGAAAAGTGAAGAACCCAGTAGAGCTTCCGGAAATCTGCAACTAATCAGCTTGTCCTTCCGAGGTCTCGGAACAACTTCAGCAAACGGCACTGGACCCCAGAGCTGCCAGAAGCTGACTCGATCAACTGCGGGGTTAAGAGCTTCCAGAAGTGGAACCCTGGTGTCACAGATGGAGTTCAGGCACCGGGCATCATAAATCTATGAGAATTTCTTGGTCAAAGGCTCCGTTGGCGTCATTTTTTTTTTCTTTCAAAGTGCTGTGAAGTGCTCAGAGTCTTTCTTTACCCCTCCACGCAGCTTCAAACTCACATGTCCCTACAAGAAGGCATAACTGGAGTGTTTCCTTTTAAACCTTTTAAATCAAACACCTTCCATAGGTACTTTGGCAGCTCTTCTGAGTCTTTAAAAGTGAGGGGGCAGAGCGGGGACCACCCACAGGCAGTTGGGTTTATTTGCACGGCGTAATCCTTACGGTGGGCTCTGAACGGCTGCCCTTCCGCACCCTCCTGTCACAGGTGCTCCTCCCGCCCTTGGTGGCCAGAGCTTCAGGATAAATGCAAACCTTGTCATGAGTATAAACGACCGGAGTCCTGTCCTTATTACCCCGTCATTTAACTTGGTAGTGGCAATTTATGGAGTGCCCGCAACATGGAAGGTGCTATAAAATTTATTAAATTTTGCAATGATTGAAAGTGCATCATGTAAATGAATCCAGATGTATTTCTGGAAAGGCTGAAAAGATTTTTACAGACATGAAAATGAATCAGTTACACTTTATCTCACATAAATGGCGGGGGCGGGGGTGTGAACTCACAAACCGAATTAGTATTCATTTATAGCATATTAAATTAGTTCACAGATTGTAATAAAAGCTTTAAAATCACCTGACATAGAAGAGTCCTTTCAGTACACCCGGCTGGAGCACATTTCCTTCACGCTGCCTCAAAAATAGTAAAGATAGCAGAACTGTAACTTGGCAGAAACGGTGAAGGGCCTGTTCTATTTTGTAATGGTCAAGTTTCTTGCCAATTAAAATTTCTTCCATTAAAGGAACTATTAATGGCAGTGGCTTACATGAGGTTGAGGGGCAGTGTGACCTAACTTATGGAAACTGGGCACTAAATTAAAAAAATAATAAGTTTCTGGAAGATGATGGGTCCCAGCAGTTCTCCTCTCTATTATTTCTCCTTCTCCTAAGCCATGGCTTACTGAGGACACGTTCTGGAAGCTTATCAGCAACTACATACTTTGTCAAATGTTCTGAAGTATTTAATGCACACGTTAAAAATATGAGATTGTATAAAATGATAACAGTATCTTACAACGTAAAAAAATTTTTTTTACAAGAATATCTTACAATTTTTTAAAATGAAGTCAATGACTTGTTGATCTCTATGAGCTGGTACTTCTCCACCAGGGAGATGCACCGAAAGGAAGCATCTCCTTCCCATGCAGCAATAAAAAGCAATTTGAGGAAATATTCATAGCAATGCGTAGCATCTGGTCTCCTACATGACTCCCTCAAGGCTCTCCTCGCCTGGCACTCACGTTCACATCCACTCCCCTCCTACACTGAGCCAGAGTTGGACTGTGTGGTCAACAGATTATGATGGAAGCGAAGGTACATCATTTCTAAGATTAGGTAATAAAAAAACCACAGCTTCCATTTGGGTTCTCTCTCTCTCTCTCTTTCATCTTCTTTCTCTCTCACTCTCTCTGTCTCCCTCTCATCATTCACTTGGAGAAGCCGGCTGCCATGTCATGAGCAGTCTTATGGAGAGACCCATGGCGCCAGAAACTGAGGACTCCCGCCAGCAGCCACACAAGTGAAGGTGCAAAGCTGATATTCCAGTCCCCCTGAGGCCTACAGATGAGGCAGCAGCTGGACTGCAGCTTCATGAGAGACCTAAGGAGGAGTTAAGCCACTGCTGGATTACTGACCCCCAGACACTGCATACGATAGTAAATGGTTTTAAATGGTTTAAGTTTAAATGGTTTTAAGTTTTAAGTTTTAAGCTGCTTGGTTTGGGGGTAATTTGTTACATAGCAGTAGATATCCAATACAATATACCCAACTGGGAAGTTGCTAAGCCAATTACGATATTATTATCTCAATGAACTCCTAGATAATTACCATAAAAATTACAAGCATTTTGGGCATGTAAAATAACTCGAAAAAACTAAAGCACAAATATATACTCTGATTAAACTATGTAGAAAGTGTGTATGTATGCATTTTCTCAAAGATCATGAAGAACTTGGAATGAAATAAACAGTTACCCTTATTCATTTCTTGGGTTAGTTTATAACATGCAGAAGTATATAAAATAAGAAAAACATCTGATTATGTAAGTTGTAAGTGCACTATTTAATGGGAACTGTCAGAACTAAAGATGTAAAAGTAATAACACTGTGACTAAACATCACAGAATGAGGGAACTGATTTCTCTCCATAAATAACTGTGGTAGATTTGTGGAGATCTTTAGACACGTCTGCAAATTCACCAACACTTCTTGCACCAACAGGTGGGATCTATTTCAACCTTCCCTTGGATTTGGGCTGACATTAGTGGTTTCTTGTTACCAATGGAAGGTGCTGGAAGTAAAGACATGTGGCTTCCCAGGCTACAACAGACAAGGCCACTCAGCTTCTGCCTGGTTCATTTGGGACACTCACTCTGAGGGAAGTAATTGTCATGTAAGTCTACTGACATGTTGGAAAAAGTCATGCATAGGCGTCAACTGTTAGCCGTGTGAGGGGGCCATCTGCAAGGCCCGCACTGAATCTCCAGATGACTGCACACCCAGCCCGCGTGACTCCCAAGTGAGAACTGCCAAGCAGAGCCCTTCCCAAATGTGTGAGCCACAAAACCCTCAAGACAGTAAGATGTTATTGTTATATATCACTATGTTTTAGGAAATGTGTTCAGCAGCTGTAGTAACCACAACAATACACTCTAATAAGAATACACTCTTATAGCTGTAAGACTACGCTCTTCTAGCAGAGTACTGAGAGTGCAGAAGGGCAGAAGGCCATTGATACCTAAGCTTAAAACCAGCACGCCATTACTTCTGTTGGCCAAAGCAAGCCACAAGTCAAGTCCAAGCTCTAAGGTGGAGGAAAAAAGCTCTACTTCTTAATGTCATATAGCAAAGAATACGCACATACGGATGGGTGAGAACTGGTACCAAATTTACAGTCAACTTGTTCACACCATGAGAGACCCTTAACTCTAGGAAACAAACTGAGGGTTGCTGGAGGGGAGGTGGGTGGGGGGAGGGGGTAACTGGGGGATGGGCATTAGGAGGACATGTGATGTGATGGGCACTGGGTGTTAATTGCAACTGATGAATTATTGAACTCTACATCTGAAACTAATGATGTACTACGTGGGCTAACTGAATTAAAATAATGAGAAAAAAGAAAAAAAAGAAGAAAAAAGTAGGGTGGGGGGAAAGATGGAAATAACTGAAGTGTCTGCCAGCAAATAAACAGATGAAGAAGAAGAAGAAAGAAAAAGGATACACCTAGCTTAGTCTTCCAGAAGATGGAAGATCATAAAGAGGCTCACCTACCTCTAAGTTGTCCCACGTGCTCCCAGGCCAACCCAGCTCCCAGCTCACCACAAACACACGAGTGCACCCTCCACTCAAGACCAGAAGAACCGTCTAGCTGACCAACAGCACTAATAAATCTGTCGTTTTGTATGGCCAGCTTTCGTGCTTGTTTGTTGTAGAGCATTACTGAGGCCATAGATAGCTGATAGGACAATCATAATAAAAGCAATGTCTGAGAATCAATGTAACTTTTATACAACTTGAAAATGCCAGCTTGCGAAAGCTCAATGTTATCTGTGTCAAACATTCTTTTATGACTTAATGCAGACTCATTAGTATACAACACTTCAACTTTGTTTTAGGGGTTAATGTGTAGCTTAATTGATGATCTATGACTCCTAATGATATATATAAAAGACTAATAGTTTAAACAAAGTGGGGCACCTGGGTGGATCAGTCTGTTAAGTGTCTGCCTTTGGCTTAGGTCATGATCCCAAAGTCCTGGGATCGAGCCCTGCAGCGGGCTTGCTGCTCAGCGAGGAGTCTGTTCTCCCTCTCCCTCTGCTGCTCCTCCTGCTTGTGCTCCTTCTCTCTCTCTCTCAAATAAATAAATAAAATCTTAAAAAAAAAAAAAAGTTTAAAATGGAATAATTTAACCTGAGAATTAGGCTAACTGGCAAAGCACAGGGCTGGAAGTAACAATTCAGTGGGTTTTGGAGTTTTTTTTAAATTGGTTTTCTTTTTTAGTAATACTTTCTTTAGTAGTTTTGGGGACTGCAAGAAGACAGAGTTGAGCCCACCTCCAAAAAGGTCGAGAAAGAAACTACCCTGGCATTTATTTTGACCCCATATTGCTTAGCAGATGGGCAGTAAGGTTCAGACCTAACCAAATAGCAGGGTTGATTTTTTTCCCACACACTTTTCCTAATAATAGCCATGCAGTAATTACGTACATGGCAACTATGTACCAAGCTACTGCGGTGATCTATTTAAGTAATAGAAACAGAAATATCTACATACAATACTTATTACTCATAGGAAAAGACAAACTTAAGTACTATTTACATCAATTCAGATAAGGCACCACCTCTAAAGCCAATAGCAAACCATATAATGAAGTGTCGAAAGGACATTTTTTGAGCCATATTTATGGCCCTACTCTAATCCCGATCCATGGCAGCTTACCCAAAATTTCCAAAGCAGCTATAATTCTAAGCAGACTAAAAAAATATATTGCCATGCAGTCTGCCCTCTTTCTAACCCTTTAACCCCAAGATGGTCAGCCATAGGGTTCAATGTTATGGTCAGAGTTCAAAAGTTTTAATGTTCAGGTTGCTTCTGGCTACTGGGTTTCCTCTTCTAGCTACTAATTTAACCCAACTGCATCCTAAAGCGGACTCTGGCAATACATTTTAAAAATGTGGTCAAAACAAATAAGCTGGCTCAGTCTCCTCCCCGTCCTCTAGCAGGGAACATTCCTTCCCCAACAAACTGACATCAAATTTTCTATACATGATAACAGCCGCAGACACCAACTGGCGTCAGCAGCAGAACTGGGGCAAGGACGGACCTACGGACACACTGGGGCTGAACAATAGAAGATTTAAATAAAATGTTAAGACAACTGTTGGGAAGATGCCACAGGGCAGTACCTGTGAATTTGAGAATAAAATGTGAGCTTGGACCAAGTGACATTTATGGGCACTTCCGCCCCTGAGGCTCACTGAGAAACACCCACACAAATGGGTAGAGGAGTTTGGAAACGAGAGAGCTCGTATGGGGCCGAGAGATTGGAGCACGGCTGGGCCTGCTAGAAATAACGACACCGCGACAGCCATCGGCATGGCTCTGGGCTTCAGTTCCAGGCCTGCTTAGGATGGGACAGCTGCAAGAGAATGTCGCTGCCACCAGAACCGTAAGAAGAAGAAAAACAGCTCATCTACAAAACCACAAGTTTCACAGCCAGTTAGAATGCTGAGGTCAAAAGGGAACTAAGTGAACTGAATTCCAAACGGTGACAAATGCCTCTGTAGAGGGAAAGGACACATGCATTTTCACCTCTGACTGAGCGTGGGAAAAAGGGGCCCACAGTCAGAAAAGCGGGGGAGAGGCAAATAACGGAGATTTTAGCAAACTCTGTGTGGGTGAGTGTGGTAGCTCAGGACCCCCGGATCCCTACAAGGGGAGTCTGGCCCCCACCTGCCAACTCGTTTCCACAGGCTTCTACTGAATGCTTGTGAGTCGCTCGGAACAGCCAAGACATGAGAGGGCCGTTCGGCGCACAGGCCTTGTTGAGGTCTGAAGGGGGAGCGAGGCTTTCTTAAGAATAAGGGAGGTTGGCACTTGGGCCTGGCATAAGCAAAAGTAGCGGGTAGCTCCAAGTGAGAGACAGTGTCTTACTCAGCGTGGCCCGCCACAGGACGCCACAGACTGGGTGGGGTTCAGTGTGACAGACATTTACTTCTCATAGTTCTAGAAGCTGGGAAGTCCAAGGTCAGGGCACCAGCAGACTCAGTTCATAGGGACAGTCTGCTCCCTGGCTGCCTTCTAACGTGGTGGAGAGAGAAAGCATTCAGGGGTCTCTTCCTCTGATCTTAGAGGGACATAAATCCCCTCATGGGGGGGTTCTAACCTCATGACTTCATCCAAACGTCATTATTACCTCCTGATGGTCCCACTTCTTAATACCAGCCTATTGGGAGTCAGGGCTTCAACCTATCGATTTAGGATTGGGGAGGGACACAAACATTCAGTTCATAACAAAAGGGCACAAAAGCCATCCGTGTCCCAACCCTTTCCTAATATCAAACAAAAGCCATCTGCTCCCGAGGAGGGACAAGCACGGACCCTTTGACATGAGGCAAAAGCAGTATGTGGCTGGGGAAGAGGCAAGAAATCCTCCCAAGCCCTCTCCGCCCACGCCCTCCCCATCCCCCCCCCCCCCCAAGGATGGCGGCCTTGGAGGCGTAGAAAGCCACTCCCCTCATGGGGACTGGAGAGGACTGGCTAAGAGCCATCTCCCCCTGGGCAGGGGCTCAGGTCCAGGATCCTTCCCTGGTACAAAACAGAAGAGTTAAGGTGGGAAAACGTTTGCCTGTAAGGGTGGGCCAGTAGGGTATCTGCTGCTCTTGCTGCCCCCAAAGCCAGAGGACATGAGCGAGAAGGTAACAAGACTTAATATTCCCGAGGAAGTCCGCTCACTCAGAGACACTAGGTTCCTCAAGGCCTGTCAGGAACACCCTCTCTGGGCTGACACCCATGGATTCAAGCACGAATGCTCTTTCCACTTACCTCCCTTACGACACCCACAGAAACTCCAGTCACTTCTACAACAACGGTGACCGCTCTTTGGCAATCTCAGTCCTCGTCCTGATGGCTCTGACTTCCGGCCAGCCCAGCCCTGCCGGCCATCCGGGCACCACCCCCCACACACACACACGCCTACTGCTCACTGCTCACTAGTAAGTGTTCATCCACGGGCCCCACGGCGTGGTGCTAGGAATTGTGGGGTGTGTTATTCTTCCCTCTGGCTGGTTTCTTCTCAGACAGAAAGTTAGTTCGGTGGGCCTATTCTCATTCCTGTCGGATGTCTTTCAAATCGTGACACTGATAGCCACACCTGACATCTTCTTCTTAGAGCACAATCATCCACGGTGACCCTGTAATCCCTCCCAGACATACGGAACCACACCACACTGTGGTTATAGGCCTGCCATCACAAATTTCTCAATATGAAAACACAGCCTTTCCCATCCACTCCTTACCATCCTACCCAAAGCCCCCGGCTGAATGTTCTACAGCTATGTCTATAAATGTCCCACCTGGTATCTGCCGTGAGTTCCTCTTGGCACAATTCACCCTGCTGCCCAGGCCGGTCTCCCCACCCCTGCCTGACCTGCTTACCTCCAGAAGAGAGAAGGAAGCTGGTGTGCACTGCACGTGCACGAGCCAGCGGGTGCTTTCACACTCATTCAAGCCTCATAACTTCATCATTATCCCAGTTTTGCGCAAAAGAAGCAAAGACTCAGGTAACTTGGAAATGGCCCCGCGGCTGGGAAATAGAGAGCTGGATTGAAACCACTAACCCTGTAGCCCATCCCTTTCCCTCCGTTCCTCCATGTGTCATTAGAAGGCCTAGCGGGGTATGGACAATGAGGAAAAGATGGCATCAATCCATCCCAATCGGACAATGCGGCAGAGGCTTGGTCAGACGTTTCTTCCAGCCACTGGCCTGAATCATCGGCAGCAATTTACCTGCCAAGAGGTTAACACTTCCCAGTCTGGGCAGCTGGGCGAGGTACTGACCAGACCCACAAGAGAGCCATTTTCCACGTGGTGCCAAAGTGACTCTCCCTTGTTTAAGGAAGCCTTTCAATTGCCCCTCCCCTTCGTGTCCTCCAAACTCTAATACCGAGCTCCATGCAGTAAGTAGAAATGAGCAAAGAAAAAGAAGGAAACAAATTTAAGAAATACTGGGAAGGTAGATCCTTTCCCTTTTTAATTTCGAGAATAAGCTTGGAGAGCAAAAAGTTTTCAAATAATATAACCATGGGGGTAAATGCATAAAGATTAGCCTGATTAAGTCTGAGCCTGCAACAACAAAAAAAACTAACCAAACTCAAGACTCTCTTGAACATTCAATCTGAATAAACTTGGCTCAGTTTGTAGATAGTAAAGCACCAGTGCTTATGAGTGAATCACACTTAAACATGCACAAGAGGAAAAACTTGTCCCTTTGATTTCTCCGAATGTGTATTTAGACCATCAAAGACACTGTTCATGGGTCCCATAAACTTGAGTCCCTGTTTTTTTTTTTTTTCTCCCTTGAATCAGCTCTAGTACTTTTGTCAAGATAATGGAAACCAACGAGAGTAGCTTTGAGCACCTGAAGGACAATCCTGCAGTTAAAGGCTCCATTCCCTAGCTCTATAAAGTCTTCCTGCAGAGATAAGAATGTAAAAAGTATTTTGAAGTTCTAAAACCTGTTCCAACCTCCCACATTAGCTGAATCTTCTGGATAGTCACTACTTTGCACGATACAACAGAGTAAAGTTCAAATTTCCAACGTGCCAACTGATTTCAAGGAATATGAAAAGTTTATGAAAATGAAACTTTAAAAAAGCCTGAATCGTGAATAGTGTCGGAAAATTACATAAACTTTCAATTTCCTCTCCAAATGTGAACAGTGGTCAAAAGAGATGTGCTCCCTTTTCTGGGAAACTTTTTCCGGAAAGCCTCACCATTTTATTGTTATTTTCATTTACCAATGGACGACTTTTGGGATACTGAGTTTTTAAGAGAGAATCATCTCTCCCTCTTTTCTCATGTCTTTTCGACATAACTTTTAGAAGAAAAACAAAACAAAACCAAAAACCCTTCACTAATTTTCCAATACCTCAGGTTTTTTCCAGTTGACTTTGGGCGGCTAATCATGGAATCAAATCTGTAGGCAGATTATTCATTTCCTATTCTTTTTCTAATTAACATGATTTACGAACAGTTCAACCCAACATAACAAACACTGCAATAATTCTTCTGCAGAATCCCCGGAAGACATTTACGTAAACAGCTGAGATGTGTAACGACTTTGGGATATTGAAGCATATCCTTCAAAAGTGAAATCTCAAACAAACAAAATGATCCGGGAGAACAATTTGAAGGCCTTAGCTACATAAAAACAGTCTATTTTGTGCACGTTTACACCAACCCTCAGATGCAGAATTTTGGTCACATAGAATTCTAAAACCTGAACACACATACACACCACACACACACTGGAAAAATACTGTATTTCAGAAATTCAAGTTTATGAAATTAGATTTTCATACATCTGCAAGTATATTTTCATTTGATGAATTGTATATTATGTATATATAACAACCAGCACACTGAAAAATACACATAGTAAATACAATTTCATATATCTCTTATTAAATATGTGTTTTATGAACCTGAGCTCAAGTTTCGAAATAATACGAAATCCACCTACATTTCGAGGGTGTGACACTGTCACCTAAATCTTAGAGACAAATGCCTTTAGCACTCATTAGAAAACAAACTATAAAATTCCAGCCATGACTTCCCCCTCTGAAATACATTTCCAGAAAGCCCCACCCAGTTAGTGACTAGATGTAACAAGGGCATGAACATCCCGCAGGTTGTTGACATGCAATATTCATTCACCGAGCTTTGAAAACAAGCAGAGGGGTACCAGGCCACCTCGTCCCTGTGCGTGGCAGGGCAGCCACCCGAGGTGGTGACATGCAGAGTTGGAGAATTTGCATCCCTCCCTTTCTGAGACTAGAGCATGAGCACTTGCGAGGCTCCAATCGGCAGCTCCATCTGACCCCTCCTGATGGGAGAACGGCTCAGGGGAGGTCACAGAAGTCATCCCTTGAGTGCCCAAGGATGGGCCAGTTGCCCTGTGGCTCAGTTCCTGCATTGGCCTCATTTCCACTAATGTATTCAACGAGTACTGATTGAGTCCCATGTGCTGGGCCGCTGTAGGCCCTGGAGACAGATCCAGTGGAGACCAAAACCAGTGATTTGCTCTGGCCTCGTGGGGCATATAAGCTACAAGGGAAGGTGATGAAGAGCTGGGAAAGCAAAGGCTCCCTGGACCCAGTCCAGGATTCAGGGAACGCTCTCCTGAGATCTGAAGGACATGGAGGGGTTCAGGAATGGGATGGAATCTTCTTACTGTGGGTCTGCAGGGGCAAAGGCTTGTGGCAGGACGAAGCAGGGCAACATCGAGAAGGCCGGTGTGCTCAGAGTCAGGGCACTGAAGTAAGGAATGATGCAGAAGCAGGAGCGGAAGGCACAGCTGTCCCTGGCAGGGCCTCTTCTGCTCAGCCGGGGAGAGAGCCCTAAGTGACGGGAAGCCGTGGAGGGCATTAGGCATGCTGCAGAAGGCATGGGGGATGGGAGGCTTTAGCTGATGTACACTGTGAAAAATTCACTCTGGCTGCAGAGTGAAGAACATTTGGCATGGAATCGGAGTGGGTATGGCTAAGCTAGTTTGATGGCTGGGGGAGAGAATATTGTGGCTTCTATTACAGGGTCAAAAATGGAGTTGGGGGCACCTGGGTGGCTCAGTTGTTAAGCGTCTGCCTTAGGCTCAGGTCATGGTCCCAGGGTCCCGGGATCGAGGCCCACATCAGGCTCCCTGCTCGGCGGGAAGCCTGCTTCTTCCTCTCCCACTCCCCTGCTTGTATTTCCTCTCTGGCTGTGTCTCTCTCTGTCAAATAAATAAATAAAATCTTAAAAAAAAAAAAAATGGAGTTGGACAGAAGTAATAACACTCGAGAAGTATTTAAGAAGCAAAATCTACAGGACTAATGATAGACAGTGTATAAATTTTGTTAGGGATGATTTCCAGTCTTGAACATGGACTCTGGTCAATACACGGAGAAGGAGAACCATCACGGCCCCTCAGAACGTCACAGTGATAGGAAGGAATTAGAGATCAGGATCCTGCATTCAGTTCAATACCATACCTGAAGTTTCTTTCTTTCTTTTCCAAGAGAGGAAGCAGAAATAGATCCAGAAGGGAGAGCATAGGAGGAAGAATTATTCTTGTCTATGAATCTGTAAAGTACCAGGCTTCTCTAGCATGAAATCCTATTGTCAGAAAAGTTAGCACTTGAAACAATATCTTTTTATTCCACAGACTCTGAAAACCAGCCCCTATAGTACAACATACTGTGAAGACAGTCTCCAACAATGATGAAAATTATGATAATGAAATTTTCCTACCATTATGATCATCAGCTTTAAAAAAGAATTACCATTTATCGAGATCTCTATAGCAGGCAATGGAATGAGAGTGCTTAATCCTTACAAAAATCACTACCAAGCAACAGACAAGGCAAACAAAGCTCAGAGATGTTCAGTCAAAATGGGTCCTGGTAAAGGTTTAAAACAACCTCCTTATGTGTCTACCATCCTGCCCAGTCTCTAAGATCGCTTTCATAATTTCAGTTCTAAAATTCTTCTTGCTTTCTGGGTAGAGACGTGTTCACTCCTGAGTATCCACTGGGTGTCTCTGAATTTCTTGGTACTTCCCAAGCACAGAATCTGGGACAGAACATTAGCATTTCCTCCCACCCTGGCCCTCAATACATAGCACTTACAAATCTGGCTATATTTAAGAGCCAAGAGAGTATATATAAAATCTCCCATAATTTATAAGTGACACAGAGAATTGTCATTCTTAAAAAGTGTGTCTTAAAGTGATCTCTAAAGACCTTAGTCCTTCATTTTTAATTGGGTTGGTTCAGATAATCTTCCCTTCCCATACTTTCATGCCCAGAACCACCAGATCTGACTTCTATTGAACCTCAAATAAATTCACATGTAATGTGTGCTCATAAGTAAAAAATTAAGATAGCAAAAAATTAGATAATTTAAAAAATGTGACAGCTGTCTTGTTCTTGATTCACTGGTCTATGGAACTAGCTCAACTTTAAAGAACCATTGATTGCTTGTGAAATAAAAAGCACTGTGATGATGTCTTAGGTTAAGTCCCCTAGAAGCAGAGTCTGAGATAGGAATTTGGATGCAGTTCTCCAGAGAAGGAGCAGCTGTGAGTCTTAGGAGGCCACACTCATAGAGGCCTGGGGAATGGAAGCATCAACTCAGAGGGGGACCTGGGCAGTGTACTCATAGCACGTCCTACAAGCTATTTTTACAAGGTGAACTTGCTTTCTTATAAAACTTTTCCGTAAATGGAGTGCTGTGGGAGCTTGTTGGGCCCCTCTCCCTCTACAGAGAAGAAAACTGAAATTCAGAGAGGTGGAATCACTCACACAAAGCCAGAGAATCAATGAGCAGAGCTGGTACTTTAACCCAAATCTTTAAGCTTCAACTTCCATTTATTCAACCTAACAACATGAAAACTTTCCTAGTATAATATACCATTTTACAAGCTCGGTCGAGCTCAGAGAGAGAACAGGATGTGTCCAGAGGCCAAAAAGAAAGAGGAAACCGGTTGCTAAGCATGGGTTGGTGCACAGGTATCCCCTGAGGAGAAGGGTGGGAAACCCAGGAGTTCGGATTTTAATGGCCAAAGAGGGTTGAGGGTTTAATCCTAGACTGAAAATGGGGGCTGGAATGAGAACTAAGAACCCCATGAAAAGCTGAGAACTTCACAGGGCTACCCTGGGGAAGAATGAACTAGAAACAGAGTCGACCCAGTAGCATAATGGGACCGGTAAGGATGCTTGTCTCAGTGTGAGCTCTGGGTGGAAAAAAAAGAAAGAAAAAGAAAAAGTCTCACTGAGAATTCAAAATTGGGAGCTGACCCTCCATTTGGGTTTGAAAGTCAAATCTATACTACTGATGAGTCTGGGAACCCTCAGGACAAGAGATTAACATAAGTAGTCTCAAATCAGTGATCTCTTGGAGCACTCTTGCCTATGTTTACCTCTTAGAGGTAAACATAAAACCTCTCTGTAAGGAAATAACCAGACCCCAAGGAATCCTACAGATAAAATCCACTAAAGATGAGCTCACAAGTCAAAATTATAAAATACCCAGCAAGGAGAAATCTACCATGACTCCATCAATAGACACAATAAACAGCAAAACTAGATCCTCATGCTTTCAAGTGTTTCTCCTATTGTTTAGCTTCCAAGAGACTAAGCTGATAAGTCGCTTTACTCTTTAACCACATTATTCATGGAAGTGCTTTATTAATTAAATTAAATTAAATTAAATTAATTAATTTAATTAAATTAATTAATTTAAAAGAGCTAGTCAGTCACTCAGAAAAATTTCTCTTTGATTTTGGCTCTAAGGAAACAGTGACCTTGGCCTTCTAATCTGAAAAACAGAAGGATGTATCAAAAGAAGGATTTATCAAAGAAATTATATTCCTTAGATAACTTAAATATAGACCTAGATGGAGGCAAGCAAGTGGAATAATTTTCTTCTTTAATTCCCCTAGAGTCTTAGGGTTCTATGAAGATTCCTTTAAAGCCACGTGTCTCAATCTGCTTTCAAAAAAAAAAAAAAAAAACTCTGATCTGAAAATGTTATGCAATCATTGGCTGTAATCAAAGAGGGTGGGTGAGGAGGCTGTATTGTTTGCCAACCAAAACAGTAACTAGACTAAAAAAACCCAACTTCTTTGTATTTGGCGATCTCTCTCATTGCGAACCACAGATGATACAAATATCCCTTGAAGAAATCCAAAGTGGCCTGTTGTAAACAAATATATAACCATTCCTTATAACTGCTAGTGCAAACCTGAGTATCCACTGGGTGTCTCTGAATTTCTTGGTACTTCCCAAGCACAGAATCTGGGACAGAACATTAGCATTTCCTCCCACCCTGGCCCTCAATACATAGCACTTACAAATCTTACAAGTCTCATACCATGAAACAAGGACACTTTCCAGCTTATTCTCAAAGCCAGATCATTAAATAAATAAGGGGAAAAGGAGATTTTCTCTGCATAAAAGATTATTTGATTGATTTTCAATGGTGTGTTCTAACTAAGAACAAAAGATGGGACAGGAAGAAAGTTGAAGTAAAAATGTGGAGTAAGGACAAAAAGGGACTTTAAGTATTGATTGTGAAATAGCAACAATTTGCAAATATTATTAGTTCACTGAATCCTCACAAAATCTTACGGCTTCTGAACCAATTTACAGATGAGAAAACTGGGGCCTGGTGTGGGTCAGTAATTGCCCACAGCCACAGGGCCACTGTGTGGCCAAGCCTTAGTCAGGTCTTTCTGACTGCAAAGCCTAGAATTTTCATTAGACTCTGTTCATAAAGTCTATATTCAAATCAAAGGCTCATGAAGGTAGGAAAAAAAAAAAGGCTCTCTCTCTTTCTCTCTCTCTCTCTCTCTCCTAGAATCAGAAAGGTCTGATACTCATAGACTTTCCAGTTTTAATGAAATATTTCTCATACTGGCACCTTACAGTTTTGACAGCATTTATATTTATTAAAGCATATATGTCCCTCAAAAAACTGGGTCCAGAAGGAACATACCTCCACATAATAAATGCCATAAATAGCAAACCCACAGCTAACATCACACTCAACAATGGAAGGTTAAAATCTTTTCCGATAAGATCAGAAACAAGAGTATATTCCCACCACTCTTATTCAACATTGTATTGGAAGTCCTAACTAGAGCAATCAGGCGAGAATAAGAAATAAAAGGCATCCAAATCAGAAAGGAAGAAGGAAAATTGTCATTACTTGCATAGGATGTGATCTTACATACAGAAAATTTTAAAAGCGCAACCAAAAATATGTTGGAACTAAAAAACAAATTCAGTAAAGTTGCAGGATACAAAGTCAAAACACAGTTAACAGTTGTTTTTCTACAAACTAACATTGGAATATCTGGAAAAGAAATAGAGAAAACTCTCCCATGCACAATAGCATCAAAAATAATAAAATACTTAGAAACAAATTTAACCAAGGAAATGAGAGATCTATACAATGAAAACTGTAAAAACTTGATGAAAGAAACCGAAGAAGAACCAAACAAATAGAAAAATATCTTGTGCTCATGGATCAGGAGCATTAATACGATTAAAATACCCATACTACCCAAGGCCATCTATACCTCAGTGCGATCCATCAAAATTCTAATGGCATTTTCTACAGAAATTTAAAAAAAACCTAAAACTCGCATGGATCCATAAAAGACCCCAAATAGCAAAAGTGATTCTGAGAAAGAATAAAGCTGGAGGCATCACATTTCCTGATTTCAAACTAGACTACACAGTTATAGTAATCAAAACAGCATGATACTGGCATAAAAATAAACACATAGATCAGTGGAACAGAACAGAAATAAACCTCTATATATACGGTATTTAATATACAGAGAGAGAGAGCACACAAGCAGGGGAGCGGTAGAGGGAGAAGCAGGCTCCCCGCTAAGCAGGGAGCCTGATGCAGGGCTCAATTCTAGGACCCTGGGATCATGACCCGAGCCGAAGGCAGATGCTTAACTGACTGAGCCACCCAGGCGCCCCGGTCACCTAATTTTTGACAAAAGAGTCAAGAATACTCAATGGGGAAAGGATACTCTCTTCAGTAACTGGTGTGTTGGGAAAACTGGATAACCATATGCAGAAAATGAACTTGGACTTCTTATTCCACTCACAAAAATTAATCTGAAATAGATCAAGGACTTAAACATAAGACCCAGTATCACAAAATGCCTAAAAGGAAACAGGGAAGAAAGCCACTTGACATTGGTCTTAGCAAGAATTCTTCAGATAAGACATTAAAAGCACAAGCCCCAAAAGCAAAAATCAAGTGGGGCTACATCAGACTAAAACACTTCGGCACAACAAAATAATGATCAACATAATGAAAAAGCAACCTACAGAACAGGAGAAAACATCAGCAAATCATATATCTGGTAAGAAGTTAGTTCCCAAATAATATATAAAGAACTCATACAACTCAGCAGAGAGAGAGAGAGAGAGAGAGAGAGAGAAATGCAATTTAAACATGGGCAGAGGAACTGAATAGACATTTTCCCAAAGAAGACAACCAAATGGCCAACAGGTACATGAAAAGATGCTCAACATCACTGATCATCAGGGAAATGAAAATCAGAACCATAATGAGATAGCACCTCACACCTGTCAGAATGGCCGTCATCAAGAAGACAAGGGACAAGGGGCACCTGGGTGGCTCAGTCAGTTAAGCATCCAACCCTTGAGCCCCACGTTCAGCTCTGTGCTGGGCATCTGTCTCTGTGCTGGGTGTGGAGCCCATTTAGGATTCTCTCTCCCCTTCTCCCTATGCTCCCCCCCCCACCTCTCCCTCTCTCTAAAAAAAAGGACAAGAGACAACAAGTGTTGGTGAGGATGTGGAGAAAAGGAAACACTTGTGCACTGTTGGTGGGAATGTAAAGTGGTGCAGCCACTGTGGAAAACAGTATGGGGTCTCCTCAAAAAATTAAAACCAGAACTACCATATGATCCAACAATCTTGCTCCTGGGTACATGTCCAAAGGAAATGAAATATCTGCATTCTATGTTTACTGCAGCATTATTCACAATAGCCAAGACATGGAGACCATCTAAGTGTCTGTCAGTGGATAAATGCATAAAGATGTGAGGTGTGTGTGTAATGTGAGTGTGTATATATATGTGTATATATATATATATATACATACATATATATAATGGAATATATACATATTATATATATATACATTATATATTCAGACATAAGAATGGAGGACATCATGCCATTTGTGAGAACATGCATGGACCTTAAGGGCATGAGGCAAAATGAAATAAGCCGGACAGAGAAGGACAAATACTGTATCGTGTCACTTATACACGGAATCTAAAAAAGCCGAACTCGTAGAAACACACAGTAGAACGGCTGTTAGCAGGGGCTGGGGGTGAGGGAACTGGAGATACATTGGTCAAAAGGTACAAACTCGCAACTAGAAAATGAGTAAGTTCTGGAGAGCTAATGCACACATAGCGACTCTAATAAACAATACTGTATTACATACTTTCGAGTTGCAAAGAGACTAGATCTTAAATGTTCTCAGCACAAAGAAAAGGATAACCATGTGATGAGATAGAGATGTTAGCCGAATCTACGGTGATCTTAACTGCTATATATAAATTTATCAAATCAACGTCTACTTAAGTTGGACACCTTAGACTTATACAATGCTATGTGTCAATTATATCTCAAACACACACACACACACACACACACACACACACACACACACACACACACACACAGTACTCATTGCCCAGCAGGCAATGTTCTAAACACTTTACAAATATCAACTAATTTAATCCTCAAAACACTCCAGGATAGAATAATGTCCCCATTTTACAGACGTGAATATTAACACACATAGAGGTTAGGGAGCTGAAGGTAATACAGCTGACTGAATGGCAGAGATAGGATTGGAGGAGCGGCACTGGCTCCTGAGCCCATGCTCTGAAATGCTCCTTGGTGATGACCTACTGAATCGCACACCCTAGAACGCAGCTTTCAGGGGGAAAGCATAGGTGTCGTGTCTCAGCAGGCCTCTCTACCAGCCCTGCAGCAAAGGATTGCTTCACTGAAAAACCATTCCCAAATCCCTGTTTGATCAGATTTGCTAAGAAGGGAGGGATGGAGGGGTGCCTGGGTGGCTCAGTGGGTTAAAGCCTCTGCCTTCGGCTCAAGTCATGATCTCAGGGTCCTGGGATTGAGCCCCGCATCGTGCTCTCTGCTCAGCAGGGAGCCTGCTTCCCCCTTCCCTCTGCCTGCCTCTCTGCCTACTTGTGATCTCTTTCTCTCTGTCAAATAAATAAATGAAATCTTAAAAAAAAAAAAAAAAAAGGGAGGGAGGGATGGAGAGAAGGAGGAAAAGAAAAGAGAAAGGGAGAAGGGGAATGAGAAAAGGAGCGAGGGAGATAAGAGCAGATAAAAGAACAGTTCTTCTCTTGGATGGTTTAAGTGTGGAGGGTTACGAACGACTTCCCTGAACAAGGGCGACGCCAAGAGTTGTCTCTGCTCAGCTGTGGTGCACGTCACTGCTCCCAGCTTATCACCTCTTTCAACTGGCATCTACTAACTCACTACTTTGAGCCAAAAACTCATGTGTCGCGTGAGCGACAGATACAGAGGAGAACAGCCTAGCGCCCTGGCCATCAGGGAGCCCGGGGTCAATTTGGGGAAGTAGGACGTTTAAACAAACAGACGAGACAGCATGGGAGATGCTAGAGCAGCAACACAGACTAAGGGCTGTGGGCAATGAGGAAGCAGACGTGACGCCCATTTGAACAGAAAGAAGGTAGGACAGACATCAAAGAAGCCTTCGCCTAAGAGACCAGAGTACAGTGGCCAAGAGGGCAGAGGCGGCCGTCACTTCCTACAGGCCCCGAACCCGTGTCTTCTGCTCTTACTACAGACGTCCCCTCACAAAGCACCATCACTTTGTCACTGACATGACTGCGCTAAGTTACTACCTTGACCTGGGATGTCTGCATACCTTCCCTCCATTCTCCAACACTATC
The DNA here is from genome assembly GCA_028534135.1 of Potos flavus. Lineage (NCBI taxonomy): Eukaryota > Metazoa > Chordata > Mammalia > Carnivora > Procyonidae > Potos > Potos flavus. Next base: position 14,728,882 of record CM052886.1, read on the forward strand.
CAAATTCTATAGGTATTTTAAAGTCTTTATTTCAATTCTACCTCATCCTTCATGGCTTCTCCTGACCATCCCCAGCCTCGGTCATTGCCTCTCATCTGTATTCCTAGGAGTTACTCTTAACAAATAGTGACCAGCAGTTACTGTAGGCGAAGCACCTTCCGCAGGGTCTGACCCTGGTGAGGGCCCCTTCTTGAAAACTTTCCCCTCCTCTGGCTTCCATCCCATCACTGTCCTGGTTGTCTTCCTGCATCTGTGCCCTTTTGAGGTTCCTCTTGCCCTGCTCACGAATCAAATGTGGGGAGCCTCCAAGGATCCATGCTTGGTCCCAGACCCCACTCTTTACCCATTTCTTAGGCTACGTGTTCCACATTCTCTAATTTACAAGATGCTGATCTCTCCCCAGTCGACATCTCCAGGCCAGAGCTTGCTCCTGTGCTCCTGACCCAACCATCTATGTATCATTTCCTCTGACATAAATATTTATACCGCAAACTCAGTATTCCCTAAATACAACCCACTAGCCTCCTCCCATTCACCACCACCAAGCCTGCTCCTCTTCATGTAGTCCATGCCTTAGCAAGTGGGGAAACAAACAAACAAAATCCCTTCTTTCTTAAAAAAAAAAAAAAAAAAAAAGCCACTGTTCTTTCATCTTGCCTCTAAGGCAAGCCCAAAGCTAAGTTGGGCCATGTAGACATACCCTGGTCCACATGGAATCCACCAAGCCCAGAAGATTCTACTTGTCTAAAATCCCACTCTGCTTTCACCAGCGTCTACCACAGTTCGGGCTCTTTCCCTTCTCTCATCTTAATTATTTCTATACTGTTCCCCATCTATATCTGTCCATCAACTTTTTTCAAACCATCCCCTACCCCGGCCTCCTGATGAACATTCTAAAACTCAATTCTCACCATGTTGCCCACCGACTTAAATACTCTGCCCTCCTTCAAGATGATGGCCAACTCCCGATTCGTCAGTGTTAGTGGAGTAACTGGTATGTTCTTTATGAACTGGCCGCTGCTTATCTAGCCAGCCTCATCACTCAACACCATTCCTACCCTCCCTAATACCCATCTCCTCATACACTAGGCTCGGGACATAGTGAGTGATTGGGGGTCCTCCAAGATCAACATATTGATCTTCACGTACGTGTTCTTTCCGTCTGATGGCCTTCCTTTCCTCCTTCATACGATCAAGTCTTCCTCATCCTTCAAAACTCAAGGATCGACTTTCCTGCTTACTCCTTCCATAAAACCCCACACCCCTTTGTGTTCCCACGATATCCTGTGAGTACAATTTCCCTCATACCCTTGATCATCCTCTACTCTGAGCGCTCATTTATCTTCCTGTCTTCCCTTCAGGCAGGAGTTGCATCTTTTTAGATTTTGTATTCCCAATGCATACCACAAGGCCCATAGTAGGCATTCAGTAAATGTTTGTTGAATAAATGCAGAAAATATTAGGAATGCTTTTCAATATAGTTCTTTGCTTTTCCAGTGCATTAACCTTTGGATTCAGTTGTGGGGGGTAAAATAAACAGTATATATGACAGTGCTTTCTAAACTGTTTTAAATTATCAGAAAACACTGGCTTTCAAGGAACGACATTGGGTAGTGAAGAGTGCTTTGAAGGCAAGTGTCCCTGCATGTCACTTCTGAGGCCTACCAGCACGTTCTTTATCCTCAATATGCTTCATTTTCTCCCTCTCAGCTCTTAAACCGTGATTCAGTTTATAAACCTTCAAATTACAGACAACTGCTAAGAAATGTTTGTGTTTCTAGAGCGAAACCCTACATCCCTTCTAGGTGTGTGGATACTTGTGTGCAGAGAAGAGCCAAGTCCCATGTGGACTCTCATCTCAATCCTTTTCATGGGTAAGGATTCAAAACCCCCTTCCAGGTTCTTGGGCTGGGGAAATTACCCAAGAGCTCTCAGCCCAAGCATGGTGGCAGGAAGTAGAACAATTACCCACCATGCTGTGCTACCTTGTTTGTTGAGTGATTAAACCACAGTTACTTTAGGCCTAAAACAAGATTAGCTGAACAATAAATATTTTCTTGATGATGGTATATGCAGGTGTAGTTCAGAGCCAACCTTTGTTTTGCATATAATAAATTACCTCTGGAAGTAAAACAAAATTAGTGGCTATATATTACTTCAACCAGCCAACAATGAATGAGCAGAATGAGGGAATCGATATTATTACATAAACGTTTATCACACCTGACATAACAGTTATACAAATCAAGTCCATCACATGGTTTTATAGCTCCATTAGAATGCAAAAATACGTAATCAGAGCGAAAATGGAATATTTTAGAGTAGAACTAATCACAGACTACAGAGCTAGAGAACCCCTCCCACCCATTCCATAACCCCACCTGAAGAAATCATTCCACTGAAGGGTAGAGTTCTTTTAAAACCCCTGGGCAAAATATAGCAGGTGTTGAGAGGATTTTTTTTTTTCATGTATGTTAGGGGAAAGAAAAGCCTTAAGCCCTAGTGCATAGCTTTAAGCCCTGCCCCAAACCCACCCTTTAAGAAAACATATTCACTCTAAGTCCGAGAAGTCAAACAAGGAAGCACTTTGTGCCACAAATCAGAAGCACAACCGTGATGCTTACGCTCATGACCAAGGCGACCTCCAAAGTTAACCAGCCTTGCCCGAGAACTCCCAGGGAAAGTCCCAAATGCCCCAAGGTCAGAGAATCCAGCCTCTTCCTCCCACTGTGCCTTTATACCACAAGCCCTCTTGTCATTAATGCTTCCCCACTCAGCTCACACCTCCAGGCTAACCCCAGCACTCTCAAATATTTCTTACGACACCTTTGTAAAGTTTTGAGATTGATTTTTCCATTAGAAAAAAAAAAAGTTACAAATCACATTACAGAAAATCAGAGGACGTTGCAACTGGACCAGAAACAGAAGTCAGGAAACTCCAGACTCGTTAGACTTTGCACCAACAACCAGTGAGAGTGCCCTTTAATATTTAAAAGCAACATGAGTCAGTACTTAGCATGACTGACTGCCTTTCTTTGGGATGTGGAAAAGACCACGCAGCCTTCAAAGAGGACTGTAGACCTAAACACTCAGAGTCAGAAAGAAGCTTTAAAGGACGAAGCATGCCCGTGGCAGTGGAGAAAACAGGGTAAAAACAGATGGCATTAAGTGCCTCTGACCTCCATACTTCATTCATTATTCCATGTATTTCTGGCCCCAAATGAAAGAGCTTCCGCACGAAGCTGGTGTTAGTTCACTGGATGTTCCGCACACAACACCAGGAGCCAGTTTCATCAGGCTCTGGCCGGAGCTGGGTAATGTTCTGGCTCTGGGTCCAGAGCAAGCGCTGTATGAATTAAATCTTCTGCCAAGGGGTTTTGCGGGTCTCCCAGCACCTAGTCAAGTACTTCCAGCTCTAAGTGTGGGAATATTGGCTTAAAAAAGTCATCTATGGGGCACCTGGGTGGCTCAGTCCGTTAAGTGTCTGCCTTCAGCTCAGGCCATGATCCCGGAGTCCCGGGATCAAGCCCCATGTGGGACTTTCTGCTCAGCGGGGAGCCTGCTTCTTTTTCTCTGTCTTCCTCTACCTACCCCCCCACTCGTGTTCTCTCTCGCTTGCTCTGCCCTCTCTCTCAAATAAATAAAGAAAAAAATCTTAAAAAAAAAAAAAAAAGGGATGCCTGGGTGGCTCAGTCAGTTGAGCGTCTGCCTTCAGCTCGGGTCATAAGACCAGGGTCCTGGGATCGAGTCCCACATCGAGCTCCCTGCTCAGCGGGGAGTCTGCTTCTCCCTCTGCCTGCCACTCTCCCTGCTTGTGCTCTCTCCCTCTCTGACAACTTAAATAA
>CM052886.1:14739367-14798096 GCA_028534135.1 Potos flavus
ATATTCTCCTATATTTTTCTACATCTTTAATACCGCTGTTCAAGTGCTAGTCATGAAATACACAGCAGTGTCTTGAAATCACATTCAAATGATAGTGTTCAATATAGCTTTGAGATTAAGGATATTTTATTATAATCTTTCTTTTAACTAGAAAGATATTTACTACACTTCTGTTATCAAATTATCAGAGTATCATATTCTCCAACTATTGATTATAAATGGCAGCTCAATGGTCATTTTAATAGTATGCAATTTCATTATAGACAAGTGAGTATAGTATGTTAGTTGTCAAAAAGTGATTTTCATGTGCACTGCCTCATTTTATTTTCACAACAATCTCTGAGGTAAGCATTATAATAATCCTCATTTCTAAATTTGAGGAATCTCATTAAAAGGTGATATAATTCTCCCCAAATGATCTAACTACCTGCTAGTAAAGTCAGGATTCAAATCTGGGTCTTTGTTGCTGTTCTCCCTGTGATACACAGCCTCTCCAAGATAACATAGAGGAAAATACCACATCGACTGTAAAAGATAATGGTGTAAGTCTTCTTGATGCTTAAATGCATATGTGCTCCTCGCAATATCTTAGCTATCCCATGGCTGTGCTCTGCTGTTACTGGGTGATCCACATTTCATGTCCACTGCCAAGATATTTCAAGGTGACTTCGGACAAAACACAGTAACTTGCTAGTACCACAGTCTGTTGGTTTTACCTGATTTGATATAGCACTATGACTTCCCATTCATTCATTTGCTCATTCAACAAACATGTATCAGGCTTCTACTACGTGGCAAGCACTGTGCTTTGAGTTTTTCCAATGGTTCGGTGGATATACGCAGACCATAAAAAGCCCATATACATACAACTTCTCACTTGTTCTTCTTTCAAATGGCATATTCTGATTGCAACAAAGTCTATGTTCTTATAACTAGCCTAGAAACAAGCCAAGCTATGATTGTCTTGACATGGCCCTCCATTTGGGGGGATAGCACCTAATGTATAAAAAGCAGATCGTTCATTGGTGGAACATGAGAGGATTTCAGATGACGTTGTGAGTGGGCCAACATTACCTAGACGTACGTAGGGAGAACATTATTTTCTTCACCGTCCTCTTTCAGATTACATAAACAAGAAGGCAAAGTTTGGGGCTAGTATATCTTTAATATCCCTATATCTCTGGATAATCTCTCTTTTTAGCAGAGAGAGCTTCAGGCTCTCTGGGTAACTTGGTTAAATTTAAGATATCTATCTTTTCATTGCATTATTTTTAGTGTTACCTTTTTTTTTCATAGCCAGTGAAACTGGTTCTTATATAAAGTTTCTTTTATAAATTATTAACATATAGAAGTCAGGCTCCATTTAAAATTACTTTGTCTCTGACGGTAGGTGGGGGGTACCTGACCTGGCATGAATTATGGAAGTAGTAAAGAAACTGCTGACGTCTGGGGAAAACTCACGAGGGAGAAAAAGCAGTGGGCAGATCAGCAGTAGCCTGGCTCTAGACCAAGTTGTGTGACATTGAAGAAGTTATTGAACCTGGCAGTCTCGCCCTTTTCATCCGTAAGATGTGGGGTTGGACTGGATCTGCAATGTGACATGTTTCTGTCCCCAGACCCCTAGACTTATGACATGCCCCCATTAGGCAGCACAACCTCACTACCACAATGACGGTGGAGCAGTAACTAGGTTAGAAGGAATGTGTAGGTTTCCAGTTTCCCTGGATTCCACTCCCAAGCATATTCCCTTTGCCATGCTGAGAACATGCTTAAGGGTTGAGAATCACCCGATGAGACAATCCCGAAGGCCTCTTCCAGCTCTAAACCTCTAGGAAATTCTGATTTTACATATAAATGTTAGGGCTAAAATATAAGCACCAATATTGGTAGCTGTCAGAAGAAAATATGCCCATAATCTCTCCAAAGAAGGAATAATTATTAAACAATAAGGACAGTTCTGCCTTCTTCTTGAAAAGATGTACATGGCTGAAGACTCTATGAGAAAAATACTCTATGCAAGGTTGATTAAAATTGAGCTCTGTCCAGCAAAGAGAATACGACTTATCTGAATCTGGCAAAACAATCCTACCTAGTTAGAGACATGTGTCTCTTTTTGCATCTGCATTTGTATATGGACAGTATATCATAAAACACAGTAACATCTCACTGATCCATAACTCAGTGTCTGGAGACTTCTTGTATCTGGAATAAAGCTGAGAATCAATAAATCAGTAGCCAAAACAAATATCATAAAGTCTCGGCACTACATTTTCATGTGGCCTTCAAGAACTACACTCACAGCAGTTAAAATAAGCAGCTAACAAGGGAGTGAAGGCGATCTGAATATGCAATCCCAAATATGCCAATTTTGGCAGAAGGATTATTTTTGAACTGAAGGCAATTGAGAAACAGCAGGCACAGGAGGAGCTCTCTGTCCTCCCTGCAGCTGCCTAAAAGCAGGGCTTAAATTTTCCTTTTAAAGGTGACATAAATTTTCACTTGTGGAGGTTCTTCTTTCTCGTATTAGGAAGCGGATAATGGCATTCAAGATGACTCATCACCAGAGACAACTTGATTCTGCATGACAAACTTTACTAAACAAGAGGGCTTCTTTACTCCCCCAGAAGCCCAAACCCCTTTTTCTTTTGCATAGTCACTTCTGTACAACTTACCACTCTTTGTTAAAATGGTATATATAAGTTCCCGGGTCTAACCACTTCTTTGGGCTTTCGTTTCTTTTCTGTGAAGCCCCCACACACATAAAAATATAAAAATTTATATGCCTTTTTCTCCGGTTAACCTGTCTGTTGGCAATTTAATTGACAGGCCCCAGGGACATAATATAAGAGGGTAGAGGAAAATTTTTCCTCCCCTTCAGGAGGGGAAAAAAATTTGAGAAGCACTAAGTGAAATAGAACTGAATAGGATCTCTTTCCTGCAGGACTTAGGGGAGGTTTTAACATGTGAACATGCGTTATGAATTTCCAAGCAGAGAATAACTCACTATTTCCTAAACTTACTTGACCAAAGGTCCTCTTTTATCTCAAAGCCATATTAATGTGTCCAGTAAAGATGACACCTATATTTGAGAGCTCCTTTAACTCCTGAATTTTCCAAGTGCTCCCACATACATTGCATCTCATTCCGTCTGCACAACCTCTCAGGGAGTGGGCTGAGTGGGAATTATTCTGTCCCTGGGACAGTGGAAGAAACAGAGGCAGGGTCAGAAGCAGAAAGCCCTCAACCCCTGCTCTTTCCTCCAGATTGAGCATTCTCGCTGGTGTTAGCTAACTACATTCTCCTGCCCATCGATTGCATCTCCTCTACAAAGCTGGAGATCGCCTTGAAAACACCTTAAATCTCTAAAAGTACTCTTTGAGAGCGTTTTGATGAAATTTGAGTATTATAGAATGCTTCCCCTCATGTCTTTATTTCATCTCCTCAATGAAATGGCAGAGGCCTGAAATCCATACTTGAAAATTAGACAAAAAGCTGAGTCAATGGAAAGACAGTGATGTCCTTCCTCCATTCTGAAATAATGAGGAATTTCCAGGAGGTTTTAGGGGGCACTTTCTCGTTGACAAAAATGTTCCACAAAGAACATTATTTGGTAAAGTAAAATCCTAGTCACTCAGAAGGAAAAGAGAGAAGTCTTATATGGGCACCAGAGCTGGTAAGGACAGCCACAGCTGTGGGCCACGGCCCGGGGGGCTGGGACAGGGCCACACAGAAGGGGGCAGAAGAGTTGGGCTGCTGTGCACACCACGGCGATGATGAACGGAGAGAAGTAGGAGATATATGTGATGGCCGACACATTATGGACAGGATTCAGTGAACAAATGTTGGGCGACACCACAGAAAACCTGGGCTCTGGCTCAAGGCCCCATCCTACCACATGCTGAATTTCCAGGCCTTGGCAATTTGCCCAAAGGCCCTGCGTTTCAGTCCTGAAGTCAACACAAGGTCAGCGATGATATCTTACGTGCCTGTAGACAACAGGTGCCCCGGGTGGACTCTGAAAGCTCAGGACTCAGACCTGTGGCCCTATGAGGACCCTCCTGCCAGGTGCCATCTTGGAAAGGGGACCCTCACAGGACCACTGCCCACACTAGCGTGCCCTGCTCAAGGTGGCCTGGGAGGGGGCAGGGCTGTTCACCAACCATAGCGCCACCGTCCTCTCTGATGAAGGACACCTTTGCAGAATGAGTTGGTCCCAAGGAGTGTGTTTTTTTCTATTTCTCCCAAAGGTACCGTATGTCTAGCAGGGCCTAGGATCCTCAGGACTTCAAATCATTTAGTGAAATCACGCGATGTAAGAAATAAGACGAGGAGTGGGGCGCCTGGGTGGCTCAGTGGGTTAAAGCCTCTGCCTTTGGCTCAGGTCATGATCTCAGGGTCCTGGGATCAAGCCCCGTGTCGGGCTCTCTGCTCAGCAGAGTGCCTGCTTCCTCCTCTCTCTCTGCCTGCCTCTCTGCCTACCTGTCATCTCTCTCTCTCTGTCAAATAAATAAATAAATAAAATCTTAAAAAAAAAAAAGAAAGCAATAAGACGAGAAGTATCCCCGAGGGGAAAAATCTTCTTACCTTGCCTCTGAAATTACTAAGAGAGAAGAAGCAAACAGCCCTGCATGGGGACCTGAAAAAGAACAAAACTGGTAACAGGAACTCTGTACTCCAGAAACTCCTTACAGGAAAAGAGACCAGCTCTCTACTCCCCACAGCCATCTCCTGCGACTTTTCTAAATTGAAAATTAAAGTGAAATTCATGCTTTTTTTTGTGTTTGTTATTTTAACTTTGTTGATATGTAACTATATAAGGAAGTCTATTGGAAATATTCACAATGTGCCCTGTTTCAGAGAAAAGAATCTTTTGTTTGTTTGGCTTCACGTTTGATTCGGTGTTATCTGAGAAGAACCTATCAAAATAACATTCCATCCAAGCTTATTTATTTATTTATTCAGAGTTATCCACCAGGCGCAGCCATCTGTAACACAGCGGAATAGAGGAGCTAAACAAACAAGGCTTCTGGGGAGCTAATGGTCCAAAGTCGGAGACATAAAGATCATGAATGCTGTTCATTTATTCATTAAATACAGTCGTTATTAAGTGCTGCCGAGTGAGCCAGGCGTTGCATGTGGAGGATAAAACGACAGCAAAATCAGACATGGTTCCATCAGGCGTGCGTTTAGGGATCTGCTGAGAGCCAGTCCCCCCTGTTTTACAAACGACTCCAACGAGTTCTATAATTTTCTGTCGAAATTCACTGCCATTTAGAAGTAGCAAGTTAGGGATGCGTGGGTGGCTCAGTTGGCTTAGCGTCTGTCTGCCTTTGGCTCAGGTCATGATTCCAGGGTCCTGGGATCGAGTCCCGCATCCGGCTCCCTGCTCAGAGCCATTCCCCCTGCTTCTGCTCACTCTCTGTCTCTCTCTCTTTCTCTAACAAATAAAAAAATAAAATCTTAAAAAGAAGAAGAGAAAGAAGAAGAAGGAGAAGAAGGAGAAGGAGAAGAAGAAGAAGTAGTAGTAGTAGTTGTTAGCAGGAGGAGAAGAGCTGCCAGCTCCCTATGAGCAGGGACAAGACAGGAGATGCCACGGCTATGAAAACACACCCTGGAGTTCACAAAGCCCTGACTCAGGGCAGGTGCAGCGAGCGCAGCCCCCATCTCGCCAGCTCCAGAGAGCCCTGCTGAACCACGGCGCACTCCCTACTCCATGTCTCAGCTATGACTGCAAGCCATTAAAAAAAAAAAAAAAATGACTATCGTTGCATTTGAGGTAGAAAGAGGTATAAATAGGTTAGAGAGACTTCCAACGAAATGCTTAAAGATAAGGGAGATTCTGGTGGTTAAAAGCACAAACCTTCGCTTTCTGGAAAACATCACGACTTGAGCGCTTCCTTCCCTGGCGTTCTAGATAACTAAGGTTTTGCACTACTTTTCATTACAAGTATGCCTCTTTGCCTTTTTTCGAAGTGCTCCACTCTATCTCGCTCAACTTGAAGGTTCACTTTAAGGCCAACCATGTGCAGAGAAGAATGTGATTCTGCACAAAACTGGTTGTCACAAGGAAACAGCGCGATTGCTAAGTCCCTGGGATTCTGTTACATCACTGACCACACTCCCACCCTCAAAAATCCACTGCAAACACTTTTGCTGAAAAAGGCTTAAACACGTTGGAAAATGTAAGCTAACGGTCATATTTTTTTTTACATTTGGAAAAAGATTCACTGAATGCCTGAATGCAAACCAGAAAGCACGCCTCTGCTGGAAGGGAGCACTGGAGGTCTGAAGGAGATGTCACAACCGCTCTGGCCCCTGACAGCATCATGCTGGGATTTAAAGATAAGATCCACCACAGTTGTTTGTTACTTTGAGGCAGGTAAAGTTGCCCTGCTAATTTAGCCAAAGGAAACAAGAACAATTCTCTGAAATTCACATCTCCTTTAAAGATGCAGAAAAGAAAGTATAAATAAACTTTTCAGCTCCAAGTTTCTCCAAATTAAAAAAAGAAAGACAATTAAAAATATATGTCTTGGTCTCCCAGAGTCCTAAGTGTGAAATTCATATTTCATCAAGTGTAAATAATTAATTGAGACATCATCAAAATAGTTCCCATATCTGGGATTCTTTTCCAATAAGGTTAAAGCTATGGCCAACTCCCCTTCATTGCCCCAGGCTGACAACAGACCAATGCGTGGTCTGGAGTAAGACTACTTCTGTTAAAAATCCTGCATCTCCACTTACCCCGCAAATTACTCAACATCTCTAAGCCTCAGCTTGTCCATCAGGAAAAAGGAGTTCTCATAACTCGTAGGATTTTGTGAAGATCAAATGAAATAAAGGACATAGCAACAGAGCTCAGAGTAGGCAGTCAATTAACATTAGAATTTTTTTTTTCACCAGACTCTAAGTGCTTTAAAGCCCCTGGCACACATTGGTGTTCAATAAATATTTTTAAATAAATTAATACATCAGTACAATTTAAATTCAATAAAATGCCCATTTTACAGTATCTGTATTGCATTTTCCTTGCTAAGTACTCATCCAACACAAGAGGCTATGACAAATCAAAAAAGATGTGTGAGACTAGTCCCTGCCTCGCCATCAAGAAATTTACAAACATAATTGAAATAAAGTGCACGGCACCGTTAAACAGCATCCCATAAAGTTGGTGGAATCAAATTAACGCCTATCCACCACCACCACCACCACCGCAATCACCAAAATGAAACACAATTTTTACTATGACAGTGAAAAAAGAAATGATGTGCTATTTATAGTCCCTGCGGCTTCTAAGAAACTGGCAACTAAAGTTTTGCTGAGTGAAGGGCTGGGTGTGGGGCTATCACTTTGGAAGGGCTTGGAGAAGAGTTAAAATGTTCCAAATGAGATCAAACAACCTCACAGATAGAAACTTGCATGGTTTTTTGTTTTTAACCTAGGGTGTAACTCAGAACAAAGACAGTTGGGGAGGTGGGGGGGGGGCAGGTATAGAAGCAGCAAGGAGGGGTAAGGAAGATGGAGGGAGGGATCTGGTTTTCCCTGCCCCCCTGGCAAACAGATGTGAAACCAGGACATAGCTCCATGTGTAGCCAGACTCTCAGTTCCCAAGACTTGGTAATAGCCTCTGGTGTCCAGGACCGTTTCATCCACAAGGAAACCTCTGAAGACACCATAGGATTCATTTCCATGCATGGTGGTCAGCTATGTGTTAGAACAGCAAGGACTAGTCTCGCCTGTGATGGTTGTCAAGCTTCTATGCTCACAATTACCCCCATAAGAATTCTGAAATTGCCCTCGCACACTTTAAATTAACATCCAGAACTTTTCATCATACATTTAAAAAAACTGCAAGGGATATGATTTCCAGCAAGATACATATTAACATTTTTAAATAAAATAATTACACCATTTCATACATATATCCAACAGAATACACACACATACACACACACACAATGATATCTACCCTTGTGAATATAAAAATTTGTTTCCTATAAGGTTGGGACATGTGTGTGTGTGTGTGTGTGTGCGCGCGCGTGTGTGTATGTGATGTAAAAAGGGAGGCTCGCAGTGAAATTACTGAAGCTGAAGCCTCAGGAGCCTTTAGAGTTGCATAAATAAACTTATTAGCAATAAACTCACTTGGTCACACGTCTTTGTACAACTTGCAAAGTTAAACTGCTTAAGCAATTAGTTACGACCACTGTCTCTTTCCACTCTTAACTTCTTCCTCATACACCCTCTCGAACTGGATGACATTTCGTTAGTTGGGCATTTTTAATTCATAATTTTTTATCCTTTTTCCTTTAAAAAAAGCTCTTAAGTTTGTACAGTGTTCAAGGCCCACAAAAACTGGCAGAGAACAGTAAATACAAGATTGAGACACCAGTTACCTAGGTAGGGGGAGATCAAGAGAGAGTGGGAGAGAATAACACAGGTATATTTAAGTCCCTCTCAGTATTGGAAAATCCTTGTTAGAGGCGAAACTGTTACGAAGGAAGGACGGGGAGGACAGGGAAGAGGGAGGAATTAACAGGCTTTTCTTCCATTCACTCATTCTCCAGTAACTTGTATCTTCATTCAGCTTCCCCAGCCCAAATAGTTGTTCTAACAGAATATATCTTTATGTTTGAGAATAGTTTTCATCATTCCATTCTATTTTATACGATAAAAATATGTATGTAAATTGAAATTCATTTTTAGAATTTTTCTATGACCATAATGCTCTTAGAGTACAAAAAATATATTCTGAGCTATTATTAAGATTACCATTGGTTCACAATGGATCAAGACGACACAAAGATTTTTACAAATTTCACAAATAATTCTTAAAAAGCCCAAGTAAAACTTGATTGAAAATGCATCTATTTTTTTTTCCTATTTTTCATTTTAAGAATACGAACACTGAGAAACTTCGTTCACATAAATTAGTAGATAGGGATGGGAGAGTTCCATTATAGCGACGTCACTCCCTTCTTTCTAATGTCTCTCTAAATCCCACGGTAATCTGTTGATCACTTACGGGAAGAGATCACTTGATTTCTTGAATAATCTGATTCCTTGACAACTTGAACTCCCTCACTTTGGTTGAAAGCAAAGAATTGAAACCACCTGATTGACAGAGGATTGACTTGGTACCTGCACTAGTCACGCCTGTCATCAACAATAGCCTTCTGCGTTCTTCCTCAAGCACCTGGCCGTGTTTGGCAGCCAGCGCCATGTAAGTCAGGCCAACCTCTCTGCAAAGCGGGCAGGTGGGGAGGGCCTGGAGAGTGAACCAGTGGAAAAGGAGAGCTAGCATAGCAAGTTCTCAGGGAGCTCACTTCGAGAAAAGAATAATGGGCAGCTGACAATGGAGAGTTCGATTCTCTCTAACAATCCCTGCTCATTACCCCCTGGAAAGTCTCTGTGTGCACAGAGCCCAGACGTGTACAAAACCCTAGTCTGAGGTGCCACAGAATCCTACACGAGGCATTGGTGCAAATTCACACATTTGCTCTCACATCGTTCCCTCCTATTGTCTTTTTCAAAAGAGAAAAATAGAAAAATGTCTATGTATGTCCTGTAAAAATAATTAAACAAAATGTCAAAAGGACTTGAATGCACCTTTTCCAGTGTACTAAAAAATCTGAGGCGTCTGGTGTTTCCATTTACATTTGAAAAATAAATTAGAATCTTAATATGTGTATCGTCTTCTTCCAAATATGGAAAAAGTGCCCATTTTCTAATTCATATTAATATAAGTGAAATTAAAAAATATGAAATTATAATTGACGTACTTTACAATTGATTTCATAATATCCTTTACTTTTGTCAAAGTTCCTCATGTTTTTGTGAAATCATGTATCCAAGAGTGCTAAAACATGGCAAAACTAATAAAAGTTTTTTGAATTAGAAAATATTGTTATTATCATTATCATTATTATTATTTCAAAAGCTACAGAAGAAAACCCAGTAAAATGAACTCCATTCTCTCATAGACAATTGGAAATATATTAGCTATTTTTTTAAAAAGTCTTTCAAGCCATCAGGTGCTAACATTCAAAATACGTTTATTTGGAATTCTCTGAGAAGGATTCTGGCCCAGATCTCAGCTGCCAGGTGAGGAATAACGCTGAGAGTCTGCGAGGGTCCCGTCCAAAGCTCAGCCCTCCACCAAGCCCAGAAGATCCGAGGCAGGCTGCCCTACAAAGGGCAGGTGAATGAACCAGAACATTGCTCTGCGCAAACTCACTCACCCACACTCGATTTCTGTGCCCCAGCACTTAACATCATTCAACGACCACTCTCCTGTTCCTGCCAAAAACAAGGCTGAAGAAATTGATACTTGAGAGAAACAATCAGGGTCATGGTCAATACCCATTCCTCTGTCTTTTCTCAACACATAAAGCTACTGAAAAGCAAGACACCTAAACTAAACAGACAAGACACCTTAGCAGCTCAGCTCCCCAGTGAAATGCCACGGCTGACATGTGATTTTATATTATGCCGTTCACTTTCACAAAGGGCCGATGAATGGCACAGGCTCGTGAAGAACAGGTCATTTTCTGGGGGGAAAAAAACACCGTGGAAGATATTGTCCAATATAATACTCTTAAGATCAAAAAAATTTCTCCTATAATTTGAAGGCAGGAAAAGAGAGGACACCCCTTTCCCAATGAACAGGTATGATTCTTATGCAGATAAAGATGACATGACATATTTCATTCCCCTTTTTGCCTTGGCCTCCAGAAAATCCAGATATACATTTAATGTACAGCTACAAAAACTATCTCGCTCCCTCTTATAATTACCCTAATAAGCATATATTCCCCAATAAGTGCCAGCCCGTGGGCCAGTGTAAAGAGGTTGGGGGTCCAGAGCACCCACTTGAGTTTTTTATCCTTCACCCCTTCCCTAAACAGATGTCCTGCAGTTCAAGTGGTCGAAGGACTACCTCCCCACCTACCACCATCAGCACAGTCCAATTTCTTTTTTTGTGACCTAAACCCCTTTCCTCCAGCTGTGTTTTAACAAGATTACAGATTTTGAAACTGGTTTCTGGTCAAAAATAAGCACAAACAAAACTAGACCATTTTGCTTGAAACCTCCCAGAGCAGGTGGTGGCTGAGGGAGGGCCATGTGTCCTCCAGCAGGGGCTGGAAGGGTTGAATTGCTTTATGAAAAGTTACACTCAAAACACATGATCGGGGCACCTGGGTTAGGCGTCTGCCTTCGGCTCAGGTCATGATCCCAGAGTCTTGGGATTGAGCCCGCATGGGGCTCCCTGCTCAGCAGGGCGCCTGTTTCTCCCTCTCCCTCTGTCCCTCCCCCAGCTCGAGCACTCTCTCTCTCACAAATAAATAAATAAAATCTTAAAAAAAAAAAAAAAAACGGGAAAAGAAAGCAAGATCACCAGCCCCAGAATACAGGCCTTAAGGCAAGACATAAGTGGAGTCACTTCTAAAGACTCTTCAATAAGCCTACAGAGAAAATAAGCCCGCTATACTCAGTGAACAATCATTTTTAAAACAGTGAGAAATGATAGTCTAAATGCTGGCTTGGTCGACAACGAAATGGCATCATCGAAGTTACTGAAATAAATGAACATAAATTCAAGATACGGTAGAGCCTATCCTAATACAAACGCAGTGGGGATTTTTCTTTCCATTTTAGCTAATCAGAGAAAATAAACCATCAGCTTGTAGAATGCTATCATAACAGGAAAACAGCGGCAAGGAGGCAAATCGACATGAATCTATTAGACTAAATAAATACCTGCAGGATAAGAATTAAGTTGACTTTCCGGTCCAACTTTCTTTATCAAGATTAAAACTACTTTGAAAGTTCTCGTTAAAGGAGTTAGAAAAATACTTCAGTGCTTTTGTTGAAATCTGCTTCCATATGTATGGAGTAAAGAGGACAAGATTCCCGGGGCCTGAGCAGACCTGGACCAGATGCGGAGCCCCTCCTAGGACTCCCCAACCCACCAGCTGAGCGACCCAGGGCCCTTCATGCGTCACGGGACTCAGGGTCCTCATCTGCGAAGTGAGCTTACCACCCACCACGTGGGAGAGTAAAAAAGCAGGTGTGATAGTACTTGGGCAAGTACTTTATGAACTTCAGAGGCTATTCAAATCTCAAGACCCTTCCAGACAAATGCTTAGACTCTTCAATGGCATTCTGTCTCCAGAATCTTAATGAATAACAAGTCCGCTGTCACCCTGCTGTCTCCAACTGTTCAGTGGTTTCCCCAACGGCAAGACAGTGAAATATACAAGTGCCTTCACAATCTATCCTCTTCCCTAAGGAGCCTCCCTTGTAGCAAATCCCACCTCCTGTCCCCAGCCACAATCTCTCAGCGGCCACCCTGTACTCTCTCGGAGTACCCACGAGTGCCACAATTTGCTCACAGGCCTGCCCTTGCAAGCACTGCCCCTTCTGTTCGGAATGCCCCTTTCCCACATCTCTGTGCAGCAAACTCCTATTTACACTTCAACACCCAGCTCCAGTGCCACCTCTTCCATGAAGCCCTCTTGTAATCTAATTTTTTCCCTCCCCTGTGCTCCCCAGTAATGTGAATGAATCTCTATTAGCACAAATATATGCATGAAAATGATAAATTTATGCATTCATGTCAGAGACTAGACCAGTAGCTCTTGGGAGAACTTTTGTGTCTCTAGTACACAAACTTCGAAAACAGTATTGAAAAAATTAAAAACTTATCAAATGATCACGGGGTTAAGTGTTTTTGGAACTTCTAATCATCAAACTATTCTTTGTAAGTTAAAGTGAAACAGCCAGAGGTCTTAGGACATACCAAAAAAAAAAAAAATCTTTGTTTAGTCCTTTAGGAAACTAGGGAAAGAGTAAAAAGATCTAGTAGATTAAAATTTAATTTACATTATCTTAGGAGGTCTTCTTCCCACGGAAAACTGTGACAGAGAGAACAGAACTATATACACAACAAATAACCCTGTGTGTGAAAGCCGAAAGGCAGAATTTTGATGGGTTGGTTTGTTTGAAGACACAACACACATACACACATCCCACAGTTAAATAACCTCCCTCCTGCTCCGACACTCCGGAGTGCCACCTGCTCTGGCCAGGCTTCTGCCTCAATAATTAAAATGAGGATGTGTATTGGCAGATATTATAAATGCAAGTTTTCATAGGATTCCAGGCAGCAGAGTACCAGATAGCATTCTCTTTAGAATCTGCTGGCTGTTGTTCTAGAACAGAAAGAGTCCCTCTAAAGTTCCAATGGAGATTCAGAGAGGTTAAGTGAATTACCCAAGGTCACACAGCTGCACAGTGGCAATGCCAGGACTCAAACAGAGGACTTCTGATTGGAAGCTCAATGCTCTGTTACACCACACTGCCTCCCGAAATACTCAACATCCTGTTAAAGGCAAGTTCACAGTCGAAACATGATTTCCTGAAAAGAAAATGCAGCTCTGCTAGACCATATGGTTGGCCTTTAAATGTCCGTGTTTTCAAATTGTGATCCCTTGAGTTTTATAAACATTTAAAAGAATAACAGCCCACGGGAACTAAATAACTTATTGTCATCTACTTGTTTATAAAAATAGTGTTAACATGAATTCTGTCCCCGTGACCGGGATGCCGCAAAGGGCTGAGGACTGGTAGAGCCGGGTTGTCCTTCAGGAGCTCCACCCTCCGCTACATTTCTAGCCAAACTGAAAAAGGTGCATGTGGCTTTGGGAGGCTCAGTTTTAGCTCTCAGTAAGAGACCCAGGAAGAATCCAAGAGGCTGAGGCTTATAAATTTGCCCGATCCTGAAACCAAGCAATTCAGGCAGGGCAGGCAAGGAGAGCGGTCGTGGCTGCCTAGCCGGAGTGCAAACAACTGTGCAATGCACGGACACACAAACAGTTGTGTCCAGAAACAACTGCAGTGGCTGGGCAGCGGGGCTCTGAGCTCGGAGGTACGGCTGGGAGAGGCAGCAGAAGAGGCTCAGCTACTGGGTTCTAGCACTACGGAGAAGGGCTGCATGGCCTCTGGAGCCCTACTGCCCCCGAGAGCATGGGATTAGATGGCAAACGGGGGTTTCGAAGCCTCTACAAAGCGTTAAGGTCAAATCAGTTCATTTCAATGTTTGAAAGATTAATTTACTGTTCGAGAATGACAACATTCAAGTATGACGACTTTTTCTCCAGCTAGACTCGCAAAATCACTGAGTGAATTTACACCAGAATAAGTGCCAGAAGGCGAGAGAAAGTGAATGAAATAAGGAAACAACAAACAAACTAGAAGAAAATATACAGACTACACACTTGATGTCAGGATTAAAGGCCTTCCTAAATGTTGAACACTACATCAAAAATGAATGATGCTATATGTTGGCTAACTGAACATAATTTAAAAAAATCGAAAAAAAAAACCATAAAAGCAGAGAAAAAATAAAAAACAGAAGAACGTTAATTAGTGCACAAGAAAAATAAAAGGTAATGATTTAAAAAACCAAAGGGCAATGAAAAACCAAGAGGGGAAGGGTTAATACTCTCCATCCTGAAAGAACTCTTACAGTTGATAAGAGAAAGGAGAACACATCTAGAGGGAAAAAATGGGGAAGGGTAAAACTCATCCTCCAAAGAAGAAACGTGTCTTATAAACACAGTCAAGTTGCTCAATGTCACTAATATGCAAGCAGATGGGAATTATAGCATGAGAATATCACTTTTCACCCATGGAATGGGTGAGAAGCTTTACGATATCATATCCAGTGCTTTCTCAGGGTATGAGCAAAACAGGTTACAGACTGCTGGTGAATTACACCAAAATCTACAGCAGTTTGCACGAAGAGCGATTTTAACACGGGCACGCACTCTGATCCAGCCATTCCAAGTCTAAGGATTTAGCCCAGGGAAGTAGACAAGAGTGCGAAAGCTGAACAATGTTCATCACAGCTGTATCTAGAATCTCAAAAAGCTGGAAAGAGGCTAACTATGAAAAAGACCCTGCTAAAGGAATCACGGGACATCCCCAAGATACTCTGCCACCATGAAAACCAACCTCGGAGAAAAATGTGTGAAGGTGTGGAAGGGCCTTTGTGATACTGCATGGGGGAGGAAGGTGTAACCAAGCCAAAGTACTTGTGAGTAAAGCAATTAACATGCTTTCTCTTTTCTTCTTTGTGCTTTTCTGTTTTCCAGTTTCCTCCAATGAGCATGTACTAATGGTTTTAACTATTTCTTAAAATTGTGTCGTCAAAGCATGACACCACGTCGTTCTAATTATTTGCTCTATTTGCATCCGATTATTTGCTCTGGCCATTAGAAGACAAACAAACAAACAAAAACAATAACAAAAAACCTTTACCGGGAGTATTTGGATAAGAGGGACACTTGGCAAGGAACTCTGATGCTAGGCCTCAACAAGAAAATTTAAAATGGTGCAGGAATCTGCAACAACTATGAAGAAACTTCATACCCAACTATTTCCAATGCTTATTAACGAACTTGACTTTAGGTCAAAATCTATATATTCACAAATCTCCAAACAGCCTACATCTCAATACTGTGGATTACAGAGATTAAAAGAAAAAAAAGGAAAAAACAGGCATTTTAAATTTGAATCATGCCAAGTGTGTGATTCTCACTTACAAAAAAATCTAGTGTTCTTAAATTCGAACAATCAAATTGGTGAATGAAAATTCAAATCAAAAGAAGTTCATAGGGGCGCCTAGAAGGGCTGGCTCAGTGGTGGAACAGGCGATTCATGATCTGAGGGTTGTTAGTTCAAGCCCCATGTTGGGTGCAGAAATTACCTAAAAATAAAATCTTTAAAAAAAGAAGAATTTTATAAAATGTTTAAATGCACAGATCTTTAGTGGGCTGGGCTGTACTTTGACTCATGGGTCTGTTTACAAGTATTAATTATGTCCTAGAAATGCTGCAGTGTAGACCCTTGCTACTCAAAGTGTGATCCTCCAGTGGGAGCGCGGGAGCACGCTGGTGATGCCTGGGAGCTTCCTGGAAATGCAGAATCCCAGGCCCCACCCGCGATCTCCTGCACCGGAATCTACAGTCTCACCAGCTCCCAGGTGATCTGAATGCCATTCAGGTTTGAGAAGAGCTGGTCTGGAGAAGCCAAAAGCTAAAGGGTTATGTCACAACCAAGTAAACGATTTTAGATTAAGTGAAATGTCCCTAAATAGCACTGTAAGAGGACTTAATGTGCACACGGTGCCCCCCCGCCCCCGGGACCGCTTTGGGGGTTCTCTTCCTTGCTTGCATATTAGAACTACCTGGGAGCTTTTAACAAATATGCGTGCCTAGGCCCCACCCTGGCCAAATGAATGAAAATCAGCATTTTCCAAAGCTCTCCGGGTAATTCTATTGTGTGGCCAGACTTAAGAGCTCGAGACTGGCATAAACGGGGCCTTAACCAAAGAGATCATCAGCCTCTCCACGGCCGGGCACAAATACTGCTTCTACTCTCCTCCAGTAGCTTCCCACAGGCCCCTGTTCGTCCCTCTCTATGTTCGTCCTTCTCTACCCGTCCAAGTAGAAGGCAGCCCCCTGAGTGCACTTTAGTAAAGTTTGACGGACATTTGCTGAAGGAAGAAGATGGAAGCAAGAGAGGGCGACTACCAAGAGGAATGTGAAGGAAGGTGGGCATGCGAAAGCTATGGGAAAACATATGTTCTCGGATCCTTTCAGGCTCATTGATGTGAAACTTCCATGAAGTATAAGCCTTGGGGCGGGGCGCCTAGGTGGGTCAGTGGGTTAAGCGTGTGCCTTCAGCTCGTGAGCCCAGAGTCCTGGGATCGAGCCACACATTGGGCTCCCCACTGAGCAGGGAGTCTGCTTCTACCCCTCCCCTCCCCGCTGCTGGTGTGCACTCTCTTGATCTTTTGTTCTCTCTCAAATAAATAAAATATTAAAAAAAAAAAAAAAGCCTTGTGGACAAGAATTACTCTGAAATGAACAAAAGGTCACCTATCATTCCAACAAGGTGGCCAGGAAGAAAAATCTGGACAAAGAGGGCTATGTTTTCAAACAGCAGTGCATGATGCCATGAAAGAAATGAAAGACATAAATACAAGCCTTCCTGGTAACCCAAGTCTGTTCTAGTAGGTCCTCCCTCCAAGCTAGGGAGCCCCCTTACCAACATGCCCCCACACACTACGCCAGAGATCGGGTCAGAAACAGAGTGGCACTGCTGAGACGGTGCTCTTTTCACAACACAGGCACAGAGAACTCACACACATCTCCCCAGCCGTAAGGAACAGGACAGCAAGGCGCGAGAATGCTTGAATAAAGTCTTTCCAAATGCATTTGAAAAGTTCATCATCAAACTACAAGCGAAGGAGACTCAAATATCATCGCTAAGTTGTAAATCTAGATAGCCTTTGCCCAAGGGAAAGGGCAATAAAAAGAGGTTCAGGATCCTAACAAATCCTTCCTTCTCCCTCCCTTTAATTTCTGGAAACCTCTTCATCTCACAGCAGGACGAGGAGAACATAACCACCAATACTTTAGACTCCGTAAAGCCTTGGCTCTCCGCTGGGCCAGCAAGCAAGGGCAGCCTTTGGAATTGGGAAAAGCCCAAGCAAAGAAAATAAGACAGCCTCGCTCCTGTTATCGGCTAAAGCAAAATAAAGACGTTGCTCCGTTTGGTTTTATATTTGCGTAGCTTTCCAGAATCCTTTGCTCCATTGTCACCTCCGTGTCCCATACAGCTTGAGAGAGGCTCTTGTGACAGAGCCCTGGACAGCACGCAGCTCATCTCGGGAGGAATCAATGCTACCCTCGCAAATGCTTCCGCTGGCATCCTCCTCGGGGGTTATGTCAACACTGTCCTCTGGGTAGGTCTGTGGCACAGGAGCTCCTCACTCGACCTGCTAAGAGGCGACCGCGCGCAGCCCCCAGGCCAGTCTGTCGAGACGGGAGATGCCGGCAAGCCCGCACCCCAGCTGTGCACACACCTCACCTCCTTACTCAGCCCTGCCCTGACTTCCCTGCCAACTGTCACTTTCTGTTTCCTTCCCTGCCCTGGTAAAAATAACTTCCTCTTCGACTGTCTAAATCTGTACGTGATTTTACACACATTTTCTGGCACATCATTGGCTGAATTTTGACGCCAAAGCAGAATGAAATCGCAAGAAATCTGCAATCATCTTTCTGTAGAACTCCAACCAGATGAGTCAGTTTCACTTGTTTTTCCCAGATACTGAGAAAATACTGCCAGGCAAGATGCTGCATTCTGAGCGTGGGACATTGGTGCCTTCTGCCCTGCTTCTTACAGACTCAGCAAAGCGTCGGTGAGGGAGGGAGGCAGAGCGGGGCGCAGAGCGCTGGTGGGGGTTGACTGTGTGAGGTTCGCTGGCTGCAGTTGTGAGTGTGGAGAAGGGTGTCTCATTGAGCAGACCACCCAACACAAATGTGGCACCAAAAACTCTCCAAGACTTCTGTATTTAGGGCCTGAGTCAGGGGTCCCGAGAGCTGCCCCCAGCTTCCCTCCCCTGTCAGAACTACTCAACGGCGATGGATGTGGCGGTCATTCTCAGAAGAAGGCGGGTTAGAAGAGAGACACTTCTCATAGTGACTCCTCCCTGTAAAGCAGGCTCACGAGCAGAGGCAACTAGAAGTTTCCTCCGTTCTACAGGTCAGCGAAGGGCCCCAGAGACAGAGGCAAGTGGTTAAGGTACATGAGAGAATGGAGGCCATTTTGTCTTCTCATACGCTTACTGGCCAGCTGTGTTTCCTCTTCTCTGAACTGCCTGCTCATTTTCTTTGCCCATTTATCTCACAAATTATTTCTCTTGTTTATTGATTTATTGAACATTTACATAGCTGCATATTAATCCCATTTCCTAGAGAAACATCTGTCCCCAGTCTGGGTCTTTTGCCTTGTTTACGGGGTACCATTGTTCAGAAGGTTCTACTTTTGTAGTTGTTTTTTTCCTTTGCTGTTTGCACTTTCTATGTCTGAAGATGACTTCAGATGAGGAACTAGTGGGATCTACATCTATTTTTCTGGACAATATTTATGTGGGAAGGATGACAGTCATCTTCATATCTTCAATCCTCTGAAAGATGATACAGTCCAATAGACTATTCGGTGTAGCTTCCAGAACTAGTAGAATCAGATGGAAGTATCTCGCCACACCATAGCAAACTCCCTCAGCCACTGGAGCTGTGAATGATGAAATGGGATGGCCGGTAGCAGGCAGCCGGCGAGAGGTGGTGAGACTCTTCTTTGAACAACGGAGCTTTCTTATTCCTACTGTCTTCCTCTCACATTGTAAGACTCTGAATTCTGGAAAGACATATCTTCCTCTGCTTTCTCTCTCTCTCTGACTTCCTAGGGACATTCTGTTTCCCATGATTTCTGGAACAAGTTTCTCCCATTATTGTCCAGATAGGCTGTGCAAATCGGTGATGTTGGGGGAGTGGTGCCAAGTTTAACGAAGACAAAGTAACAAAAACAACAAAAAGCTATGGATTAAGACTTTGAAAATAATGGCCTAAAAAGTTTTTGTGTATTCTACTTACCCTAGTCACTTGACTCCTACAATCTTTTAAATAAGTGTTTGGTGCCAAAGGAAAGAGCCTTACAGTTTTAGTTGCTACAGTTAAATGGCTTCTTATCTCTTTCAACATATGATTTCAAGAGTAGGCAGGACTTGGGGCACCTGGGTGGCTCAGTCGGTTAAGCGTTAGACTCTTGATTTCAGCTCAGGTCATGATCTCGCGGTACAGAGCCCTGCATTGGGGCTCTGTGCTCAGTGCGGAGTCTGCTCGTCCCGCCCCCTCTGCTCTTCCCACCATGCGCTCATGCACTCCCTCGCTCTCTCCTCAGTCTCTCTATAAAATAAATAAATAAAAGTCCTTAAAAAAAAAAAAAGAGGCAGGACCTTAGACAACACCTAATTCAGTGATTCTAAAGAGAAAAGAGGCAGCATCTCCTGGGGCTACATATAAAAATCACCTAGAGAATCTCTTTAAAGAACCCCAAATCCACCCCTATTCTCCCATTCCTGGACACTGGGACACAGTCCTAGACGGACCATCAAGTCCATATGGAAACCCTGCTGCCGATGGCAAAGCAGGAAGGTCTGCGCCAGAATTGCAAGGTCATGGTTTTTCTAAACAAAATGTAACTTTCTATTAAATAATGTAAAACCGCCTTTGCTTTCAGCTTCTCCAGGACATGAGTGACCAGCTACGGCAGAGAGAGTAACGGCCTGCGGCTCTCACATGTGCCAGCATCCAGGGAAGGCAGGGCAGATCAAGGCAACAGGAAGAAGCGGAATATGCAAAACAGAGGCAACTTCACCAGCCTCCGGGCACAGGCAGGATCTATGACTCAGTGACTTGGGGTCCCAACCTCCAATAGAAGGGAAACAGGAACCAGAGAAAAGCAAGTAGCCATACTACGGGGCCTGGTCGTTCCGTCTTAAGTGGGAGAAGTTCTCACGGCTGTCACAGTGTCGGCCTGGCATTCTGATTGCTTGAAAGGGCATGAGTTCCAGACTCCCAGGCCTCTCCTCGAATGGCAGGCCATCCCAGAGTGTCGGCTGCACCATATCCCCTCTGCACAACTATTTTTATTTGACGAATGCAGTGGGGGGAAAGGTGTGGATAAGTTAAAACCAGAGCAAAGCAGGCTATGCGTAGAATGTGCTCTTTCAAGACTGTTTCCAGGAAGCAATGGAGAGAAGAAGCTGGAAGGTTGGTGTGTGTATAATTAATGGGGCAAATATCTGGGACTGGTCCACTGTTGAGGCGCCCTCGCTGATCTGAGGGTGAGGGTGATGAGATAAGCTACAAGAACTCTAGTTTAGTACATTCATAGTTCTCGGTTAGATTGGCGCCAGGAGTGAGTCTGCACGTTCCACCAGGATGAGTGTTTGCACACGTGTGTGTCCCCGTGCATGGATGCATTCGTGCCAGAAGGGAGCCTGAGAGAAGCAAAGGACAAAGTGAGAAAATGGACATTTGTTGAATCCGAATGCCAGGCCCAGGTTAAATACATATCCCACTGGGGTGCCCGAGTGCCTCAGTGGGTTAAAGCCTCTGCCTTCGGCTCAGGTCATGACCTCAGGGTCCTGGGGATGAGCCCTGCATCGGCTCTCTGCTCAGCAGGGAGCCTGCTTCCTCCTCTCTGCCTGCCTCTCTGCCTACTTGTGATCTCTGTCAAATAAATAAACAAAATCTTAAAATATATATATGTATATCCTATAAAATAGCACTTATCAAGCCTATCGTATAGATCAAAACACCTGAGGTTCAGAGAAGTTAAGAAAATTGCCCAAGTTCTCCCAGCTGATAAGTAGTAGCGCAGGGATTCACATCAAAATCTCTGCTCTAAAGCCTCTGTTCTTCCCAACGTCTGATACCTCCGGCCCACAGGCCTTCCATGAGTATTTGCTGAATGACTGAACAAAAGAATTTATGTGTTTCAGAACACTTCCTTTTTTACTTTCATCAAGACTGTGAAAGTCATACTCACTGAGCTAGGAAAGAAAAAAAATCAATGGTGTTTCCAGCAATGCAGTATGGCTAAATGTAAATAATTACTTAAATCACCCATCAATGAGTGAACTAAGAATTGCTTAATCAAAGCCAAGACTAAAGGTGATTTTAATACCCTTCCTCAAACAAGGGTCAATGGGTTTGTGCACCGAGCCCTAATTTTATATTTGCCCTTCTCAGTTTAAGTCCATTTGCTCAGTACTTCAAAAACCATGTCATCTTTTGGTCTCATCTCCTTAAAGACAAAAAGTCATGCTGGAAATGGACTAGCTAATTTAACACAAATCGTTAGAGAAATAAATGATCTGCAAATTCCCAAAACAACTGGTCAGGGTTTGGGAAAATGACAAGAAACAAGAAGTCTGCTTTCTAGTCATACGCAGCCAAAGCTCTACACTGAGCTCACGAATTCTTGATTACAGGGAGAGCTCTGTAAATGTCATTCCAGATCTCCACAGATAAGAGGTGGACAATTATCCCCACGCACAGAGGAAATCTTTACAGAACTCTATATCCTAGTGGTTTTAATATCTTTGCTTGGAACATATGCTTCAAACAGCCAGCAAGAGAAGAGACAGGAAGAGACAGGTCGTAGATATCACCTGAGCTTAAGGTTTTCCTGGCACTCCTCCCCACGTTCTCTACTTAAAATAGAGACCAAACGAAGCAGGATGTGGAACCTTCGCGAAGAACAGTCTGCTCAGCAAATATATTGAATCCGCAGATAGTTCCTGAGGGCCTGTGCGGAGCACCCAGGAGACGTGTCGGAGTAGAGATGGAAGGTACTGGAGAAGCTTCCTCCTTCCAAGGAGCTGGCCCACAAACTATCACGACTTCAGACGTGATCATGAACTAATTACGGGAGTTCAGAGATCATCACTGGAATGTGAGCTTCCTAAACCATCAGCACAGAGGCCATAGCAGAAGCGTAGCCACATAATGAGAACAGAAAAATGAGCCAGGGGCTGTCTCTGGGAAATTACAGACAACCGATAGAAACCCTGAGTCAGATCAAGAGGCGTAGCATACCCTCAACACTAAACAGCTGTCTGGCTCCCGGGTCATTTTCAAAAGGAGAGTATTACACATTATGCAAATTGAGCTTCTACCAAGTAGCATAGAATTGACTGTACCTATCCTGAAGCTTCTCGTTTTGATAACATATATTTTTAAAACATACTAAAAACGTCTAACACTTTTAGGAAAAGCGACTAGTATTTCTTTCTAAAATTCGTAAGTTAATTTCCTAAAGAGAAACATACATAATTCTGTTCTTATATATTTGTCCCGTATGTTGTAGCACAACGTGAATAAAAAATGAATTGCATACGAATTCTAATTTTACGAGAATGCTCAAGATCTCCTTGGTAGCCTTGTAGTACCCTGTATAGGGGACATGATGTACCCAGATGTTTTCCCCTGCTGAGCCCATCAGCTCCATTCTAGTGAGCAAATACAGGACAAAATTCTCACATCTATTGTACTACAATCTGCTGTTCAAAACTAGCTACACTCGTATTTCACATATAAGTCACAGTAATCTTTGTGACATCTATAAAATGGGTTGGTGCTAGCTATCCATGAAGTTTCAGACATGAGTGCTAAATGTAGACAACCGAAATGTTTCCTATTCAAAGTGATCCCTGATGGCAAACAAGAGCATCAAGATTCTTTTGAAGAGAGCCTTGGTTTTGGTTAATTGTTAGGAATTTATTTAGAATGTACTAAATACCCAGACACCGTACTTAGCACTTTGAAGGTGACTAAAGTATGAAACTGTTTTGCCCCTTGAGAAATTATACACCTATAACAGAGAACAATCCATAACAGTATTGGGTTTCAGCCAGTACCATCTTTTGCAACTTCAAAATAAATAGCAGAATTATATATCTGATAAAGGTCTAGTATCCAGAATATATAAAGAACCCTTAAAACTCAAAAACACAACCCAATTCAGAAATGGGTGAAAGAAGGGGCCAGCATGGTGCAGTCATTTGAGCATCGGACTCTCTTGGTTTTGGCTCAGGTCATGATCTTGGTCATGAGATCAAGCCCCACATTGGGTTCCATGCTCAGTATAGAGTCTGCCTGAGATTCTCTCTCTCCCTCCCTTGGCCCCTCCCCCATGCACTCTCTCTCTCTAAAATAAACAAATCTTTAAAAAAAAAATGTGGGCAAAGGATGTGAATAAACATTTTTCCAAAGAAGACATATAATGACCAATAAGCACATGAAAAGATGCTCAACATCACTCATCATTAGGGAAATGCAAAACAAAAGCACAATAAAATACCATGTCACAACCATTAGGATGATGATAATCAAAATAATGAAAAATAACAAGTGTTGATGGGGATGTAGAGAAACTCAAA
Source organism: Potos flavus (assembly GCA_028534135.1). Classification (NCBI taxonomy): domain Eukaryota; kingdom Metazoa; phylum Chordata; class Mammalia; order Carnivora; family Procyonidae; genus Potos; species Potos flavus. The sequence continues at coordinate 14,763,228 of CM052886.1, forward strand.
CCCTCATACATTGCTGGTGGGGTTTACAATGGTGCAGCCACTGTGAAAAATAGCTTGGTGGTTCCTCAATAAATTAAATATATAATTACCATATGACCTAGCGATCCACTTCCAAGTATATACCCCAAGGAACAGAAAATAGGTCTTCAAACAAAAAACTTGTCCACAAAAGTTCACAGAAGCCCCTACGCACAATAGTCAAAAGACAGAAACAACCCAAATGCCCATCAACCCATAATGGATAAACAAAATGTGGTCTATCCCGTGGACTATTATTCCGCCATTAACAGAACTGAAGTTGGGATACATGCTACGACATGAATGAACCACAACAACAACACGGCAAGTGACAGAAGCCAATCACAAAGGCCACATATTGTACGGTTTCAAATCTAGGAGATGCCGAGAACTGGCCAATGTATAGACATAGACTGTAGATTAGAGTTGACTTAGGGCTGAGGAGGGAGGTGACAGCCAAAGGGTATGGGGTTTCTCTTTGTGCTGATGAAAATGCTCTAACATCAACTGTAGGAATAGTTGCGTTTGCCTATGTCTATACTAAAGACTACCAAAAACTATCAAACTATTAAAAACTAAATGTGTGACTTGTATGATTTCTAAATCATATCTCAAGAAAACTTTTAACAATGAAAAGCAATACCAAAATGGGCTTCGTTTGGAATTTTCTTACCCAACGGTCTCTACATTTTTTTTTTTTTTTTTTGCATTTTTTAAAATTTTTTGGTGGAATAGTTGTGTTTCGGTCTCCAGTTCTAATAAATGAAAGAGTTTATGGCGATCATTGCTGCAAGCTGAGTTTCTATAACAAAAATCAATACAGGTAAGACAGCATTGCTTTGTGGTCGAGTCTTACCATCTTTCAAAATAGAAACAAACGAAAGCAGGAAGAGCAAGGGATAACTTCTCACAATTCAAGCAGGCCACGCTCTGTCAAATAAGATGCCTTTTCATTGTCCATCATGACTGCTCCCCTTTAGGACAGCTGCAGGGCGAGCCACAGTGTCTGTCCCCGAACTACCCTCAGGGGAAGCAGAAGATACTATTTCTTCTGGGACCCAACAAGCTTGACCACTTTCCTCCTGGTTTCTCAAATACAAAGCCAACTAGTGTTTTAAACCTGGATTGATGACAGGGAATTTGAGGAAAGACGGTATCCAGATAATACATATTTATACAGACTTTTAAACAATTCATACTGAGACTAGTCTACATCAAAAATAGTTGACAAGGCAGAATGCTTTTCACCATTCATGTCATGTGTTTACAGAACATTCTGCCATAGCTGAATTCCATTTTCTGTCCTTCCTCTAATACAGGGTTACTGTGTCCCCAGCCAACCCTATAAGACACATTTGCAGCTATGAACAAGAATGCCATTTTCTTTTTATGTCAATGATTTCTATTGATCACATCATATTTAATCCATTCATTTCCTAGATTGCTGTCCGGGGCCCAGAGCGGCTATATTTAAACCATGCCTGATGTGCAGAAGAAAAATTAAATTTGACTTTTAAGGTTGAAAGAGATGATTTTGTAACGGGCCTGGGTCTCCATTTTTCACATTTTCCTTTAAATTCATTTAAACTGGGAGGATTTCAAATTTGATGAAATTTCTGTCTCTTTCTCTCTCGTTTTTCGACTGGAAATTGCCATGCACGTATAGAATATATATAAAGATTGGCAATTCTGAAAACTGAAATAGAAGTAGTGTATCTCCCTTTAAAGTAGTATAATTTAAAAACTGGAAAGGAAAGCACGTCCATTTGAGATCGACCCGACAAATTTAGTTCCCATAAAGGCTAAATGCCATATCCAAGGCTTGCTGATAAACCATTAGTTTGCCAGTTGTATAAGATGTGGTTAAGCCTTCTTGCTTTATTCAGTTTACATCAGGGTAATGAGTGTTATTCCAAGTTTCTGATATTTCCACAGCTCATAAGTAATGAGACTACCGGCAGAGGCTGTATCATAACCTCATATCTGGGGGAGATTTTACTTGATTTTTATTTGTTTTCCATAGCAAATCAAAGTCTGAATGCCACTTCAAAAGGGCAAAGAATTTCACCGAATTGGAAAAAACGATGGTCCCAAGCTTAGGGATAGCCATTTGCCAAACCCACGCATTTTACCCCATTCTATGCACCTGTTCTCCCTCGACTCATTTCAAGGAGGAAAAAAATCAAGACCAGTTATTCCTGCATAATCCACCCTGCTCCCAACTTACTTTGCTTTTTTCAAATCCTTTGCCGCAGAAAGTACCTTTAAGGAGAACAGACTTTGCCCATTCCCAAACAAACGAGAAAAGAAGAACTGTTTGACCCAGGTTTTGTGGGAAGAGAAAGCATCATCGGTGACTCCCTTCCCTTTCGTTCTCCACTATTCCTTCCGGTTGCCAGTTCCACCCCATTCCACGCATCTCCTAACCTCGGAGAGTCTAAGCCAGCTGGAGCTGCAGCTGTTGGCTGGTCCTTCCCTTGAAACAATGGGGCTTAAGCAGCAAAGCAGATGCATTTTTAAAAGTTGAGCTGTAAAAGATAAAACCGTGTACATCACCTTTAAAATAGTTTCTGAATCGCCTCTCTCGCATCTCCCTTCTTTCACTCAACTATATAGGAGGCTTCCTGAAAGTAAAGCTTTGCCCTGGAACGATGGTTCTCGAACTTCAACCTGTATCAGAGGCACCTGGAAGACTTGCTAACATACAGACGGCTGGGTCCTTGGCCCAGGCTCTTTCATTCAGTTAATCTGGAATGAGCCTTGAGAATCTGCATTTGCAACAAGTTTCCAGGTGATTCTGATTGTGCTGGTCCAGGGACCACACACTTAAAACTACTAGCCTAGAAAAAGAACAAATTGCTACTGGAAGACAGAAAGATCAGGAAATTTAAGATTGTGATGGACATCACCTCCAGGTGTGTGGCTCTGAGTTCGCTGGTACAGGGAGATTAATACAAGAAGGTAGAGTTAAGAGCAGACAGACCAGCTGCTTGACTTATTTCCCTTCTCTGCTGGCCCTTTAAGATACTCACATTAAAAGTATCAAAGAAAGCGAAATTATGCAAATACATAATAAGATTATTTTTAGCCAGTCAGCTCTTCAGATTCCCCTGCGTCTTGGCTGCTTGTAGAGAGTTATGCAAAAGGTGCCTGAATCAGACAGATTGGGGTTCAAGTCCTGCCTTGCTGTGCGTCCTCCAGCAAGTCGGTGAATCTCTGTGTTCTCATCTCTCTCACATCAAAAATGGGAACAACAGTCGAAGCTCCCTGTAATATTGCTATGTGGATACAATTTCATTCCTCATGTGCGTTTATTGGAACATACACAATGAATGTTAGCTTCTTGCATGAAAGGTCCTATCTCCTGGCTTTGCTGTGAAAATATTCAATATGTTAAATATCATACCACCTATTCGATACAATAGGTTCAGTTATTACTGCCATAAATATCAAGTAGCTACTGTGTGGAGATGTATAATATTATTTAAGTATCTTAAAATAAGTTCCTGTCAAGAAAATTTTTTGCTATAAACATTATTTCAATTTGGAAAATTTTGACTTTATATGAACTTACATTTAAGAAAGATACTTGTCCCCAAAACTGCCTAACTCAGGAAATTGAGAGGATATGTTTACTAACCACAAATTTTGTTTTGACAGACACTAAAATAATAGAATGGAGGAAACAAGGGGTAAGTATTCTGCAGATACCTTGGCCTTATATTATTAAGGGTATATTTTAGACCCTCTTAAAGACCACAAGTGCACTTTTCCCCAAAACCATTATATTTATGTAACTAAACAATAGGGAACAAATTTGGCCAAGGTATCCTATTTTCAGTTCACGGTGATGTCATTTTTTTCACCCATCATGTCAGTCAGAAACTTAATGATGAGTTAGTAGCAGGAGCAATGTTCTACCTATCAGTTCTTCCCAGTTCCCTGAGGGAATGCACCCTTCTACTAACTGAGCCCCCAAATTTATCAGGCCTCGTTTTTTGAAATATAGGATGAAAGCACTCAATTCTGGGAATGACACACTTTTGGCTCAATTTTTAAAAGGTTAACATGCTAGATAATGCAGTTTCCTGATTTTGCCCCTGGTACAGCCTTTGTTCTTACCACCTCTCAGGATTTCCCGCCTCCAAGAAGGGATCAGAAACACATTTCAGGAGCTGGGTGGAGGTCTGAGATACAACCTAGTTCAGGCCCTAACTTTACTAATGAAAAAGCTGAGGCCCAGGAAGTTTGAGTGTCCTGCCTAAAGCCAAGTGCTCTTGAGGGCACTAAACACAGACATCCTCACTCCCCATCTACTGTTTTCCCTGCCTCATTGGCCTCCACATTTTGCTTAAGGGGAATTTCAACAAAGAATTCATTATCAGATTTTATAGACCCCTGGACTTCAAAAACACTTCCCAATGCCAGTTAACAGTGAGATGTTGTTAACTATTAAAAAAAGAAAGAAGGAAAAAAGGGGGGTAGTTATCTTTGCAGCACTAGCAGGTGTCTCAGAATCTATGAAGCTATGGAGACTCCGAAATGAAGAACTCAGGGAGAGCAGAGATTTGCCTCCCTAATAAAAGTGCATATTATCCCAAATCCTCTAAGAAACCAGATGCTAAGGATTGTACTTTGGAAATCTGCTTGGACAATATTTTCCTTTAAGTTTCCCTAAAGCATCTCACAAAACCATAGTTCTCCAAAGTTTCTACTGAAACTTTTAAAATTTGAGCTTCTCTACATGGAAAGAACATTATTTAACCTGCTTTTATATATCAAAACGCTCCGACACAGCCTGCTATCTAGACCTGTGGCTTCTGCGACTGGGGGGGGGGGGGGGGCTTTTGAGGGGAAGTGTGGCAGCCTCCAGCCGACTGGAGTCTTTTCGGCCCGATTTAGTCCAGCGCTTAGGAGGCTTCCCTTTGCGCACCCGCTCGCGGCAGGCAGATGCCGGATGTTTGCCCAGCGGCCCAGGTTCATCACCTCGGACCTTTGCAGGGAGCTGGCGCCTCCCCAGCCTCTCCCCCGCCCCCGTAAAACCTCTTCTGGCCACGACGGGTGAGAGATTTGCAGCCTCCCGGGGCCGGGGCGCGTGCCAGCCGCGGGCCCGGGACCTGGGCGAGCGCTCGCCTGGCCCTGGCACCGCCCTCCCCGCGCCCGCACGGAGCTGCGGGTCACGCCCTTTCTCTGCAGCCGCTCTTTTCTCTCTCCGTGCAACCCCTTCCCCATCTCTGCTAAAAATAGGCGGCCTCGCGTCTAAGAAACCAAGCACAACCGCCCGCCACCCCAAAAGTTCTGACTTGAGACACACACAGCGCAGAGGATCTTCTGGTCAAGGCAGGCGACACTGCCAGCCATGCTGACCCCCTCCTCCCCCGGGCGCAGCGGCTCCCCGCGTCCCCCTCGCTGTTGCCGAAGGACAAGCCAGCCCAGGGTCAGCACGGAGCCGGCAAACTGCCCCTGGGCCAACGAGCCGGCGAGCAGGAGGGGGACTCGCGGGGCGGAACTGGCAGAACCCAGCCGGGCGAGGAGCGAACCCCAACCCCCCGCACGACCCGGAGTGCTCACGGGACAGAGGACGAAGGTCACTGACCTTGCCACGGGGCGGGGGAGGGAGGTGCCTTCCCCTCATCGCTCCCCACACCTCCGGGCCAGAAAACACACACTCGTACACACCCACAAACACACACGCCTGCACTCCGTCCCAGACCGGGAGGCAGAGGCGGGGAAGGTATGCGGTGCCCCGCCCGGGGTACCTGTCCCGCGCGCCACCCGGGCAGCGCCTCCGCCACGGGGCAGAGGGACGGACGCGCGGGAGGAAGCCGGCACCCGGGGGTCCCACCTGGGGAGCCTCGGGGCGCCGGCGGACGGTCGCAGAGCCACAAGTCCCCGGCGCGCCCCTCTTCCCTCCCCCCCCTCGCCCCGCCACCCGCACAAGTTCGCGCGGCCGGCGCCGCCCTCGCCCGCCCCCCTTCCTTACCCAAATACTGCCGCAGGTCGAGCAGGAAGCGAGGGGGTCCCCCGCTGAGCTGATAGAAGAGGGAGCCCAGGCAGAAGACCAGCAGGGTGGCCATGCAGAAGCCGTAGTCCCGGAGGGAGAAGCGCAGGAAAGGCAGCAGGGAGACCCGGCGCTTCCAGCTGCCCAGGCCCGGAGGGGCGCCCCCCAGAGGGGCCCCATGGGGCCAGGGATCCGCGCCGCCGCCGGGATGCTGCTGCTGCTTCTTCTTCATCGCCTGCTCCGCCGCCTCGCACAGCCTGCCCGTGCCAGGAAAAGGTCACCCATCCGCCTGCGAGGAGGAGAGCCCGGCCGGCCGGCTGCACATGGGCAGGGCCGCGCGGAGGGCAGCCCGGGTGGGGGCGGGGAGGGGCCGAAGTTGCCGGGCTCAGGAGACTTTCCTCGGCATGGTCCCCGCCGCCGCGGCCCGAGCGGCCGAGGTGCCCGGCCCCGGCTCGGCCCGCGCCCGCTAGCGCCCCCGCGCCGCGCGCCCCGCCGCGCCTCGGGCTCGCTCGCGGCCGCCGGGGCTCGCCTCCAGCGCCAGCGTGGACCCCCCGGCTTTGTGTCTGTCGGTCTCGGCGGGTTTTGTCCGGGTTCAGACTCCTCTAAAAGACGGCAGGGAGGAACAGGAGGCGGACACCAGCCCCTCGCTCCACCTCCTTGACAGGGGTTTTCCTCCTTCTCCTCCCCTTTCCCTCTCCGGCTCTCCGCAGCCCTCTCTCTCCTCCCTCTTCCCTCCCTCTCGGCGCTCGGGTCTCCGGGTTTCTCCCGGGTGTCACGTTACTGCCTCTGACCGGGGGGCGAAACGGGGGGGGCGGCGATTATTCGCAACTAGGAAGAAAGTTTCTGGGTGTTTTTCTCCTTCCCCCTTGCTCTGCAATCTGGCCTCAGTTTCTGCGCCACCAGCGACCTCTTGGGGGCCCCGCTGACTTCCCTCTCGTAAACAGTCCCCGGCAGGAAGAAGCACGACTTCTTTAACTATATATATATATATTTTTTCATTTCAGAAACTCGATTCTCCTTCTGTATCCTGAGCTGCTTACAAAAGGCCGGTAAACGGTACTTGGGTATATATTCCAGACTTCACTGGGATGGTCAAAGAGCAAGTGGTGTAAATTAAAATTAAACATGCCCCATGGGCCAGGCTCAGCGCCCCGACTCCTGGAAAAGAAAGGAAAGAGGACGCTCTTTCCTTGCTCGCCCTGGCTCTTCAGCTACTCCTCCACAGAGCTGCTCCTCCACGTAGCGACGGGAGAGGCAAGACTCAAGGAAGTCCTTCCTCTAGCAGAGATGAAGGGGAAGGGCCCTCACATACCCATTTCAGCGCTGCCTCCCTTCCTTCCACGGGAAGCTTCTGGACCTGAAAGAAAACCTCCCAAGGTAGAAAGACCGCATCCAACACAGATCTGGCGGCGGAGGGTGGGCGATGCCCGAAAGGGCTGTTCTCATCAGCCACACTTTCAGTAAGAATCATTTGTGCTATATAGAGAAGCTGCACCGCCTGAGGCACAGAGCTCCTAGGAATTGGGTTGGGAGCCACAGTCATTATATCTGTCCCACCCTCAAGCCCACTATCCTAACCATTGCACCGCACTATCTCCCAGCCAGGGCCTTTTCCCATAATTTGCACAGTGATTGGAGGAAAAGATATAGCTCATTGAGCCCAGGCCACCCTGAGAAACAGACACCTTGGGTTTTGGTGCCTCTCGTCCCTGGCTCCCTTCTCATTCCAGTAGCAGAGGACCAGTGGCAAGGAAGAATCAACAGCTGGGACCGCTATGATGCTAAGACTGTTTTCCTGAAAACCTTTTTAAAGGTGGGTATCCGGGGCGCCTGGGTGGCTCAATGAGTTAAGGCCTCTGCCTTCGGCTCAGGTCATGATCTCAGGGTCCTGGGATTGAGCCCCGCATCGGGCTCTCTGCTCAGCGGGGAGCTTGCTTCCCCCCTCTCTCTCTGCCTGCCTCTCTGCCTACTTGTGATCTCTCTCTATGTCAAATAAATAAATAAAATCCTCAAAAAAAAAATGGTGGGTATCTGAAAACTTTTCCGTGGAAATTTGGGGAATAGGATCCTAAGAGCAAGAGCTTATAATCTAAGAGTAATAGGGTTTAACCATAAACCATACGTACCTGTCGCTCCTGATCTGTGAAGACACATAGATCATAAGCTGGAGAGAGTTAGAGATGAGGTGAGTGGTGTCATACACGCACACACACACATTCTACCTCCCAGATCTCTGTCTTAGCCCACTTCCTCAGGGATCAGAAGGCTGCTTTGGGACACCAGGGGAAGGGAAATTCCTTTGTTCTGTCAACAAAAATCCTGAATAGACTCTTAATGGTTTGTTTCACATTTATTCCACGAATCAGATTTATTTGGATTAATATGCACATTTGAGAAATGCGAATGGCCCCGAGAGAATTAAGCCAATCAGTCATTGCCCATTAATGCGAATTACTTTAATCACCTCACTGAGTAGCCCAGAATAAGCTCTCAATTAATAATTTTTGCATTAATGAAGAGGGACCGAGGGATGGGAAAGCAAAGTAATGCTGATAATGTTTCAGAGACCATCTTTGACACCTGTACCTGCGGCCCGGCCCTGTGAGATGAATGTTTTTCATTAGATGTACTGTGCAAGGTCCTGCGTGCTCGCAAGGCCTGCCCAGGGTCTAGAGACTTCTCTCCCGGAAAGATTTGGGAAAACTTCCAGTTCTTTCCCCTCAACAAAGGAATCTGAGCAAGAGTGAGATTATAACAGGGAGACAAGGCAGGAAGAAAGGAAATAAACAGCTGTAAAAGTAAGTAAATATGGAATAAGTGGTTTTTTTTTCAATTGTGAAGAAGTTATGAGGCAAGGACAAGGGGACGAGGCCCAGCTTTGAAGAAACACACAGTGACATGAAGAATTTTAGAAAGAAAAAAACAGGTCAGTTTTTAAAAGATTGCATTAATGGACTAATCACCTTTAAAAACTCAGAAAGGGAAAGAAACCAAGAAACGAAGAAGTTCCACATGGAAAAAAAAAATGCCTTGTATTTTCAGCTAACAAAAACTTCGTTTTGGGGGTACAGTTTTGCTCTTTGAAGTCCTATAAATGTCCCATTAAGGAAAACAAAACAAAACAAAACAAAACCTTTTAATCTAAAGTACTTATACTGATGAGTGCTATCTTTATTCAAACCAGTTAATAAATCAACTCATTATAGGAATTTGTGAACAATTGTTATTCTTGGTCTTATAGTTAATATACTTTAACACCTTGACCTCCATCCAGTATCTTGGACTTCTCCATCCCTTCTCTCTTCAGTGACTTTTCCTTTCTCTCATCCGGGCCCCTCATTTTCGACAGTAGCCCCCTCCAACCATCAGCTCCTGTCCTCCTGCTTAGCTCCTCAAGTGCCCACACTCTGGCCATTTTTCAGCCTTTTCAGGAACCCCCCACTTTTCAATTCCATCATTCCGCTTGTGTGTTCACTTGCTTCCTTCTCCAGTTTTGATTCCTGACCCTTCCTTGTGATCCCCAACTTGCAGACACCCCTTCATTCATTCCCTGCTTCCTTTCGTTTTATATGGTCTGTACTTGCCCAGCGAACCCCTGTGAAACCCAGGGGTGCCGCCGGACTGCACGGCACGAAGACGCCCAGTGTTGCTAACCCCTTCACTTTAAATTAGCCCAAATGTCCAGCAAAGCTCGCTCATTGCTACCCAGCAAACCCACATTCTAAAATGACTACTTCACCCTTCTGTCCCTCTCCTCCCATCTCCACCCTCTACCTTCATCCCTTCAGTCTCAGCTGATGACCTGGCCTCATCCTTTATTGAGAGAACGGAAGCACTGGAACGGAGCACCTCCATTTTTCCACCAGTATACGACCCATGCTCTCTACCTGCCCTCCCGTCTCACTGTGTCCCTCCCTGCTTCTAGCAAAGCCAGTTTGCCACTGGCCTGGACTCTTGATTCCGCCCCAGCCCAGCCTAGCCCCACACCCCCACGTGCTCTCTTTCCAGCCTTCTGCCTCTCTGTAATTAATGGCACTATCAAGACACTGGACGCAAAACCTGGAAGTCTCCCTTACTTTTTCTCCTCCTCTCACTCCTGTGTCTAATCCATCTGCAAATCCTAAAGGCTCTACCTTCAAAAACATAACGAGAATCTGACATCCTGCGCTCCCACTCTAGTCCACCAGCTCTCTCACCTGGAGCGTTGCCCTGGGCTCCGGTATCGGTTATGTTCAGGTTCAGCCGGGTAGAACTAAAAAAATCCTAAATAACAATGACTTGAACAACATGAGAGTGCATTTCTCCCTCGTGTGAAATGAGTCCGGAAATAGGCAGTGCAGAGCTCACGAGGCATCTCCATGTTCTCATCGGGGACCTATTGGAGTTTTCTGTTCCACCATCCTCGTTTTATTTATTTATTTATTTGGTCTTTTTTTTTTAATGGATAGTTTTTTTTAAAAAATATTTTATTTATTTATTTATTTGACAGAGAGATATCACAAATAGGCAGAAAGGCAGGTAGAGAGAGGAGGGGAAGCTGGCTCCCTGCTGAGCAGAGAGCCTGATGCGGGGCTCGATCCCAGGACCTTGAGACCAGGACCTGAGCCGAAGGCAGAGGCTTTAACCCACCGTCCTCGTTTTAAAGGTCACCTGATGATTCAAGATGGCGGCTGGAGCTCCAGCCTTTATGTTTATGTTCCTGGCCGGTAACAGGAGGAAGCAAAAGATGAAAAAAGACCTCCTCCCAACCGAGTAGGCTGTTTTTAAACACTTGCAAAAATGCTACCAACCATCTGCTTATAGTTCTTTGGCCAGAACTAGTCACAGGACTATGGTCCAGTTCTAACGGAGATCCAAGAAACAGAGAGTTCAGGTGGGCACACAGCCGCCGCCAAAAAATCAACGTTCTAGTACTAAAATAGGAAAGGACGAGTGGCAATTAAATGGCCACCCGCAGTTCCTGCCATTCCTCCTTCCTGCTCCCAGCCTCTCGCTTTCTATTCACCCTCCCCACAGCAGCCAGAATGTCACTCTTCTGCTCTAAACTTGCCCATGGCTCCCACAACACTCAGAGGAAAAGCCCAAGTCGTTCCGGTACCCTACATGGCCCTTTGCAATCTGGCCCCATTGTCTCCCTGACCTCATCTCCTATCACTTTTCCCTAAACATCCTGCCCCATCGTTGTTCGCCAGACACATAAAACTTGCTCTTCTATTTGCTCTTGCCTTTGTATTTGTAGACCCCTCTGTCTAGAAAGTTCTTTTCCCAGATCTGTACATGGCTTGCCCTTTGCCTTCCTTCCTGTCTCTGTCCAGCACTACCTTATCAAAGCAGACTTCCCTAACTGCCCCATACGTAATGCGCACACACACCTACATTCCTTATTCCCTTCACCTCTTTTCGTTTTCTCCATAGAATTTACCGTAATCTGAAATGTTGGTATTTTTCATTTGGTGTGTATCTCCCGTCCCTGGAAGACAAATATGATTTTGTCTCATTTCTTAACTGCTCTTTCCCCAGAACCTAGGCTAGTGCTGACACTTGGTGTTCACTCAATAAATATTTGTTGAAAGGAAAGTTAGTTTCTAATATGAAGGAATTGAATGAAGTTCAGTGAGTCAAATCTCATTATTCCATGGCTGGCCAGTCGGGGATGAGAGGTAGGGGGAATGGAGGGCAGGTATGTATCCTGCTAGAACATTCAAATAGTCATCAAAGGAATTGTTTGATGTTAGAAATATATTTATTAAAAGGAAAAAAGGATGGAAGGAAGGAAGGAAGGAAAGAATCCTCATCACCTCCATGACCCCCAGGCTAGTTAGCAATTCAGCCATTCCCTGTGATTATGAACACCTCATGGAATCATAAAAGGAAAATGAACCCATGAGTCTTGCCTGGTGTTACCATTTCCCTTGACAGAAGTACCACTTATCTTCAGCACTATTGCTCATTTCAGGGATTGAGGAATTCACTCTCTTGAAAAGCCAAACTCTCTGAGCTTTGGCTCTAGAAGACCACTGGGCTGTTTGTATCCTCTTCTTTCACTGCCCTGCTAAAAGTAGGACTGTTTCCAGGAAAGTTTTTGAGTTGGAATGCCCTTATGGCAATGATGGTAAATCACAAGTCAGCCTGATCTGTTCCTCTGCCTTGGAATTGTGTAGTCAAATGAGTGAACAAGGTTTTAATAAGATTAAAATTTCACGAGTTTCCAGGCTCGTGGCTCCTTGGTCATTGTGTCTATGCAACTTGGTCTTGGGTTCTCTGTACACTCACCAGTATGCAGCACATAGCTACACCCACATCAAGAACAAGGGTGCTCTCCAGCTACAAACCCGCATTATTCTTCCCCCTCTCTTGTGGAGATAAAGCATAAACACAGAAGCAAGCAAAGAGAGAAAGAAAACATCCAACAAAAGGCACTTTTAAATATCAGATATTTTGTAATTAATAATAATAGCCAAACTGTTAGCATCACTATGTTTCTAGCATGTTCTAGTCCCTTTACATGAGTTAAGTCATTTAATCCTCACAATAACTTCGTGCTATAAGTACTATTATCTTCCCCATTTACAGATGAAGATACAAACCATAAGGATAATGAATATTACCTATGGGAGACCTGGTCTGGGAAGGCTTCCTGGAAGAGAAGGCACATGAACTGGATTGCAGGGTAAGCAGGATTTATAGCTGGGCAGTTAGCCCAGAGGGCATTCCAAGTAACAAGAACGGACTGAGAAAGATCACAAAAATGTGTCTGGGGGACAATGGTGAGCCCACCCGGAGAAGAAAGGTGGAGATCTGTGGCTGCATCATTGCTAAAAATGAGGGACCTCAATCACAGGAAACTAACTGTTGTTTATCCAAAGGTTCCTTGGAGATTCTCCCCTTTGTGCCAGGGCTCATAGGCCTCTTAGCACTTAGGCAAGTGTTCAGCAGAAACTCTTGATTCTATTTCAATTAAACAAATGCTGCAGAGAAAATAATGTTAATGTAGGGAACCCACAAAAGACAGGCATGACTTAGCTTTTTGCAGAAAGAAACCACTTATCCAAAATGTACTATAGCTATAGTCAGTGTTGCATAGTCCTAACACGACATGCTGCAAGTCCAGTTCCGCCAACTCTGAGAAAAGGGAGGGCCGCTAACAGGCATTTTTCTTTCCATAGTGAATTTTCTTTAGAAGTCTTTGTTCAGTCGGGATGCCTGGGTGGCTCATTCGGTTAAGTGTCTGACTCCTGGTTTCGGCTCAGGTCGCGATCATAGGGTCCAAGATGGAGTCCCACATCGGGCTCCGCAGGGAGTCTGCTTCCCCTCTCCCTCCCCCTCTGCCCCTGCCCATGCACACACACACACTTGCTCTAAAATAAATAATCTTTTTTTTTAAAGTCTTTGTTTAGTCTACATAAAAAGCCTTAAAAAACTAAGTTTGTTTACAATTAAAGAAAAACATTTTTAATAAGTCCAAGCATTGAATGTCTTACCTTAATAGGTAAGAGCTTTATTGCTTTAACAGTGCAGATTGCTGTTTGGACCATATTTTTAGATCTCTTGGCAGTAGAAATTATTACGCTAACCTTAGCGTGGATTGTCTGGCTGATTTATTTTTCACCATGCTCATAAGAGGCTCTATACTGCATCCAAGTTTTTGTTTATATTTTTCCTATAAAAATTCTTGACTAGACTTTTAATCTATGTTAATATAGTTTAAAATTAATATATTCCTTTCAATCATGCAATAAATAAACATGTAGCACTATTGTGTGCCTACCACTCCGCTAATTACCACAAAGCAAAACAGAGAAGTGTCACACCAGATGTTCAGCCTTCAAAGAATTCACCATCTTTTCAGGAAGAAAGGATTGTCATAAGTGAAGAAATTTGACAATAAGGCATTATTAAATGCTAAACTGCTTGTTACATACTATAAGGAGTAAAGTCATTAAAATCTTTAGTGAAGTTGAATATTCAATTCACTTCCAAAAGGAATAATTTTTCCTTGATTTTGAAAGTTGTCTTACCAATCTTTCTTCTTTGAGTATGAAAGTGATTTTTTTTTTAAAAGTAGGCTCCATGTCCAGCATGGAGCCCAGTGCAGGCCTTGAACTCACAACCCTGAGATCAGGACGTGAGCTGAGATCAAGCTCAGCCGACTTAGCCACCCAGGTGCCCCCGAAAGTGATTTTTAGATTTCAGAGTTGCTTCTAGACAAATATAATGAATAAGATACATGATCCAATTGGCCACTATTTTTGGTCCCAGAGTTGTGGGACTCTGAAGTCATAGTTATGAGTTCCTTGTGTAGCTTTTACATTGACTGTGTCTGATGCACATTATTGGTGGGGAGGAAGCCAGCTGTCGTCAGGCCAGGGAGAGGGAAGAGTCTGTAGGGGGCAAGAACAGCCTGGCAAAGTGGGAACTTCCATGGGGTCTCTAGGGACATTATTTCCAATAACTAGCCGAATAATTCTTCTGCAGATTAACTTCGTGTAGAACTTCGTGTAACACAGTGTTATTGGTCTATTATGAAATATGCCTTGTGCTTTTCATGCAGCTGAGCACAAACATAAATTCCAACCCAATCATTTATCACAAGATTTTTTTCTTTTTGCTTTTAATTAGTGATTTGATGGGCTCATTTGCCTTGCTTAAAAAGCATGAAAATAAAGTAACAGGGTGGGTTTTTTTTTAATTGTTAATCCAAATGAGTGTTGTCACCCTCAAATTATGGATGCTTGTTTAAATCCCAATGTCATCGCTTAAAACATAAAAATATGACACTTTCTTTATTTCCTGTTAACTGATCTCATCTTACTCCAGAGGCCCACTCCCTAGAGCAGCAGAGGTTAGGGATGGCAGGAATCTATTCTAGCTCAGCCTCTTCTGGTTGGAGACAATCTCTTTCCCGTTGCGTTTACTATGCCTGGTCACTTTGGGGTCAGTATTCAGTCAAATTCAAGGTACAGATTCCCTGGAAAGGCCCCCCTCTTCTCAGCAAAGATGGTTCCGTGTAGGGAACATTTAGTGCTTCACCAAGGGAGGTGTGGCTGCTGTGGCTCATAGGCTCTGATGCTCTGGTGACCCCAGCACTGCAGTCCATGGCTGGTGACCTCTCCATCTGCTCTCTGCTTCTCACTGGTGTGGCTCCTAGTGGAGGGCCATCTGCTTAACCACTTCTGCTACCAATCTCGTCACCCTGCATGTAGTGACCACCAGCTCTGAATAGCCAGTCACCTTCTGTTGGCCCCCCACTACCTTGAGGGACCACCAGAACTTTTCTAGATCTCAGTGCGTCCATCTCAGGCCTTCTCTGCATAAAATCCTTCCTCGGCCCCTTCTAACCTCTGGCTCCTTGGGACTCTGTTAATCCAGTGATTCTCCAGAAGGCTTAATATCTCTCGCATCTGTTCCAAGGAAGTGTGAACAAACCCTACCATTTTGAGAATGCCCCTGTCTTAGCGCAGGCCGCCATACCAAAATACCACGGGTTGGGTGACTTAAACAACAAATATTTATTTCTCACAGTTCTGAAGGCTGGGAAGTCCAAGATCAAAGGACTGGCAGATCGGGTGCCTGACGATAGCCTGCTTCCTGGTTTGTATCCTAACGGCTGCTGGGGGTGGGAGGAGGGAGGGAGGGAGGGAGAGAGAGAGGAAAACAGAGAGAGGAGGGAGAGAAGGAGAGGGAGAGATATTGATCTAGTCTCCTCCTCTTCAGCCTAGAGAAGCCTCAAATTATCTGGGTCTTTCCAAACTTCCCTGAGCAGTAGTATTTTGGACCTGGAGTGGGACGGCCAAGAAAAATGTTTCTTATAACCTGCCTTTTTTTCCTCTCTCTTTCTCTGTCTTCCAGCTCAGCCCCCATGAACCTGAAATGCTTTCTATGTCAATGTTAACAAAAGAGCTATAGGCAAAAAAAGAAAAAGGCCAGGAAAATAATTCAGGGAAATCATTCAAACCATAACATCTTCATTATGCCCCTTTGGGCCTTTTCTTTCTGAATTTCCCTTTGTGTTGTCAGCTTCTTGAAGCACTAAGCTTCATCCCTTGAAGACTGATTTGATTTTTAGAGACAGCCAGAAGTATTCCAAGACAAATGTGTTGAATAAAATGGATGAGATACTTGGTCAGTAGACCAAGGCATTGATTGAAGGGAGGAAAAGGAACCACAAGGAAAAGGAGAGAGAGAAAGAAGGCAGCTGGCGAGTTGCCCTGGTATATGGGGCAGAAAGGCACTGAAAATAGTCAGGAGCTGATAACACCTGTCCTTTCCCGACCAAAGCTTTGAATGCCTATCCCAAGCAGACTCCTTGTTAAGCAGGGGCCCGATGCGGAGCTCAGTCCCACGGCCCTGAGATCATGACCTGAGCTGAAACCCAGAGTCAGACACTCAACCAACTGAGCCACCCAGGCGTCCCAAGGACAAATATATTTAAAATCAAAAGTTGCACTGCACAGCTGTTCCCAAGGACTGGCCACTGTGATATCATTGGCACCTAAAGGCTCTGTTGGAAAGTGTGTCAGTATTTTCTCTGTGTTTTTTTTTTTTTTTTTTTTTACAAATTTTAACAGACCATTCGTATCGATGGAGTGAAAAGAGAAAAAATTGAAGTCACACTCACCAGTTGCTTTTATGTGATTTCTCAGTCACCTCTTACTTTTACTCAGCCGTGTAGCTACAGAGTTGAATCTCTGGCCAAACTTAATTCCTCATTTCCAAAATCCCTGTCACTTTGCAATGTTAAGTTGGCACTTTCCTCATTTTAGAGGTCACTGTCTGGTGTTAATGTGTATGAGCCGAAATCGATGGAGAAGTGATATCCTTTTTCCTCCCTTCTTAACAATTCTTAACAAGTCATTAGTCCTTGTTCAATGGGCATGTCACATACCTTCCTGTCTTCTCAGAGAAAAATATTGCTCAAGCTTGCGAAGTACTTTAAAATAATTTTTTGAAGAACAGCCAAAAAGTGAACTATGAAGATAGAGAGTTGGCTCTCCAGTAAAAAAAAAAAAAATCTCAGCAGAATAAAGATTTCTAAGGTCATCTTTATAGGCTATGTAAGGAAATATTAGAGTTTGAAGTATAATCTTCCAGCTCTGCAAAGTACTAGCTTTCTGAAATAAGGTCAATTACTGAACCCCTTTGTACCTCAGTTTTCACTTCTGTAAAAAATGGATAATAAGACCTATCCTCCTCGGCTCACAGAGCTCTTAACTGGCTCAGGATGAGACTTACCTGGTGGAAGAAACCCATCACCAACTAGCTGCTTTTCTCTTTATGCAGTGAGGTGATACCCAGGAAAAATGTATTGCCAAATGTAGGGTAGTGCGAACTCTTAAACAGCAGACAATTTAGAGAGTGGTAGAAGCATGCGTCTTGGTCTAGGACATCCCTGGGGATGAATATGATCTCGGGCAAGTGATCTGAGGGTGCTCTGAGGCTCGCTGGCATTACCCATAACACACAGTGAAGCACTAACATTCAGTAATGAAATTAAATACACTTTTACCTGGTGCCAGGTACATGGAAATTGAAATGTAAAAAAAATTATTTTTAGAGATGAGGAAAGTGGAGTCTAATTAAATTACATAATTGGCACAAATTTATATTATTTGCAAGTGGCAATACTAGAGCATAAACACAGATCTTATGAATCTGTCTCTAATACATTTTCTACAATAAAGTAAATTTTATTTGGGCCTAACCCCTTGGAGGCTCTGACAAATCTATGAACCCACTTCCCCCAAAAAATGTACACAATTTTTGCAAATAATTTCAGCTCTCCCATGGACCTTCGAAAGGATCATGGACCCAGATTAAGGGCCCCTGTACTACACAAACTGTGGTCTGTCCTAAATACTTCTGGCGAATCTTCCAAATAACAATATCATTTTTCCGTCCTTGTGTCAGAAGACTAGGTAGAATTTTCATGGTGTTACAGATGTATGGAATGTCCTTAAGTGACATTGGAAATATAAAGTCTTTTTTCAGACTGCCATGGTCTTTAAAACACTCCGAAGACGCTGGGAATGTGTCAAAATCTGAGCCACATCCAGGCATTCGTTCAGCAGATCCTTACTGAGAGCCCAGCATATGCCCGGCTCTGGAGGTACGGTGCAGCCAAGACAAACCCTGGTCTCGGGAAGTGTATATTCCCCATGAGGAGATGGACGATCCACAGAAAGATTATGCCATATAGTAGTAAGTACTACCAAGAAAACAAGACTGGGTGATGTGACAGAGAGTTATGGGTTGAGACAGAGAGTCTCCTGAAGTCTCTGTGGGCAAGGAAGGCTTCTCTGAGAAGTTGGCAATTTGAGATGTGACCAAAAGAATGAGAAAAGCTGCCCTGGGGAAGATGTGGAAAACAAGTGTTCCATGCATAGCTAACGGCTCATACAAAGACCCTAAAATCGAAATGCGCTTATTGTGCGCCACTATCGCTATGGTGGGAATGGGCTCACCGAGACAGCTAGTGCATGAGGTGAGAATGGAGAGGTAGGTAGATTGTGTCAATCCCTACAGAGTCTTGTAGACCAGGGTCAAGAGTTTGGCTTTTATTCTATGTGCAATGGGAAACACTGGAGGGGCTAGGGGAGTGACATGACCTGATCCATGTTTTTATTTTTTTTAAGATTTTTTCATTTATTTTAGAGAGAAAAAGAGAGCAAGGGGAGGGGCAGAAGGAGAGGGAGACAGAGAGTCTCAAGCAGACTCCGCACTGAGCACAGAACCCGAAGCAGGGCTCGATCTCATGACCCCGAGATCTCAACCTGAGCTGAAATCAAGAGTCAGACACTTTACCAACGGACCTACTCAACTGTCCCTGATTCATGTTTTTAAATGATCATTCAGACTGCTATGTGGAAGTGGGTTGTCGGGGGGGAGGAGTAGAAAGAGAGATGAGGAAGTCAGGGGAGGGATGATGCTGGCTTTGCTCAAGGTGGTAGTGATGAGAACAGGAAAAAGGTAACACATCTGGGATCTGTTTTTCGGAGGCTGAGTGTCTAGTACCAGCCCATGGGGAGGTAAAGGAAAGAGTAAAGCTAAGGATGATACCTAAGATTTTGCCAGAGCAACGGGATTGATGGTGAAAGTATTTCCCGTGGTGCAGGAGTCTGGAGCAAGAGGCTTGGGGGAAAGAGTGGGAGGGAAGCAATGAGCAGTAATGGTCCGCTACGTTAAGTAGGCAGTTAGATATGTGAGTTCAGAGCTCCAGGAAAAGGTCCTGGCTAAAGACATAAATTCAAACTTATTTCTATCTAAATGGCATATAAAATAATATGATTGCATAAAATTAGCTCTAGAACAATGTATACAGACAGAATAGAAGATGACACAGACATAGCCTCGGTCCAACATTTAGAAGTCCAACAGAAGGGGTGCCTGGGTGGGTCCTCAGTTAAGCGTCCAACTCTCGATCTCAGCTCAGGTCTTGATCTCAGGGTCTTGAGTTCAAGCCCTGCATTAGGTTCCACACTGGGCATGCAGCCTACTTAAAAAAAAAAAAAAAGAAAAATCCAACAGAAGAACTAGAGCCAGCAAAGAGCCTGAGAATGGTAGAGAGGTAGACAGAAAACAAGGAAACTAGGAGAGGGCCATGTCACAGAAGCCAAGGGAACAAAAGTATTTCAAGAAGGACAGACTGATCAGTCATGGCAAATGTTCCTAGGATGTCGGACATCTCTGCTAATGTACCCTGCAAAGAGTTTCTCCATTGTTCTTTAAATAATAGGAACTACTGAGTTCTAACTGGGCACATGGCCACTCATACAGAAACTGCATTCACCAGTTTCCTCTGCCGCTATGTGGCCTTGTGTCTAAGTTCCAGTTGTGAGAAAAAGCATTCATGCAATCTGCTAGATTTGGCCTTAGAATATAGAGTGTGCATTCCTCTATCCTCTTTTCCTGGTTCCCATAACTGGAATGTGGACATGGAAGTGACCCAGCTTTAGTCATGCACGTGAGGACTGTACTCTAAGGAATATCAGAGAAAGTGATGAAAGGAACCTTGATCCCTGAATGCTCTTGTGAAGCAGAGCTGCCCATCTGCTGTGGATTGCCCACCTCCCTCTGGATTCTGTTGTGAAAGAAAGAAATTAACCTCTTTCTAGAATCATGGTCTTTTGGGGTATCTGTTTTAGCGGCTTAGGCCATACCATAACCTATATTATAACAAGAAAGTATCA
Source organism: Potos flavus (assembly GCA_028534135.1). NCBI lineage: Eukaryota > Metazoa > Chordata > Mammalia > Carnivora > Procyonidae > Potos > Potos flavus. The sequence goes on from CM052886.1 coordinate 14,783,433, forward strand.
GAGAGGCGACGTGTAGCTGATTGGTGACTTTGACAATTTCAGAGGTATCAGTGGGAAAGAAACCTGATAGGAGGCTATCAAAGAGATAATCCATTCTCTCATTCATTCACAATACTTACTGAGTTTTTAGTATGTGCTATGCGCTCTGCAAGGCCCTGGGATACAGCAGAGGCCGAGAGAGATAATGCCCTTGCCTTCATGGAATTTGCATTCTAGTGGAGAGAAACAGTAAACACACAAACAGGTAACAAATAAACAGATAAATATAAAGACCAGGTAGTAATATGTGCTAAGAGGAGACAAAGCAGAAATCATGGCTAGGAAGTGCTACTTTAGATAGTGTTCAGAGAAGGACTTTTAGAGGAGATTACTTTTAGAAGATTTGAATAAATGGGGATTAAGGAGAAAGCTACAGGAAAATTTGAGGAAAGAGTACATCAAGCAGGGGAACAGAAAGTACAGAGTCTGCAAGAAAGGAATTCACTTGTTCAAGGACTAGCAAGCAATCTGATGTGCTCTAGAGCACAGTGAAAGAGATAGAAAGAAGCAGGACATGAAACTGGACAGAAAGAATGACGCCAGATCATGGAAGTCCTTGTAGACAAGAGCGAAGGTTTCCAATTTTATTGTAGGTGGGATGGGAAGCCACTGGAATAATCATAGAGGATTAGACCAGATTTTGCATTTTATTTTATTTTATTTTATTATTTTTTATTTTATTTTTTTTGGTGGGGGGGAGAGGTAAGTGAAGAGGATACAGATTTTGCATTTTACAATATTGATCTTGTTGGTATCTGAAGAACTGAACGTAGGGGTAAAGGTAGAATCAGTTCGTTGATGGAAGTCATCCAGGTTAGAGAAAATGGCGGCTTGGACTAAGTAACGATGGTGGAAGTGGTGAGAAGTGGTCTGATTTGGAGAGTACGTGTGCTGAGGTTGGCTGTAGATTGGCTATAGAAACATCTTTGAGATGATTTGCTATGTAGGGGAGCAGAGAAATGGGTTGATAGCTGGGAAGTTTACAGGGGTTTACAAAGTCTCTCTTTGTCTCTCTGGTACTCTCTCTGCCTCCTTTCTCCGCTTCCTCTCTTTTAGAGGTAAGAGATACTAGCGTTAGTGTGGTGGGGGGAATGACCCAGTAGAAAGGGATAAATTGACGATGCAGAAAAAAAGTGATATGTGCCCAAGAAGGATGGATCTAGAACTAAGTGGAGGGTTTGGTCTTTAACAGGAGCAAAGACTTCATCCATTGAAAATGGGGGCATATGTTGGAAATTTCCTGGTGAAGAATAAAGTCTTAGGTGGTGGCCTCTGTTTTATCAATGGAATGGATATGAGGCAGCTCAGAGTGCAGACGTGGCCAATGAAGAGGTAAGAGGTTTGAAGGAGGAGAACATACTGTGGCATGATTATTTCAGAAAGTGGGAAACATGCACAGGAAGGAAGGGGCAGAAGGGTTGTTGAACAGCATTGAGCTCATTTGAAATGGGCTGGGTTTTTTTTTGTTTGTTTGTTTGTTTTGAAATGGGTTGTTTTGAACCTAAAATGAGCCCAGTTGGCCCCAGTGTTCTGTTTTCCCGTGGCTCAGTTCAGTTACTTCTGTGCAAGTGCTGAGAGGCTGTTTCATTATTGTTTACCCTTGGCTGGGGTGTTACTAGGGAAATGGAGAGAAGCCAGTGGTTTTAAGGGTTTTTTCCAAAAGAGGGGTACAGTGGCAGACCCTGGAGTCTAAACTGAATGAAAAGAAAAATAATCCAACTAGGGGAACAATGAATGATTTTGTCGGCCCCAAATGAATACATTTGGGGGATGCCCTCTTAAAGAATACAAAACTATAAATACAGAATTAGGTATGAGAGCTCATATTTGTTTAAGATGACAAAAACAATTACAAGAAATGATGAATTTTATAAAGCTGACTGTGATGGGTAATTTTGTGTGTTCACTTGACTGTCAATGGGGTGCCCAGATAGCTATTCAAACATTATGTCTGGGTGTGTCTGTGAAGGTGTTTCCAGAAGAGATTTGCATTTGAATTACTGAACTGAGCAAAGCAGATGACCCTCTCAACATGGGTGGGCATCATCCAATCTGCTGAGGGCTGAACAGAACAAAAAGATGGAGGAAGGGCAAATTTGCTCTCTCTCGGCTTGAGCTGAGACATCCATCTTCTCCTACCCTTGGATATTGGCGTTCCTGGTTCTTGGGTTTGGGGTCATAGATCTGGACTTACATCATCAGCCTCCCAATACGTAGACCTTTGGACTCAAACTGAACTTTACTACCAGCTTCCCTGGTTCTCCAGCTTGCAAATGCAAATCAATGGACTTCTTGGCTTCTATAACCGTGAGCCAATTTCTATAATAAATACCTCTTATACACACCTACATACATCCTATTGGTTCTGTTTCACAGGAGAACCCTAATACACTGATATACAACATATCTTAACAAAAGCCAGAAAACTTACATGATATTTTTATTAATTAATTGCATGAAATACCTCTATTATTTTCCTTACATATTAGGATTGCATAAACTTTGATCATCTCTTCATGTGACAATAATTTTGTAGTAATTTTTTATACAGAAAATAGACAATCCAGTCCTTCCTCTCCTATGGATGACTGACAAATGTCTGGGATAAAAAATCATGTGATATCATACACAGATACACTTGCTCCTGGTAGTACAGCTACAAGTTTCTGCTCTACTATTATAGGAATTTTAATAAATTGTATTTTATAAAATCTCCATCAGAAGAGGGGAAAATGGGGCACCTGCGTGGCTCAGTGGGTTAAAGCCTCTGCCTTGGGCTCAGGTCATGATCTCAGGGTCCTGGGATTGAGCCCCGTATCGGGCTCTCTGCTCGGCGGGGAGCCTGCTTCCCCCTCTCTCTCTGCCTGCCTCTCTGCCTACTTGTGATCTCTCTCTGTCAAATAAATAAATAAAATCTTAAAAAAAAAAAAAAGAAGAGGGAGAAAATGCACGGTGTCTTCCTATGTGTTGCATTATGGAGAACAGTCATGATAGGAGAGAATTTCTGTTTTGATTAAGTATCAGTGGGAATCAAAGGCAACACTTATATACAATTTCGTGCAACAAGCTCCCCTACATTTTAAACCATGTTTCTTCTGTACTACCCACAAGTTGCTGGTATGGGCCCTGTGGTCAAGCAGTGAGATGTCCCCTTGCCCTACATTTTCATGTCATGTCACAAGGGAGATGGTGCCGAAGGCAGGAGGAAGAACCCTAAAGCCATTAGTACACTAGCACAGCCAGCGATTACATGACTATACCCAGAGGTGACTGTGAACCCTGCATCACAACAACACCCAATCTAAATGTACTCGCCAACAAAACCTCCCCTCAGCTAGATGCCCAAATGTCCACAGCCACTCTGACACCATCGTTCCTAAAGGGAACTACAGCAGAAGGGAGGGCAGAGTGAAAGAGAAGCCACTCTTAATTGTCACTGTTAAATATCTAACAGCTTGTGCTGACGTGTCTCAGTTTAAGTCCTTTGCCCTTATTTTCTTGAACATAGTTTTTTCCCTTTTGATTTTAATGCATTATTAATCTTAAAACTTTTGCCTGTTACATGTTAAGGTGAAGAGGGGTAAAATATACCACTGCAGGTTATGTTTCTTTGGCATATTATTTTAAGCTGGCTATTTTTAAGAAACAGCAAACACAGATGAAGCTCGAAAAAATGAGTGTAAGTTACCCTTTTGTAAAAAAAAAAAAAAAAGTGGCATTGGTAGGAAAAATATCCATTTGTAATGGTGTCTCCCTCTCTATACAGTAGTCCCTCTCCTTACCCACAAGAGATATGTTCCAAGACCCCTAGTGGATGCCTGAATCCACATATAGTACCAAACCCTGTATAAAACCATGTTTTTTCCTATACATACATACCTATGATAAAGTTTAATTTCTAAATTAAGCACAGTAAGATTAACAATAATAAGTAATAATAAAATAGAACAATTATAACAGATACTATAACAAAAGATATGTGAATGTGGTCTCTCTTTCTCTCTGAAAATACACTGTACACAACCTTCTTGTGATGATCAGGGTGATAAAATGCCTACTCAGTGAGATGATAAAGCACCTACATGACGAGATGAAGCAAAGTCAATGACAAAGGCATATGACATAGGGTTAGGCTGCTAGTGACCTTCAGACTTTACATCAGAAAAAGGATTATCTGCTTCCAAACCCTTGACCACAGATAACTGGAACCATAGTCAAGGGGACCACTGTTCAGGAGGAGCAGAATGACTCTAAATATCTAGAAACTCCTCTCAGTGGAGAAGGCAATGACTTAAATCTACAGAACAACTTTACCCTTGTTTACCGTGCTTTTCCTGGTCACTTCCCATAACTGCCTCCCCCCACCCCACGACTTTGTCTTTAGCTGGAGATGATATTTAAGGTGGTGGTGGTTTGGGTCATTTCAAAGATTGACTCCGCTTATATAGGAGGTTTACATGTTATTAGACGTTTGTTGTTATCCTGTTAATCTCTTTATTACAATAGTGTTTCAGCCAAGAACCTAGAAGGGTAGAGGAAATAATTTCTTCTCCCCCACAAAGGCATGTAGAATGGTTGGAAAGTCTCTCTGAGAACTTACTCACCACACACACACACACAAAATCTGACCATGTGAATACCTTGCTAGAGCCCTTTCCAGGCCATGCAAAGGGGCTGTGCTGGAGGGGTTTTCCTGAGCTTCTTGGTAAATCTGCCTCTGACTTAGACCAAGATATCAGAAGTACTGGAGAACTTTTAAAAGATTGCTTTCCTGGGGCGTCTGGGTGGCTCCATCAGTTAAGCGCCCAACTCCTGATTTTGGTTCAGGTCATGATCTCAGGGTCCTGAGATCAAGCCCCACGTCAGGCTCTGCCCTCGGCGGGGAGTCTGCTTGAGATTCTGTCCTGCCCTCTGCCCCTCTCCTGCCAACTCACACTCTCTCTCTTAAAAAAATTAAATTAAATTAAATTAAAAATGATTGCTTTCCTTACTAAAAATCCAATTCTCCACAGCTTCCTCTGCTGCCTCGCTCTTCCTTACTTATGTTTCCCTTCAGGCCCTAGTACCACCTGCACTCATAGCATGGTAGGGAGTGAAAGGAGGAGGGAAGGTCAGGATCGGCTAGGAAAGCATTAATCCAAATCTTTGAGCTTCATATTCGGTCAATGGTTTCTTTGAGGCTTGGTTTCTGGATCATTATGGGCTTGGAGTTCACTCCGCAGGGTACAAGTGAGGACACAAATGAGAAGGGAAATACATGGGAAAAGAAAGCCATACTAATATTTCACAATGCAATCCAGCCACAACCGAATAAATGAATTAAAATAGCTCATGGGTATTAGATTTCTCAAAAGATGAACAGCCTCATATAGCCGTTATTGCTGTTGATATCAGGCTTATAACTAAATCTCTCTGCAGTGCCTGCCTTCCTGGAAGGCCTCTGACATTCACTCTGTCTTGCTTTATGAAGGCCATTCAAAACTTGCCTCCTCGGAAATATTTGCAATCACCAGATCTACTTGAAACTCCCCTATTGGAATATCCCCTTAAAATGCAATTGTTTTATCTGGAACAGATGCATTAACCTAGCTTAGTTTCTAAAGTTAATTTAATAATCTACTTAGGGTACTAATGCAATGGGAGTGCAAACAGGAAGGGTTTGATGCTGAAGCACCATCAAGAAAGCCAAGAGTAATGAGATAGTAGGAGGGTGTCAAGAATAGCAGAAAGCAAAACATATTTCACAACTGAACCTAAGTTTAAGTGTGTCCTATTAGCTTCTTGGGAAGTGAACTTATTCATTAAATTAGGAATTGGAGGGAAAATATTTCAGTCTGAAAATGTAAATAACTCCGTTAAGATGAAGTATCATTTAAATAAGATATTTCTTCTTCTTCCTTTTTTTAAAGATTTTATTTTTTTTATTTATTTTTTAATTTGAGAGAGAGCGAGCACGAGCAGGAGGAGGAGCAGAGGTGGGGGAGAATCCCAAGCAAACTCGAGCTGAGTGGAGCCCTATGCGAGGCTCAATCCCAGGACCCTGAGCTTATGACCTGAGGGGAAATCAAGAGTCGGGATGCTTAACCAACTGAGTCACCCAGACGCCCCAAGGTATTTCTTCTTTTAATTTGAGGGGGGAAATAGACAAACTTAAAACCTCCCACTACCACACTAACATCTGTAGAAACACTACATAGGAGAAACTGGAATATATGGCCAAACATAAGTCAAAGATCCCTCAGAAAATGGATAATTATGGGCACCTGGGTAGCTCAGTCAGTTAAGTGTCTGCCTTCAGCTCTGGCCATGATCTTGAGGTCCTGGGATCGAGCCACATATTGGGTTCCCTGCTCAGTGGGGAGTCTACTTCTCCCTCTCCCTCTGCCTCTGCCCCCAACTCCTCTCTCTCAAATAAATTTTTTTAAAAAGCTTAAAAAAATAAAGTAGATGATTATATTCTGTCCTTACAAAGTTCTTCATAAATGGGATCCTCTTGAAATTATGTTATTTAGAACTAAAAAATATTTTGAAGAAGTCTTATAATTTGAAGACTAGCTTAATCAATGTTAGTTTGCAATGCTAACAGAATAGGTGGGAAGCCAAGGAATTTTTTCAGTTTAATTGAGATACAATTTACATACCATAAAATTCATCTATTTTAATTGCGTATTTTCATGATTTGTAAAATTATATAGTCCCACAACCCAACATTATGATCACGTCTTAGACCAGTTCTATCATTCCCCAAATGTGATTAACCTCTGCTCCTACCCCAGCACCAGGCCGCCACTGATTTACTTTCTGAAACTAAGTTTTACTTTTGTAGATCTACATACAGAATCTTCAAGTGTACTTTCTTCCCTTGTTCCTTTTGCTCGTGGGAGATTTTTGATATTCATCCATACTGTTGCATGTAGTAGTATTTTGTGCATTTAATTTTTATTATGGTAAAATATACATGACATAAAATTTACCATTTTAACTATTTTTATTGTGGTTGTGACATTGTAATTTATGAGGAATATATTTTTGTATTTATTCTTTGTTCAGAGCCCCTTGCAACACAGTTGAAATTTCCTAAGTGAGGAGAGTGATAAAGATGTCTTTTGTTATGTTAATGAGGCGAGTTTTGGAAAGCACCTAGGTCACCTAAGGGCTCCAACCTTGTGGTTAGAGTTGGAACTTTGAGTCCCCTAACTCTCCCAACTACCTCCAGGGAGGGGAGAGGAAATGGAGGGTGATTTGATAGCCAGTGGACAACGATTTCATCAATCATGAAGCCTGCATAAAAACCCAAAAGGATGGGTTTGGAGAGCTGTCGAGTTGCCGAACACATAGAGGTTCAGGGAGAGTTGCACGTTAGGAAGCTCTGCCTTTTCCCTCACGCCTTGCCCTATGTATGCGTCTCTTCATCTGGCTCTTGATTCATATCCTTCAATATCCTTTATAATAAACTAGTAACCTACTGAGTAAACTGGTTTCCTGAATCCTATGAGCTGCTCTATTAAATTAATTGAACCCAAGGGGGAGATTCTGGGAACCTCTGATGGATAGCCCAGTGGATCAGAAGCACAGGTAACAACCTGGACTTGTGGTTGGCGTCCGAGGTGAAGGGCAGTCTTGTGGGACTGATCCTTACTCTGAGGAATCTGATGCTATCTCCGGGTAGATAAGACTTGAATTGTAGGACACCAACTGAATTGTGGGGAAAACACCACATACACACTCACACCTTGTTAGGACTGGGTGCAAAATAATTAGTGGTAAAATATACATGACATAAAATTTACCATGTTAGCCAATTTTTTAAGTGTATAGTTCAGTGGCGTAAGTACATTCACAATATTGTTCAGTCATCACAATTATCCACTTCTAGAACTTTTTCATCTTCCCAAATGGAAATTCTGTACCCATTAGATACTAACTCCCCATTCCTTCCTCCCTCCAGACTCTAGCCACCACCACTGTACTTTCTGTCTCTATGAATTTGCCTATTCTAGATTTCCTCTTTTCGGTGGAATCATACATTTGCCCTTTGGTGTCTAGCTTATTTCACTTAGTACAATATTTTCAATATTATTCCATGTTGTAGCATGAATCAGAACTTCATTTCTTTTTAAGGTGGAATAATATTCCATTGTATGGATAGCTCACATTTTATTTACCCATTCACCTGCTGATGGACGCTGGGGTTGTTTCCACCTTTTGGCTATTGTGAACAATGCTGCTATGAACATGGGCGTACAACTATCTGAGTCTCTGTTTAGTTATTTGAGGCATATTCCTAGCAGTGGAATTGCTGGATCATATGGTAATTCTGTTTAACTTTTTGAGGGACTATCATTCAGTTGCTCCGTTTCTTTATTGGAACTATTCTGATGGGTGTGTAGAAGAATCTTAATATGTTTCTAATTTGCATTCCCCAATATTCAGTGATGTTGAACAGCTTTCCATATATTTGTTTTGGCCTCTTGCATATCTTCTACTGTGAAGTATCTGTCCAACTCTTTGGTCTATTTTATTTTACTTTGTTGAACCCCTTTATTAAGATATGACTGACATATATACACTGACTTGTCTTATTATTGAATTACAAGAGTTCTTTTTATATTCCTTTTTCGAATATATATTTTACAAATATTTTCCCCAATCTGTTGCTTGTATTCTTTTTCGATGAGCATGCATTTTTAAATTTTGATGCTGTCCAACTTACCACATTTTGTTTAGCAATTAATGCTTTCTATGACCTGTGTAAGAAATCTTTACCTAAACCAAAATCATAAAGATGTTTCTCTTTTTTTTTTCTTCTAAGAGTTTTATAGCGTTAGCTCTTTTGTCTAGGTCCATCATTCATTTTTAAATAATTTTTGTCTATCACATGAGGAAAGAATATTAATTCTTTCCCGTGTATTCAGTTACTCATGTATTCATAGTTTCATTTATGGAAACAAACTATTCTTTCCTGCATTGAATTACCTGACAATTCATTGACTATGAAGTGATTGTAATTGCATGGGTTTATTTCTAGATTCTCAGTTCAATTTTATGGATCTACATGTCTATACCAATACCATACAGTCTGGATTACCAAAGCTATATAATACGTCTTAAGAGCAAGTATTGAATGTCTTCCAACCTTTTTCTTTCTTCTAAAAATTGTTTTGACTATTCTAGGTTCTTTGCATTTCATATAAACTTTAAAGTCAACTTGTTGTGGCGCCTGGGTGGCGCAGTTGGTTGAGCACCCAACTCTTGGTTTCAGCTTGGGTCATGATCTCAAAGTCCTGGGATGGAGCCCTGCATCGGGCTCCGTGCTCAGCTCGGGGTCTGTTTCAGATTCTTTCTCCCTCTCCCTCTGCTCCTCCTGCTTGTGCTCACTCTTTCTCTCTCTAAAATAAGTAGGTGAACTATGCTGCCATCAAAAAACCCGAAATCCTTCCATTTGCAATGATATGGATGGAACTAGAGGGTATTATGCTAAGCGAAATAAGTCAATCAGAGAAAGACAAGTATCATATGATCTTGCTGATATGAGGAATTTGAGAAACAAGACTGAGGATCATAGGCGAAGGGAGGGAAAAATGAAACAAGATGAAACTAGAGAGGGAGACAAATTGTAAGACACTCTTAATCTCAGGAAACAAACTGAGGATTGCTGGAGGGGAGAGGGTGGGAGGGATAGGGTAGCTGGGGGATGGACACTGGGGAGGGTATGTGCTATGATGAGTGCTGTGAATTGTGTAAGACTGATGAATCACAGACATGTACTCCTGAAACAAATAATACGTTATATGTTAAAAAAATAAAACAAATAGGTGAATCTAAATAAATAAATAAATAAATAAATAAATAAATAAATTCCGCTTGTTGGGGACGCCTGGGTGGCTCAGTCGGTTAGGCATCTGCCTTAGGCTCAGGTCATATTCCCAGGGTCCTGGAATTGAGTACCACGTCCGGCTTCCTGCTCAGTGGGAGTCTGCTTCTCCCTCTCTCTCTGCTTGTTCATGCTCTGTCGTTCACTCTCTCTCAAGTAAATAAATAAAATCTTCAAAAAAATAAAGTCAGCTTGTCAATTTTCACATATAAAAAATGTCTGCTAGTATTTTGATATGGATTGCATTGATTCTATAGATCAATTTGAGAATGTCATCTTAATAATATTGAGCCTCTCCATTTACAAACATGGTATATATCCATTTTTTTAGGTGATCTTTAATTTGTCTTAGTAATGTTTTGTGTCCTCGGTACAAAGGCTTTGAAATCTTAATTTTTTTTCTAAGTATTTCTAAGTATTTAAATCTACAGATGAAATTTTTAAAATCTAAGGTTTAGACTCTTTCTGGTATACAGATATCCTAAATTCACTTATGAGTTCTAGTAGTGTTTTAGAAATTCTCTACAATATTCTAAATACATGATCATGTTTTCTGTGAATAAAGAAAGATTTGCTTCCTCCTTTTCAATCTATGTGCTTAATGTTTCTTTTGACTGTTTTATTTCACTGGCTAGAACTTCCAGTACAATGTTGAATAGAAGTGGTGAGAGAAGCTTTGTCCCCGATCTTTGGTAGAAAGTATTTAGTTTCTTGCCATTACATGCAAGATTAGCTCACGTGCAATTTCTTTGTTGATGATTTTTATTAGATGGACAAAGTTCCCATCTATTCTTTTTTTTTTTTTAAATTTAATCATAAATGTGTGTTAGAATTTTCCAAATGCTTTCTCTATGTCTGTTGAGACTTTTATTTGTTATTCTGTTATTAGGATTCTATTGTATTAATTGACTTTATCAGAGGTATATTGTAGTGATTGATTTTTGGATGTTAATCCAATCTTGCATCTCTGCGATAAACCTCATTTGTTCATGATCTAGTTCCTATTTGTATGTTGCAGGTGTTTAAGTATTCGTGTTTTTGTTAAGGATTTTTGCTTATATGTTTATGAATTATATTGTTCTGTACCTTGTGTTTTTTACCTTGTGATATATTTTTCTGGCTACATTACCAGGGAAGTTCTGGCCTCACAAAATGAGTTGGGAAGTTTTCTTCATTCTTTATTTCCTGGAAGAATTTTCTTTTTTCTCTTTGGTAGAGGTTACACTCAGCCACTCTGAGCTCATAAAGCTGCTGTCCCTCTTCACCCAGGCTGTGTGTAGGTTTGGGAATGCTTTCAAAGGCAGAACAAATTCTCAAATCTCTTTTGATCCCACTTTTTGTTGCACTCTCTGAGAGCTCCCCAATGCATATGTAGTTTAGCAATCATCTGGAGATCTGTGGAAAGTTTTAAGCCAGGCCTTCTATGACTCTCACTTCCAATATCTCACATTTAAATTTCTAGTTGGTAACCATATGACTTCGACTGAAACGGTAGACTCTGGTAAACTACGAGTTTTGTTCCCCCACTCCAGATGGAATCTGCCACCTTCAGCTAGAAACAACCAGACTTTCACCACGTATGACAAACAAATCCACCATTACTGGATAATGGTCTTTAATACTTAAGCTGGAGGATGGGAAAAGATGGGAGCAGCTTCAGGTTGATCTTACCTGACGCAGTAGCAATTTTTCATGAGAAGACTCTCCTCAATTTGTTGTCTGCCTTTGGTCATTCTCTAGTGCCTTGTGATGGTTTTCAATAGTTTTGTCTAATTTTCTACTAATTTTGTGCAGAAAGGCAGGGAAGTGATTTTATACAGTCTTTGTCATTATATGTCAGGTTTTACAAATATAAGTATGTGATTGCAAACCACACAAACTTACACAGCAATACTCAAAATGGTTAGACTGTGGAGATCTAACAAATACAGAACCTACTGGATGAACAACAGCAACAAAAGTCTGTCCTAATGTTGTGTGAGTAGTGCCATTGTTTGTCTATAGAGAAGCCCTGTCTCCTCTTCTTCCTTTCTAATAGAATTAGCATGTGCTTACATATTGTGAGATATATGCTTCATAGGACCCTTCCCAATCTCAAGAGATAATATTGATTAATCTTAGTCAATTATAATAATTCATATCCTTTGAGAGTTATCACTATAGGCGTAAGCTTATGGCATAACCCCAGCCAATGAGATAAAAGGAGAATCCTGCCAAGTGGCTTTTGGAAAGGTTTTCTTTCTCATGTAAAGACACATAAGACAGGAATTCACTAACTGTCCTGTTTCTGATAGTTGTTCAATAAAGATAAAATGCTTAGAGCTGCTCTGAGTGAACGAAAGCCAAGGACAAAAGCCCTGGTGACACGATAGGGTTACCAACCATCCCAATTGACCCAAGACTGTCTCAGTTTTAGCACTTAAAGTCCTGTGTCCCAGGAAACTCCTCATGATTGCCTTGGTGGGCCAACAGCAATGGCCTCGGTTTGCCACTGAGGGAACAGAGCAAAATAATCTCTGTGGAATCAGAGACCTTATCCATTTGGTAAGAAGCCATATTCCTCGTCATCTAGCACAGTAGTGAACACAGGGCAGGTGCTCACTTCTTTTACTAAAATTTCTCAAGCAAATAGGAAAGTGTCCTGGTACCACTAGAATGAATTAAACAGTGAAGTAAACCCCTTTAAGGTGCTGATTTCTACATCAACCTTAGACAGATCTGGTATACCACAAATCAGAGCAAGCTAGTGGACTTGGTATCTTACTGGGGAGGGATAAGTCAAGAGAGGGACAAAGGGAAAGCATGGTCGGAGTTTTGGGGTTTGGCAGTGAGGAAGAGGTATATAGCCAATGACTAATTCTAGATATTGATAGCAAGGTATACATTTAAATAAGGGTTAAAATTTGGGGATAACTGCAAATTATAGAATGTATAATTTAAATAACAGTGAAATACTGTGGCATGATCAGGAAGAGGCAGACCTTGGTTTTAAATGAAAAATGTGGCTATTGAGTTGAGATCTAGTGGGCCAGCCATAGGCAAGTGAGCCCACAGTGAAGATTGGGAGTGGACAGAGAGTCCAGTTGTCTGGCTGGAGACTCTGGCAAAGACCTGGGGGTGTGCAGCCAGCAGGAGCCAGAGTGAAGCTGAGTCAGCATGGGGAGTGGTGCTAGGAGCAGAGCCTGAGCCAAAAGGATAGACCATGAGTTCGACAACTGCAGACCTCAGCTTCAGAGACCAGCCGGGGGCCCAGTAATCCAGTGGACATGACATCACCCCGGGGACTAAAGGACTCCTTGCTCAAGGACCCTCAGTCTCCCTTCTCTCATTTATTGTCATGATCGTAGGGAGAGAAGCAGGGGAGGAGAGATCATCTGAGAGACAGAACTATCTGATTTAATAGAGAGCCAACATAAACTATTGGATTGGACTAAGCTTTAAATCATATTAGGCATTAAAAAATAAATCATATTAGGCATTTTATTAAGGTTTTTTACTGCTAGCCAGTGATTGGGAGCTTATGAGGAAGACTGTATTCATTACAGACCAAATGAAGAAATCTTATTTTTTCATTATGTGAGTTATTATTGAGTTAAGTTTTGTGACCCTCTTGCCCCCACATACATAGTACGTGTGTGCTACAAGGAAAAAAGAAGGAGTCTAGCTTTCCAGGAGTGTTGAGCTGGAGAGGGGAAGTCTTGGGGAAAGAGTAAAATCGGAAACGACTTCGTGGATTGCTCTGAATGAAAGTCTCTGAGGACACAGGTGTGGGGTTTTTGATCCCAGAAAACACTGGAGTGAATCTGAAATTGCTTTAGTGATTCTACCTTGCGCTTTCGGTCCGTGTTTATCAACTTCCCTCTGCTCCTAACCATGTCTCTTTATTACTATTTACCATGACAGATTGTCTATGTGGGCATTTTCTACCTGCGTGACCCACTGGAGGGGTAGGGAGTAATGTCTATGTAGTCAAGTTTCCCTCCTCACCCTTGGCTTTTGCCTGGGGTCTCATTTCACTGTTTGGACTGGAAATCACCTGAGACGTTCATTCATACTAAGGTGACTGATAATAATGGTATTTTCATCTCAAAGGTATTTCAGTGAAACATCCCCCCCCTCCAAAAAAAACCCCAACAAAATCTAGAGTAGTGAATGTGCAGGGTGACTGTTTACATGGTGGTTTTTTTAAGTGTCGCAGAATGTAAATATCCTAGGAAAAATGCTTTAAAAATGCAGATTCCTGAGTCAGTTCTGCCACCCCTGCTCTGAGAGTCTGATCCACCAGGGTCAGGAGTGGCCCGCCGCAAATTCACAGCGACTAAGTGGAACAAAGGTTATGCGGGGAGGGGGTGGGGTGAGAGGAGCGGGGGATGGGAGTTTTTTAATTGGTGTAGAGTTTTTGTTTGGAATGATAAAAGGGTTCTGGAACTGAATAGTGGTGATGGTTTTCACAACACTGTAAATGTACTTAATGCCACTGGATTGAACACTTAAAAATACTTCAAATGATAAATTGTATGTCCTGTGTATTCTGCTACAGTAAAAGAGAGAAAGAGGGGCGCCTGGGTGGCTCAGTTGTTAAGCCTCTGCCTTTGGCTCAGGTCATGATCCCAGGGTTCTGGGATCGAGCCCAGGATCCGGCTCCCTGCTCAGCGGGAGGACTGTTTCGCCCTCTCCCACTTCCCCTGCTTTTATTTCTGCTCTCGTGGTCTCTCTCTGTCAAATAAATAAGTAAAATCTAAAAAAAAAAA
>CM052886.1:14798596-14821890 GCA_028534135.1 Potos flavus
CTGTTTTCTGGAAGTGATTCCTTTAACTGGGGCAATAAGCCTTCATTTCTAAAGAGGGTTCTTGGAGACATACCACAGTGCACATTACACTAATACAAAGATAAGGACATAAACACCTAACAAATAAGTAAGACAGCATACGATAAATGCTATGAGGAAAGGAATGGCATGACGGGACAGAGAATGACGACACTGGGAAGGGGAATGATAATGTAGAAAGAGTATTCAGAGAGGGGCGCCTGATGGCTCAGTTGGTTAAGTGTCTGACTCTTGATTTTGGCTCAGGTCATGATCTCAGGGTCATGATATCGAGCCCCATATCAGGCTCCGGTGCTGAGCGTGAAGCCTGCTTGGGATTCTCTCCCTCTCCCTCTGCATAACCCTCCCCCCCCACACACACACACACACCAGCTCCAGTCATGTGTGCGCTCTCTCTCTCTCTAAAAAAAGAAAGAGTTTTCAGGGACGTCCCTTCTGAAGACATGGCAATTCTACTGAGAGCTAAAGAATGAGAATGATTCAGTCATGAGGACAACGGGTAAAGAATTTTCTAGATGGAAAAAAAACTGCAAACAGGAAACTCTAAGGTGGGGACAATCTTGGTTGTAACAACCAAGGTTGTCACAAATCAGTGAATGTACAGTGAAGAGAATACAGGGAAATGAGTATAAAATAGAGGTAAGCAGAGACCAGATTATCTATGACCTTTTAAGTCATGGTGAGGACTTTGCCTTTTATTCTAAATGCAATACAAAGTCTTTAAGAGGATATAAGTAAGAGAGTAACACCTTCTGGTTACAGTTTTAAAGGATTTTACTGGGGGAATTTGGGGCAAATAGCTATAGAAGAGGCTTCTGTTTTTTTAAAATCTCCCCAAATTCCACCTAGGAGCACACAGAAATTAGAATAGCAACAACAAAAATCCATAGATAACATCGACACCAACACTAGGTTAAAAGGTAACCTCATCAACCCCCAAATAAAAGTGAGCTCTATCCTGACAGCTTTAAAACCTGCAGGAAATCAGCATTTATGAAGGAGGAAGCAGAAGAAAGCAATGGGCAACAAACAGACATAAGAACTCCAGAAGAACCTATAGGTACTTAGTTGAATGTTCTACAAAACAGTTTGAGAACAGCAGCTAAAACTAGGAGGGGCTGGTTTCACACTCTCATAGCAAGTCAGTGACGGGGTCTTAAGTCTCTCGAGTAGTCTGGACCTCTGAGCTCTCAAAACTAACCAGCAAAAACTTCCTTCCAGGACCACACCTCTCACTGAGGTGAAATTCTTGGCAATCAAATCACAACTATTCAGGAGATGGCAAGCAAAGTCAAAGGAAAAAGCAAAGTCTGTATAAAAATAGTAAAAGGGAAGAGAGCTAAGAAACCTCAGAAAGCAAGCCATTGTATTTTCAAACACCTCACAAAAACCACAGGCAGGTGGGCACTTGGGGGGGCTCAGTCAGTTAAGCGACGGACTCTTGATTTCAGCTTAGGTCATGATCTCAGGGTCGTGAGACAGAGCCCCTCATTGTTGGGCTTTGCACTAGGTGTGGATCCTGCTTAAGATTCTCTCTCTCCTTCTGTCTCTATCCCCACCCGACTTGAGGGCATGCACACTCTTTCTAAAAACAACAAGAATGACAACAGGAGGGGGAGTTCTAGATCCATGAAACTGGAAATGTTAATCTAAAGTTCAAGAATATTAATTTCATATAAAAATGAGCAAATTAGGGGACTCAGGTCAAATCCCATACAGAGTGATTTTAAGAAAAAAGAAAAGGAAATACATGATAACATCCCTAAAAACAATGAAAGCAAGCCAGAGAGTCAGGTTCTTAAACAGATGAGACACATAAACTAATATTTCAAAACAATATAAAATGTATCAAGAAAATGATACAATATCTAAAAGAATTAAATAGGTCAGGAAAAAAAAAGTCTGAAATGAGATAGGGCTCAGGGAAGAATGATAAAGAAAAGAAAAGAATTTTATTTCTGGAGGTGCCTGGGTGGCTCAATAGGTTAAGCATCTGTCTTCAGCTCAGGTCATGATCCCAGGGTCCTGGGATCGAACCCACATCAGGGTCCCTGCTCAGCTGGGAGTCTGGTCTCCGTCCCCCTCTGCCCCTGTTCATGCTCTTTCTCACTCTCTCTTGCTCTTTCTCTCTCAAATAAATAAATAAAATCTTCAAAAGAAAAGAAAGAATTTATTTCTAAAATAAAGTCTATGCCAGAAAAAATATAGAATGGATAAATAGAACACATAATGCTTTAAGAAAAATTGAAGATTAAAAAGTAACCATTTTAATACAAAAAAATTAAAGGATAAAATGGTTAAAGAAGATAAGAAAGAAAATGGCAAATGTAGAAGGCAGGCAAAGAGGACTCACATACACGTAACAAAAGAGGAAAACCCAAGTCAAAGAACAGGACAAATAACAAGAGATACCAAAAAAAAAAAAAAAAAAAGAGAAGAAAAAACTTTTCTATACTAAACAGCAATCATAATGAAATTGATATTACATTTTGAAAAGATATCATATAATCCTGGGAAAACACAACTCAGAATGCCCAATATTGAAATATATTCTAATAGAATTTTTGGACTTAAAAATCTTTTGGGCACCCAGCAAAAGAACAGATCACTTACATGAGGGGAATAAAATCATATTGTCCTCAAAATCTTTGATAGCAATGCTTTATGCTAGAAGAAAAATGGAATAACATATTTAAGATGCTCCAGGAAAGGACATGGGGGCCAAGGATTTTATATTCAGCTAAAATAGCTTTCAAATATTAATGCCTAGAGACAAACTGAAATCAAAATTCAAGAATTCAGGTGCCTCGCTGGCTCAGTTGGAAGAACATGTGACTCTTGATCTTGGAGTTGTGAGTTGGAGCCCCATGTTGGGTGTAGAGATTACTTAAAAAAATAAAAACTTTAGAAAAAACTCAAGAATTCAGAAAATACTGTTTCTTTGAGTAACTTCTTAAGAAACTAGAAAATGTGTTTCAGATAACCAAAATTATAGGAAAGACATCAGCATAAAGACTGGTGGTAAGCTCTAAATATATACTTGTACAACAAATTAACAATAATTGAGAAATAGAAGGGAAAGGGGAAAGTAAGTAATAACTATATGGTCTGACAATATAGGAATAGTATAGGTATTTTTTTAAAAAGCAGGAAGAGCTCTTCCAAAAATAATTTTTACAGTACTTTCATAATCATAGTGCTAAAAAATACTCACATTGTTTATGTTAAATTACTTTGTGTGTAGTTTAGGATAAATGGAATGAGTAGTTATGTGGAAACATCTCTAGCATGCTTAACAAGCAGGATCTATGGTATGAGTGACATATTGAAAAGATTAAGTCAAAACCCTGAAGTCTTGAATTTAGAAGCCCTAGTATCTTTTAGTGGGAAACACTATTTTTAGATCAAAATTGCTGCTAGGATGGTTATTTTTTTCCAGGACTTTCAGCGTTCGGAGCTGGAATATATGTCTCTTCTTGATTATACAATGTAAGCCCCTTGGATCTTAAATGCCATTCTGGGAAGAATAAAGGGAAGACAATAGTCCGGACTGGATGAGTCTGAAGATACCGAGAAAATCCTGAAGTGGCGGAAGAACCTGGAATTCAGTTTTCTGCCATCCATGGAACGCCAGAGGTAAAACTCCATTAGGTTATAGAAAAACAAATGTATTTTCTCACACTTGCATTGACGACTGTGAGATTTGTTTCTGCCATATTTCCGTCACTTCAGGGAAAATAAGGCAAGGTCATCAGCTGAGAATGGAAAGGGGCATGAGCTGGTCAGACAGAAGGGACACTGAAAATGGCCATCACAGAGGAGAATGATAAACTTCCCAGGGAAACTGAGTAGGGTGACTGAGCGGTACCTCGTGTCTTTCGAGGTCTGTGGCTGTGAGAAAGTGTTGATAGTGAACCCGATGGAAAGAATATTTTCAATAATTTGCAGGTGAGAAGTTTGACCTAGTCTCAGGTTTAGCCAGCGAAGCACTGTATCATGGAAACGAGAGAGAGGCAAGATTGGTGAGAGTGGACGATCTTGATGTATCGTGCTTTTGTATGTTAGAATTGAAAAACACAATGGAACATATTTTTGTACTGTGTGTATTAAAAAAATATATAAGGTATGGATGCAACATGTCCTCATGGATGTTATTCTTTCAAATGTCCACCTACATACACTGCAGTAGTATCTTGAGCAAAGAGAGAGAATAGGAACGCCTGGGTGGCTCAGTTGGTTAAGCAGCTGCCTTCACTTGGGTCATGATCCCTGGGTCCAGGAACGAGTCCCGCATTGGGCTCCTTGCTCAGCGGGGAGCCTGCTTCTCCCTCTGCCTGCCTGTGCTCTCTCTCTCTCTCTCTCTCTCTCTCTGACAAATGAATAAAATCTTAAAAAAAAAAAAAATGAATTTTGTTGCTCCTAATTTGTTATTAAAAAACAGCATGTTTTATATATAAATTTTCAATGTGAGTTAAAGAAAGTGCTTTGTAGTTTATCATGTTTATTGGGCTTAAAAATCATTGTTTCATTATTGATGAATTTGATTTATTCCCAGAAAACCATGTGACTAAAATGAACTTATCTGTTTCTCACACAGGAAAAATAAAATATAAGCATAACTACACAATAAAGTATTGCTATGGACTGAATGCTTTTCTTCTCAAAACCTACATGTAGGGACACCTTGGTGGCTCTGGTAGTTAAGCCTCTGCCTTCGGCTCAGGTCATGATCCCAGGGTCTTGGGATCGAGCCCCGAGTGGGGCTCCCTGCTCAGTGGAGAGCCGTTTCTCTTTCTTCCTCTGCCACTGCCCGCATTTGTGCTCTCTCGCTCTATCTCAAATAAATAAATAAAACCTTAAAAAAAAGATCTACATGTAGAAGTCCAAATCCCCAAGGTGACGGTATTTGGAGGTAGGGCTTTGGGGAGGTAATTAGGTTTAGACGAGGTCTGCCCTCATGATAGAATCGATGCGCCATCAGAAGATAAAGACACCAGAGCTCTCCCCACTCCTTCATGTTAGGATACAGCAAGAAGGGGCCTTCTACAAGTCAGGAAAAGGGCCCTCACCAGGAACGTGACCACACTGCCACTGTAATCTCAGACTTTCAACCTCCAGAACCGTGAGAAAAAAATGGCTGATGTTTAAGTCAGCCAGTCTCTGCTGGGTGGCTATTTTTTTGTTACAGCAACCTGAGCTGATTAAGATGAGTTTATAATGTATTTTAGTAGGAGTACCTGGGTGGCTCAGTTGGTTAAGGAGCCAACTCTTGATTTCAGCCCAGATCATGATCTCAGGGTTCCTAGGATCCAGCCCCAAGTCGGGCTCCAGGCTGGGGCTCCACATCCCACTCAGTGCTCAGTGGGGAGTCTGCTTAAGAGTCTCTGCCCTCCCCCCCGCAAAAAAAAAGTATTTTAAAATCAGGAATACAACTTATGTTGCAAATACATATAAAGTTCTCCATTTGGAATCTACTATATTTATATATTTTTAAAAATATTATTGGGTAAGATTATTTTTTTAGATTTTATTAATTTGAGAGAGAGAGAGAGCATGAGCAGAGGGGAGGAGCAGAGGGAGAGGGGGAAGCAGATTCCCGGCTGAGCAGGGAGCCCTATGTGGGACCCAGGGATCATGACCTGAGCCTAAAGCAGATGCTTAACCGACTGGGCCCCCCAGGGGGCCCCTACTATATTTATATCTTCCTCGTCAAAAGAAATCAAATGTTTATAGGACATTAAAAATTGTGATTATCTTTTTTAAAGGAAAGACTCATAAAATGTGTTCATAGCTTTATATAGTTTAATTGTATACCTTTCCCCAAGCAGGTTAAAGAAGAACACTGTTATGCACTAGGCTAACTCATTAATTGTATAGGTTCCAGCTAAATCCCATTTCCCACGGGAATCCTTTCCTCGCCCCCTGAGGCTGAGTTAGGTGCCTGTCTAATGTGCTCTCATAGCACCATGAATTTACCTTTGGTCAAGGGGTATTAGAACTGTCTGTCTCTCTGTCTGTCTTTCTACTCATCTATAAACTCTCTGGGGATGGGGTCATGCCTTGTTCATCAAGATATCCCTGGCATGTAGCCCAGCCCTGCTCAAGATAAGAGCCCTGGGTCTATTTGTTGAATGAATAAACAAATTGTTGTTAGAAAGGGCAGTAGCCAACTTGATAACTGCAAAATATACTTTGGAAAATGCAAGGGGTTCCCTCCTCCCTACTCTAATTTTAATCACAATGAACAAGAATAAGAAAAAAAAAAAAAAAAAAAAGGAAAAAGCCAGAGTTTTTTTAAATTGCCCATGTGCTAGAAATGTTGGAAACATTAAAAAAAAAAAAAAAAAATTTAGAACACTAAAGCAAAACAATGAATTTTGCCAAGAAGGAAATAGGACTGTAACATTAAAATCAGCATCGTCATTCCAGAATTTGAAAAGGCAAATATTAGGGGAATTTTGGGAGAATGATAGTAAAAGTTTCTGTTAATACGGAAGTGGGATGAGTACATACACAGTTCATACAGAGATTTGGTTCAAATAATTTCATTTTATGCAAAGCAGCTAGTGAGCCCATTTTGGCACTTTAGTTTGTTGT
Source organism: Potos flavus (assembly GCA_028534135.1). Taxonomy (NCBI): domain Eukaryota; kingdom Metazoa; phylum Chordata; class Mammalia; order Carnivora; family Procyonidae; genus Potos; species Potos flavus. Next base: position 14,805,233 of record CM052886.1, read on the forward strand.
TGTCTTTGTCCCAAATAATGTGCTCTGAGGAAAACTATGAATTGGTTTAAACATTAACAGATGCTGGATTTAAAGAGCGATCGCCCTCTAGACTGCTGATCGCCACGGAAAAACTAAATACACATTCTCTGTTCTGTATCAAGTTTGAAGCTATTATACTATGAAGAGATTTCTTATGTTTGAGAAAATTTAAAATATGTGCCATAAAAAGTAATGGCTTAATAGCTATTTCTCTCTCCTTTGTATTTGGAGCTGGTTGACCAATTCAAGAATTGGTAAATTCTTGCTAAAATATACCCAGTATGATGATAATAGCTAGCGGTTCTGGAAGGCTCACTGTGTGCCAAGCTCTATTCTAAAGGCTTTACGGGTCATAACTCATTTAAGCCTCATAGTAACTCCCTGAGACATACTATGTCACTTCTACGGATGCGGAACCCAAGTTATAGAGAGAAACTTGCTTAAGGACACAAGCTAGTAGGTAGGACATGTGGGATTTGAACCTAGCTTTAGGACCTGAGCTCTTAGTCGCAGGCAAAAGCCAGCTTTGTTCAACTGAGCAGAAAAGGACTTTATTCCAAGGACTGTGGGCAGCCCACAGAACTTCTGGGACTGCTGGAGAGGTAGGCATGAGGATAAAGAGACAGGAACAACCCCCCAAACCACAGCACGGAGCTGCCCTGTGGAGAAGCCCACCATCCCTGCCACCGCCACGGGCCATATGCTGGCACAATAAACCTTTTGCTCATTTTCGACATGAGCAGCCAACGGAAAGTCTCTCTTGCTCTTTTTTTATTTTGTATAAACCAAACTGACTATTTTACCGACGTTATTCCACCTTCCACTGAGGCATAAAATTGTACTTCTCAGCACTTAACGAATAAACTGGATCAAATAAATGTGGCGAAGATGGTTCTCTATAGTGACGTATTGTTTTTGAACTAAAGAAGTAGAGGATGTGGCCCAGGGGAAAAGGGGTGCAAGAAGACTGTCAGAGTTCGCTGGGCTTTTAAAAGCCTTGTGATATCTTCTCCATCACTTTTGGCGAGCGCGTGTGGGCATCAGGGAGATGCATAGTTAGGGAACAAAGCCTAATTTAAGGGACAAGGAACCCCTAGGAGCAGGTCTCTGATCAAAGATCAGGTGCAGAGGGTGAAGTCTGGTTTTTTATGAAACAGTTAAACCTGACCTCCATATCACACAGGAGCCAGAAAGCTGTCTGCATCCGCTCCTGAGGCTACATTTGCTGACGCCATGTTGGTGGCTTGAAATAGGTCATGGGGCACCTGTTTATACCACAGAGATTGGCAAACAAGTCCACAGCACCAACTGTCAACCTTTTACCCATTAGTAAGATGTACTATTGACAGAACTGCTAGAGAGGAAATGGAAGGGTTCCAAGCACGGGGTTTCCATTTCATTAAATCCAATACTGTATTCCAAGCAAAGACACCTATTGGGCTTATTCACTTAACATTTGAAAAGTCATAGAGAAGGATGAACCTCAAGCTCCTTGGAAATTTATTTATTTATTTTTTAAGATTTTATTTATTTACTTGACAGAGAGAGACACAGGGAGAGAGGAAACATAAGCAGGGGTAGTGGCAGAGGGAGAAGCAGGCTTCCCACTGAGCAGCGAGCAGGGAGCCCAATGCGAGGCTCCATCCCAGGACCCCAGGATCATGACCTGAGCTGAAAGAAGATGCTCAATGACTGAGCCACCCAAGCACCCCTGGAAATTTATTTTTAAATGAATAACTAGAATAGCATCCCCCGTTGATACACTTTAACAATACAAGTAATTAGATTTCAATGTATTGTACTTCATAAACAATAGCTAATAAGTTCAATATATATATGAGTCAAAGATCTTTTTGAGAATGTTCATTTGGAGGATAGAAAACAAGAGAGATCACCAAAAAATGGATAGAAAGAATATTCGCAGTTTGCAGTAACCACCAGAGCACTGAAATAAGAATGAATCAATCAAGGTATCCCTAATTATTGCAAAAAATGAACGGATCACAATCAGCCCAATGTATGCACGGGTCCCTCTCTCCTTATACGACCTGCATGTACTGCGCCCACCCCCGAGCTGCTCCTAAAGGGAAGAGGACATTCAGTCACAACCTTAGCACAGCCGGCCGCAGACAAACAAATGAGGTGGCAAGGAGTGTCAGGAAGAATCACAGACTCCGATGGGGCAAAGACATCAAAATAAACTCTACTTTGTTGCCAAAAGTGACACCCAAAGATCAAGGAGAAAGGTAGAGCTCAGTTTCCGACCCCTGTGGTTTCTTCCCTGATGACCCACAGGTTGCTTACCCTTGATGAAACTCACTGACCATCTGTGTCTCATCTGTAAGATGTTATGACAATTCTCAGGGTGTCAATAGTTGTGTCAAGGGCTTGAGCAGCCTCCACAACATAAGCTAAGCAGACACAAGGGTGGTCATGACTCAGAAGTCACATTAAAAATGCTGTCTTTTAGGATTTCCAGACACAGAGAAAACATAATTACTCCAAACATGAAGGGCAGTGATATGGTGTTTTTTATTACGGGCTTCTAGGACTGCCAAGGCTGATACCATCTGTGTGTGACAGAAGGAATCTTCCGTGATGATTATTATCTCCCTCTCTGAGGGAATGTTATGCTGTTATATTAGTCTGCAGGGGCTGCCATAACAAAACACCTTCAACTGGGTGGCTTACACAACCGAAATTCATTGTCTCATGAATCTGGAGGCGAGAAGTTCAAGATCAAGGTTCCAGTTGACTTGGTTTCGGGTGAGTGAGCTCTCTTCCTGGCTTGCAGATAGCTGCCCTCTTGCTATGTCCTCATGCACACAGAGAGAGAAAGAGAGAGAGAGTACATGAGAGAAGGTGGGGAGAGAGAGAAAAAAGGGACGGAAATGGAGGGAGAAAGAGAGGGAGAGAGATAAAGGGTGGGAGGGAGAGAGAGTGAGGGAGAGAGGGAGGGTGAGAGAGCTCTCTGGTGTATCTTCTTATAAGGAAAACAATCCTCTTATATCAAGCCTCCACCCTTACGACCTCATTTACCTTAACTACTTCCTTAGAGATCCCATCGCCAAACGTGGCCACAATGAACATTAGGGCTTTAATACATGAACTTGGGCGGAGGGCACAAACATTCAGTTCTTAACAGCCATTTGTCCACAGCAGTCTGGAACAGAGGGTCATTCACTATCTGGAGTCAAGCACTGGGCACAATATCTCTTATTGAAATTTAGTCCTCCTATAGATTTTCAGCTGAGTTTTCCCTTAGAATGAGGAAAGAGACTGAAGACAAAGATTTCCCTTTTGTTTTCCAGGTTGTCAGGCTGTGCAAAATAGGGAAACGGGGAAAGACAGTACAAATGAAGGGGTAAGGTCCAAAAGGGGGCAGGGCAAATCCTATGCAACGATTTTAACTGGTCCATTGTTGTTGGGGGCACCCTACCCCTGCAAAAGAAAAAGGAAAAAAAAAAAAAGGAGAGAGAGAGACTTTGCGCTGGGGCCCAGAGTCCCTCTTAGGGCCTTGTGATTGGTGAGTGGAAACTAAGCCAGCCCTGCTGTAAAGTTAGGAAGTCTCTGCCCAGGTCTATCCTAAAAAATCTGAGTACAGACTATCAGGGGGAACTTGCCATAGCCTAGGCAACGAGGCTGAGAAAAGAACTCAAAGGGTTTAAGGATAATCTCCAATTTTAAAAATTAGGGATAAAAGTTTAAAATCATTTTTTAATTAAAAAACGTTTTTTAAATTCCCCTTCAAGAGAAATCCTAACACTGTCACCCCCGTGATGAGTGCCCAGCCAAACCGTTGGAGTTGTTATGGAAACACATCCAGTGACTGCCATCCTAGGGACCTGGGTATTGCTCTGGGTGTTTTCATGGAGGACCCAAGCCTGAGGCGACCTCAATTTTGTTTCATCAGATCTTTAATTTTCTTTGAGCAGTCTGATTTTTGTTGTTGTTGTTTGCTAACATGCAGGCTTTGCCCACTGTCTAATTTTCCATCATTACAGAGGGTGACTCTGTACTAGCTATTTGAATGAAAGGCAATGTTTTATACTGACATTTTAATCAGTGGAACTTACTGCCATAAAAATCTCTGTGAGACAGTAATGATTTGCAAAACCTAATATTACATCTTCTGTAGAGTCTGGCATCTGTGTATAATTGACCGATTTATTAGATGCTTGTGGTTCATTGATTTTCTAGACAGAAAAAAAATTGGGATTGCAGTTTCTAGCTGCTATTTTCTTCAAATTGATCATGTTGCCTCTCATAAATGTTCCCTTTGTTCCCCTCATGCTCTTACTTTTGCACAAAAGAAACTGTATTATATACAGTGTGGTGTCATTGGCCTTGGAATTAGAGTCAGAGTTTTGTTTTTTGTTTTTTCCTGCAGAAGCTCTTTTGTGCTGCTGTTGCAAAGTATTTTGAAGGCAGTTTTACTCAAAGGAATTTTCCTCACAAAAGGCTGCTTATTTTCTAAATATACATCTCTTTAGTCTAGCATTATCCCTACGAAAGGAAATTTTCTGAAAGCTATTTTGCTTGATTTATAATGATGCCAAACAAATAGACATTTATTGACAATTCATCTTGGGAACCACTGCCAATGGAAGGATGAATTTCGAAAACATTTTCTTTATACTATTCCTGATAATAAGATATTTCTGGCTTGAATGGTGGTTTTACTAAAAGAAGTCACAATATTGAAACCTAAGGCCACAAAATGATTAAAAGATTGAAAGTAAACAGTTGTCCCTTACATAAAATACAATGCAACATATGGGAGGAGGCAGGCCTGTGTTTAATAGATAGGAGTTGAGGATTACTCATTCTTGCTGAGCTTATGAAAAAAGCTAGAAGTAAGCAGAAGTAAGGAAAAACTAGAAATAAGGGGGATACTTACTAACTAATTTTATGAGGCCAGCAGAACTCTTATACTAAAACCAGACAAAGACATTGTAAGAAGGAAAACTACAGACCACTATCTCTCATGAACACAGATGCAAAAATCCTGAACAAAATATTAGCAAATAGAGTCCAACAATATATAAAACTATTTATAAACCATCCAGGTATGCAGGGCTGGCTTAACATTTGAAAATAATTAATGTAATCCATCATTATAACAAGTTAAAGAGGGAAAATTACATGATCTTATCAATAGATTCAGAAAAGGCAATTTGTGAAATCTAATACCCATTTATGATTAAAAAAAAAACACTTAGCAAATTAGGAATAGAGAGGAACTTCCTCAAATTGATAAAGAACAAATACAAAAACCCTACAGGTAACATATTTAATTGTGAGAAATTAGATACTTCCCTTCTAATATCAGGAACAAGGCAAGGATAACCACTCTCACTATTCTTATTTAACATTGTACGGAAAGTCCTAACTAATGCAGTAAGACAAGAAAAGGAAATAAAACATATACAGATTGGGAAGGAAGAAATACAACTGTCTGTTCACAGCATGACTGACTATGTAGAAAATCCCAAAGAATCAGCAATAACAACAAAAACCTCCCAGAACCAATAAGCAGTTATAGCAAGGACACAAGATACAAAGTTAATATACAAAAGTTCATTGCTTTCTTGTATATCAGCAATGACCAACTGGAATATGAAATTAAGAATGTAATACCACTTATATTAACACCCCAAAAATGAAACACTTAGGTATAAATCTGACAAAATATATAGAAGATATATATGAGGAAAACTAAAAATGCTCCGATGAAAGAAATCAAAGGAGATTTAAGTAGAGAGATATTTCATGTATGTGGATAGGAAGACTTAATACTGTCAGGATGTTAATTCTTCCCAACTTGGTGTACATATTCAGTGCAATCCCAACCAAAATCCCAGCAAGTTATTTTTTAATATAGACAGTATAGTTCTAAGCCTTCTATGGAGAGACAAAAGACCCAGAATAACCACCGCAATATTGAAGGAAAAGAACAAAGTCAGAGGACTTACACTACCCAACTTCAAGATTGACTATAAAGCTACAGTAATTAAAATAGTATAATAACGGCAAACGAATAAACAAATAGAGAAACAGAACAGAATAGAGAGTCAAAAAATAGACTGACACAAATCAAGTAAACTGATCTCTAATAAAGGAGCAAAAGGCAATTCAATGGAAAAGGAGAGTCTTCAACAGATGGTGCTGGGACAACTGGACATCCACTTGCAAAGAAAAGAAAAAAAAGGAAAAAGAAAGAAAAAGAGCATCCAGAAACAGACCTTACTCTTTTCACAAAAATTAACTCGACATAGATCACAGTACTAAATGTACAATGCAAAACTATAAAACTTCTGGAAGATACCACAGAGAATATATTGGTGACCCTGCATCTGGCAAGGACTTTCTAGATACAACACTCAAAGCACGATTCATGAAAGAAAAAACTGATGTTGAATTTCATGAAAATTTAACATTTCTGCTCTGTCAAAGACACTGTTAGAGAATGAAAGAACAAGCCCCCAACTGGAAGAAAATGTTTGTAAAACATATATCTGATAAGGGACTGCTATCCCAAATATACAAAGAACTCTTAAAATGTAACAATAAGAAAACAAAAGAACTCAATTTAAAATAAGCAAAAGATCTAAACAGATGCCTCACCAAACACGATATACAGATGGCAAAAAAAAGCATATGAAAGGATGTTCAATATCATATGTCATTAGGGAAATGCAAATGAAAACAACAATGAGCTATTTCTACATACCTATTAGAATGCCTACAATATATAAACTGATATTATCAAATGCTGGGTGAGAATGTGCGTATTACCAAAGGCTGGGAGAGAATGTGCAGCGACAGGAACAAGCTCTCATTCAATGTTGGTGGGAATGTAACTTCGTACAGTCACTTTGCAAGACAGCTTTACTTTCTTACAAAATTAAACATTCTCTTACCATATGATCCAGCAATTATGGTCCTTGAGATTTACCCAAACCAGTTGAAAACTTATGCCCACACAAAAACCTGCATGTAAATGTTTGCAGCAGATTGATTTAAAGTAGGTTCCAAGCCCAACACCGAGCCCTATGCAGAGCCCAATGCGGGGCTTGAACGCACGACCATGAGATCAGAGACCTGAGTTGAGATCAAGAGTCAGATGCTTAACTGACTGAGGCACTAAGACAACTGGCAGCTTTATTCTTAATTGTCAAAACTTGGAAGCAATCAAGATAGACATCAACAGAAGTGAATAAAGTATGGTACATCCATACAAGGGAAAATTATTTAGCAATAAAAATAAATGAACTATCAAACCACAAAAAAGCATGGAGGAACCTTAAATGCGCATTGCTAAGTCAAAGAAGCCAGTCTGAAAATGGTCCATATTATATGATTCCAACATTTAAGACATTTTGAAAGAAGTAAAACTATGGAGACAATAAAAAAATCAGTGGTTGTCAGAGGTTTAGAGGTAGGATGGGAGAGATGAATAGGTGAGGCCTGGGGGATTTTTAGGCCAGTGAAACTATTCTGTATATTATAATGCTAGATACATGTCAGTATGCATTTGTTAAAACCCACAGAATGTACAGCACAAAGAATGAACCCTAATATAAACTATGGAAGTTAATTAACAATAACGTGTCAATATTGGCTCATCGGTTATAACAAACACACTATGATTCCAAGGACTCAAGATGATCATAATAAGGGAAACGGTGAAGGGAGGAACCCTATGGGAACTCTGTCTTTTCTGCTCAGATTTTCTGTAAGCCTAAAACCACTCTATAAAATTAAGTCTACTAATTACAATTAAAAAATAAAACTTTCAAAATCAATTTTTAAAAAGGGCAAGGGGAAAAAATTAAAAGGGTCAGGGGAGAAATGTAGCTATATAAATATATAAACTTTGGATAAAAGGGAAGCTTCAGCATTAAACACAGGAGCACACAAAAGGGGACCTAGACACATGAAAAAATTATTAAGAACACCTATATTTTGTGATAAATTTGACAAATACCCAAAAAAGGCAGGAAAATAAGCAGCCAGAAAGCAAATTACATATGTACTCAAAATCAAAGAAATGTCATCACAACGCGCTAAAATGAGCAACCTGAAAGGGTCACAATGGAAGCAAAGGAACCAATAACCTTCCAGAATCATCCCTGCTGAGGCTGTGTACCAGTTGGGCAGCCAGCCCACTCTACAAGTGTCCTGTGAAAGTCAACTGCCGCAGCCCCTTCCCGGCTCGGCCCAAGTCGTCTGGGTCTCTGTCCCAATCTGAGGACAGGATTTGCAAGCGTGGAGGGCTCGAGGTCAGACAGAGAATGTCACCAGCCGGGGTTCCCACAGACCAGTGGATGACCGAGGACAGGTAGCGACTACTCAGACTGTAAACTAGAGGGCAGTTGAGCACAGATACGGTGTGTAAAGGAGCTCTGGTCACTCCGCATGGGCCAGCTCTGACCCTTCCTGGTGATGAGACTATGAGAATCACACGAGAAAAATGAATGAATATGTCAGCTGTCAATATTCTCTGTTTTTTACTTTACTACCTACCAAATCGATTCTCCGTTTGGCCCCTTTGTGTTGTTAACTCCATTGGACAAAATGGAAGACTTTTGTTTTGTTTTTCTGCACAGGATGCTGCCTTTTCTATCTCTTCTTTTCTTTTCTTTTTTTTTTTTGACATTTTAATAATTTGTAGGTGTTTATTACGGAAAAAATTCAAACATATCCAGTAAACAGAATAGTACAACGAACTTCTTTTCTTACAATGCTGCTTCTGTCCCCTGCCTAGATTCTGGGTCTCCAAATTCCAGCCCAGGCTCAGCAAGCTAATGTTGCTTTTTTTTTTTTTTTTAAGATTTTATTTATTTATTTGACAGAGAGAAACACAGCGAGAGAGGGAACACAAGCAGGAGCAGAGGGAGAGGGAGAGGCAGTCTTCCTGCCAAGCGGGGAGCCTGCTGCGGGGCTCAATCCCAGGACCCTGGGATCATGACCTGAGCCCAAGGCAGACGCTTAACGACTGGGCCACCCAGGCGCCCCATTGCTGCTTATTTTTAAATCCAGAGAGCAACGCCTATGTAACAATGTACCTAAATGTACCTCTGTGTGTGTATATTACGTACTTAACACGCCAATGCCTCTATGGCTTTACTGGACCCGCCGGGTTAGGACAGCAATTATTTAAAAACCCCTGGAAAAAGAGAAATAACATTCTTTATGTAGTAGCGATGTGGAAGTTGCATCAAAATGAAAATGAAACTAACTTTATTTAAACAAGTAAGAGGCTCTAGGTGGTTCTCAAGAGACAATTCCTCGGGCGGTCACATAGATAATGGATATGGAACAGGCTCTCGGATCTAAGGAACCTGGAAGCAAAAGCCTGCTTTTGGACTCCGGCTCTGGAACCACACAGTTGGGAGGTGGGCGGTGGGAGCAATTTTGCATCTGCTTCTTCACAGCCTGGTGACTGGGCAGAATTTTATGGTCAATAGCAGCACAAATTTGGCAACTGTACACTTGAAGTCCAGAAACTGAATCACCGAAACAACCCAGGGAAAAAACAGAGAGAAAAATGGGGGAAATAAGACTCACCCAATAACTGGAAAATAAGATTTTTTAAACATAGAGGTTGGAGAGAAGGGCAAACTTTGGGTCAAAAACAAAAAGGGAATTAAAAAAAAAATGAATAAAGCCTTGAGGAGGGGAGCATTGTGGAGAAATAGAGTTTCCAAGGCTTCAGGAAATGAATGGGATGCATTTCAGAAGATCCAGAAATTGCACAAGTGTTCTTTGGAATTAGTACAAGATTAAATTAGAGATGCGAAGATAAGGAAATGTCAAGGACAGAGTGACTATTCTCTGTATCTGAAATATTTGCTTTGTTAAGGAAAGAAAAGAAAAAAAGACAAGAAAAACCACAAGTGTTCAAGGAAACTTTTCATTCAAAGATATACTTAAGGTACTTGAAACTAGCCCAATATTTAATATCCTATTCAAATTATAAGAAGAGAAACACCAGAAATCAACATACCTAATTCTGAAGAAATCACACTTATTTATTATACTATCGTATCAGTGGATTTACAAGCAGCAAGCCAATTACTGCTGCTATTGCTTTAATCATCAGTAATAATAACAGATGCTCCTTTTTAATAAAGAGCTAGGTTAATAGAGTAAAGGGACTGACCTAGATTCTCCAGAGTATTGAGTGTCAGAGTTCATGTTCATGTGTTCATGTCAGAAGAATCCTTAACACCTAAATAATTTATTTAGAAAAGAAACTTTTTGTTGTATAATCACATTTTATCACCCTAACCCGCAAATTTCTCCCTGCATAGTGGTTCAAAGCTTAGACCCTGCTATCAAGCTGCCTGGACTCGAATCCAGGCTCTGCTCCTTACTTTCTGGGTGACCAGAGGCAAATTACCTATTCTCTGTCCCTGTTTCTGCATCCATAACCCGGGGGGTATCAATAGTACCTACTGTAGAAAGTTGTTGTCAAGAGTAAAAGAGTTACAACAGTGCACTAGGTAACTGATGGCTAGTGTGCCATGGATTTAACAGCTTAAGGAGCAACTGCCCCTCTACTCACCCTTTCCACCCAGAGTCTATGGGACCTCAGGGGTCCGGACATTCCCCTATGCCTGGCAGAGGATGCAGAGAATGCAGACATTCCCTGGGCCGTAGATCTACCAGGAAGAGTTCCAAAAGGAGTCAAGATGATCCCCAAGCAAGGCTGAGAGGTGAACCCTCTCAAGGTGGCCTGATTATAAATAGAGGCAGGCCTCAGAAGAACTGCGGCACTGTGGGAGCCACGATAGGGCCAAGACACCAGGCAGGTGACCCCTGGGCCTTGAGAACGCTGAAAGCAAACTGGGAGGTATTCTACTGCAGCCATGTGAGCTGAAGACACAGTAAGTACAGTCACCTAGAGGGTTGAGCTGCCCTCCAACCAAAGGTCAACAAGGACAGCAAGGACTACCAATAGACTTAGGCTGGGGGATCTTTGCAATCTTCGGGAAACTTCTCCAACACCCAGATATTACCAGGTGAAGGGAAGGAGGAGAGATTCTCTGAGAGCGTGAGCATTTGCCCCTAGAGAAGCTGGGTTATGTTAAATCTGAATCAAGTTCTTCTTGAATGGTAAGATCAAGTTTTTTCAATGGTCAGCAGAAATAGAAGCTTAAGGAAGAGATAAGTTCAAGAGGAAGGAAGGAGGGAAGGAGGGAAGGAGGGAAGGAGGGAAGGAAGGAAGGAAGGAAGGAAGGGAGGAAGGAAGAAAAGAAAGGAGGGAGGAAGGAAAGAAAGGAGGGAGGAAGGGAGGGAGGGAGGGAAGAAGGAAGGAAAGGGCAGAGCAGAGAAGAAGGAAGGAGAAACTGGCCATTGTGACACTTCTCAGAGAGCCTGTTATTGCTAAGGTGAACATCGTTTCCGTTTGCCCAGGCTGGTTCTGCTTGACTCCTGTTCTAGAATAACTGAATAGCATCCTTTTCACTCTCAACAAGGTTCCAATGTGGATGATTTGCAAGGGTACCCTAGTTATAATCCACTCGATTGTACATGCTTTGTCCAGAATTTCCAAGAGTTGGTATACAGGTTTCTACCACCCAAAAAAAATTAACCCTCACTATCAAAATGGAGCTGAGCCACTAATAGGGGTGCAGAGTAGAGGCAAGCTCTCAGAAGCAAAAGAAATGCCGAAGAGGAAGAGCTGTGGTATCTCCCGGTGAGGTGCTGGAGAAGAGCTTCACCCGGCATGAAGCCCAAAGGGAATTAGACAAGGTGGGCTCAACATTTCAAGGTAAGAACTCTGAGTAACTGACCTTGACTTTTCTCCTGGGATGCAAAGACTTCCCCATGAGATGACTATGACTACGACAGTGTGATGCCGATGGCGGTAACCAGAGCTGCAGCAAGGCAGCTAGGGGCCAGTCAGGGACAATCGGGGAAGCAACTCCCTGAGCCCCCCTGCTCTGCCCAGGGATGGACGCCGACATGCCACTGGAAATCAGAAGAATCGGAAGGAAGGGGATGTGATGGGCTTCAGAATAAGATGGATTCCTGGCTGGAAAAATTTTTTTAAAAGATTTTATTTTTATTTATTTGACAGAGAGAGAGACGGCAAGAGAGGGAACACAAGCAGGGGGAGTGGGAGAGGGAAAAGCAGGCTTCCTGTCGAGCAGGGAGCCCGATGCAGGGCTTGATCCCAGGACCCTGGGATCATGACCTGAGCCAAAGGCAGACGCTGAACGACTGAGTCATCCAGGTGCCCCCTGGCTGGAAATCTTTAACTTGCCAGTGACAGAAAGAATATTTGGCTCTGACGAGGTCGTGTGCTGCTGGGGAGTGTATGGAGTGCTGTAACCGCGAAAAGTCATCAATACTGCAGGGAACAGTAGTCTTGGAGAAAGTCCAAGAATCTGTAGTCGGTGGTTCTGACAGGATATTTGGTCTACATGCTCACACTTGGGAGGAAGGCTGAATGCTGCTGGAATTGAATTTCAAGGCCAAAAATTCAGTATCAAAGATGGAGATTCTTCTTCGAATTGGAGGAAAAAAATCCAGCAATCATGTTAACATAAGCAATCTTGGTCAGCTGAGGTCTGGTTAAATCAAAGCAATTCAGTTTTCAATGATGGTCAACAACTTTTCCCAGCTCCATTTTATATCCTCATTCATCAGGCTACTCACTGTATTTATTTTGCATTTTTATGTCATATTGTTTATCTAATTATAAACCACATCATAAATGATAATTATTGAAATATATTTGGCTCTTCCTGCTTTTCTTTTAATCCTTTTCCAAGAAGAGACATGAACTTTGGGATTTTTCCTTCACAGAGAAGTTTATGTTTCAAAGTCAGGTGGAAATTGCCTGAAGACGACCTCCCTTTCTGGGTTTTGTTTTTGAAAATAAAAAATTAAGAGATTGTTGAAAGAGGAAAGAGAGATAGGTATCCAGTTTTGGAGTGAGAAAGAAGAGAAGACACAAGAGAATGGTTAATGCAAGAAGGAAACAGTAGTGAGATTTTAACATTTAGTGATTGAGGGAGGGTACAGAACCTCAAAGGGGCTTGTGTGAGGGACTCCGGCCTCTAAGTCCCTGCCCCAGGGGCACTAAAACTGTGGAGCAATTTCCAAGGCCTATAAAGTCACAGAAAACTGTAAGCTAGGGGGCGGGCAGCGCAGGCCATTCAGCCATGGAGTTTTCCAAATGTTCTGCTTTGTCATAAGACCTCAGAAGCCCTCAAAAGATCCTGGCTGACAGTGGGGGAAGATAGTGGGAAACAGAGAATGGAGTTCTAATAATGACTGTAACTAGCTTTCCTCTCAGAGTTAGATTTGATTTGATTTTTGAAAAAATAAAGTTAATGATACGTTTCATTTCTGAACATGGTACAGGAGGGCAAATATCGATCAAAAAGATAAGCTACGAAAAGGAAATTCACTAGGAATGGTACATATTTGAAGTGCATAAAAGCAGTTCCAAACCTATTAATATTTTAAATTCGGCTCTTAGAGTTGCAAACAACTACTGGAATTGATGAATTCAAGTTTTACTTCTTATTATTCTAGTCTCTTCTTAGTGGATGTTCTAATGAGCCATGTGTTTAGGAAGGAGCGAAACCAATGGGGAAACAGACTGGCTGCAGAAGAAGACTATTGACCAGTTGGCAAACCAGCATCTAAATTATAGAGGAGGTTAATATTCAGTTGTTGTTTTTTTTTTAAAGTAGGCTCTATGCCCAGTGTGGAACCCAATGCAGGGGTTGAACTCACGACCCTGAGAGCACGACCTGAGCTGAGATCAAGAGTCCCACACTTAACCAACTGAGCCACAGAGACACCCCAATATTAAGATGTTTTAATGCGAGCATTATCTGTATTCCAATAGGGACTACTGACTATTTAGCTATAGTTCAACCTCTGAATGGGCTTGTGGGTTATTTTTTTAATGTTTGTTTTCCAAATTAAGGATCCCTTTTAATTGATGTTATTTTAAGGACTATTGACAAAAGGTCCTCTAATATAATTTTTCTTTAACATGGGATAGAGTTTTTGACTGTGAAGAATGGAATTCTGGCTCTTTTGAATAGATGTAAGGTAGCACGGCTTGTCATCAGGTAACTCAAACAGCTCATGTTCAGCAGAAACGAAGATTATATCTTTTCATCACAACCTTTTTGGAAAGGTGCTATGGATGCATTAGTTACATTTTACTTTAGCATCCAAGAGGGGGGAAAATTGACTAAGAAGCAGGTTGCCCACGCCCATATGAAAGATTCCACTTTCGCATTAGTATGTTAAGTATCTAAGTATAATTTTTACTCTTTTTAAGAGATATCTGCCCAGTTTCAGTGGGATTTCCCCCAAGTAAATTATCCAAATTGAGTATTAATCCTTAGCATTGGTCACTTCCCTTACACTTCTTTTTGTTTGTTTGTTTTATTTAAGTAATCTCTACACCCAATGTGGGGCTCAAACTCACAACCCTGAAATCAACAGTCTCATGCTTCTCTGACTGAGCCAGCCAGGCACCCTTCCTCACACTTCTTTAAAAAAAAAAAAAAAAAATTATTTATTTATTTTAGAGAGAATGTGGTGGGGGTAGGGGGCAGAGGGAGAGGGAGAGAGAAAATCCCAAGCAGACTCCACACTGAGTGTGCAGCCGGACGCAGGGCTTGATCCCCTGACCCTGAGATCAAGAGTAGGATGCTTAACTGACCGAGCCACCCAGGCACCCCCCTCCTTACACTTCTAATCTAGTTAGAAGAATTTTCTGAAGAAAATGACTTTCTAACTGAAGACTCCTGACTTCAGCCAGGCTCCTCTGGAGAACAGGGTCTTTACTGAGTCTCTACAAAATCTAGGATTGTTGGCATGAACTTGTTCCTGTGGGGCCAGCAGGCCTTCATCAAAGCTGGTCATGAGGAGATAGACCTTGGATGTGAAGCCAGGTGAAAAGTAATTCAACTCACTGCCTTGGACTCTGTGGGTCCTTTGAAGATTTTGTTTCATTGAAGTGAAGTTGAAGATGAGCAAGCAACCCAGCCTTGCTAACCCCATTTAGCCTCTGCTCTGTTGGCACAAAGTACAAAAAAGTCCTCATTATCCAAGAATAATTGGTACCAGAAAAGAGCCACTTAAAAGTGAATCTGCACAAAAAGGGAAGCAACTTTTAATAGTAAATAGCAAATAAAAAAGAAAGTTTTATTAGGCTTTTATCTTGAAAAATGAAGCTAAAATTATGAATATTAGTTTTATATGACACTTTGAGGTTATCACTTCATCCACATAAGAATTCTTAGGATAAAGGAGGAATTAGGCTTCACTTGCTTTTTGGGGGGTATAATATTTTTTTTGCAACAAAGTTAGCTCTTAGCATAGTTCGACATTCTTCACATTTGACTTTCACCGCAAACTAGAAAGAGGGTCATTTTTCTCTGCAAATATATTCAAGGATTGCCTCCTATTTTATAAGATCTTTTCTCAATCCTTTGATATTCAAGTCACTCTTTTTCAAAGTATCATCATCCCCATCAACTTCCTGTTCTTCAGCTGTCAACTCTCTGCCAGAAATTTACTTGCCAGTGGCTCTGTGAGTGGGAGGAGTGAGTGGTTCTTTAGATTCAGTGACTTTATGAAAGTCTCTCTATGTGGTAAGATTTGCCATTGTCTTTAGTTTATTTGCCTTGTATGATAGAATGTTAATAACATCAAACTACCATGAATATTCAGGCAATCGCAGGTTTTGAAACATATCAAAAACTATTTGAGTAGGAACTCTTATAAGTGTGGTCAGTTTATTGTTAAAAATGTTCAGGTTAGGGGCACCTGGGTGGCTTAGTCAGTTAAGTGGCTGCCTTTGGCTCAGGTCATGATCCCAGGATCCTGGGATCGAGCCCCGCATTGGATTCCCTGATCAGCGGAGAGCCTGCTTCTCCCCCTCCCTCTGCCTGCTGCTCCGTCTACTTGTGCTCTTTCTGTATCTCTCTGTCAAATAAATAAAAATCTTTAAAAAAAAAATGTTCAGGTTGTGGGGCACCTGGGTGGCAGTCAGTTAAGCAGCTGACTGCTGGTTTCGGCTCAGGTGATCTCAGGGTCATGAGATCGAGCCCCGTGTGGGGATTCTGCTCAGCACAGTCTGCTTGAGATTCTCCTTTTCTCTCCATCCCTCCCCCTGCTTGCCTGCGCTCTCACTCTCTGTCTCTCAAATAAATAAAATCTTTAAAAAATTTTCAGGTTGTGACATCTTTTGCAATTCCATCACATCAGGGATTCAATGATGACTGTTCAGATAATAAGAATATCTCTGCACATGAACAGACACTTCTCCAAAGAAGACATACGAATGGCTAACAGACACATGAAAAAATGTTCATCATCATTAGCCACGAAGGAGATTCAAATCAAAACCACATTGAGATACCACCTTATACCAGTTAGAATGGCCAAAATCAAGACAGTAAACAACAAGTGTTGGAGAGGATGTGGAGAAAGGGGAACCCTCTCACACTGTTGGTGGGAATGCAAGTTAGTGGAGCCACTTTGGAAAACAGTGTAGAGATTCCCGAAGAAATTAAAAATAGAGCTACCCTATGATCCTGCAATTGCACTACTGGGTATTTACCCCAAAGATATAGATGCAATGAAAA
>CM052886.1:14822390-14843773 GCA_028534135.1 Potos flavus
ATGTACCCAAATGTTCATAGCAGCAATGGCCACAATCGCCAAACTGTGGAAAAAGCCAAGATGCCCTTCAACAGACGAATGGATAAAGAAGATATGGTCCATATATACAATGGAATATTATGCCTCCAGCAGAAAGGATGAATAGCCAACTTTTGTATCAACACAGATGGAACTGGAGGAGATTATGCTGAGTGAAATAAGTCAAGCAGAGAAAGTCAATTATCATATGGTTTCACTTACTTGTGGAGCATAAGGAATAACATGGAGGACATTAGAAGAAGGAGAGGAAAAGTGAATTGGGGGAAATCGGAGGAGGAGATGAAGCATGAGAGACTGTGGACTCTGAGAAATAAACGGAGGGTTTTGGAAGGGAGGGGGGTGGGTGATGCATGAGCCTGGTGGTGGGTAATAAGGGGGGCACATATTGCATGGAGCACTGGGGGTGGTGCATAAAACAATGACTCTTGGAACACTGAAAAAAAAAAAAAACTACCAAAACTGAAAAAAAAAAAAAAAAAAAATCTCTGTACAACCTAACAGCTGAGAGGCGTATGGGTGGAGGGGAAAGGACCCAGAGTCAATTGTTAACAGCTGAAAAACATTTTAAAAAAAACACCTTACCCCTTTATTAAAAAGTCATTTTAAAACCTTGACCTTTTCTTTCCATTTTCCACATTCTTATCAAAGAAGTCAATGAATGTGATGGAAAGGAAAACTGTTTCTATATTGCTATAGAGACAGTCTATGCAATGACAGACCACGTTTGAATGTTCCTGGAAAGACACTGCCAGTTTTATTTTGTTTTAGCACACTCCACTGGCGTTTCTGGTTGTGGCTATCTTCGTACAAGTAGTAATACCCCCTAAATTATAAGAGCACTGAAAAAAATAGCCGCTAATTAAAAATGCTTAATTTAAGATTGTTTAAGGATTGCCGGAGGTCAGCATTTTTCTTAGACATGTATCAAGGCAGAGAAAAGGTGGCTTCTGGTCTGGCAACAACTTTGGGATTTTATCTTGGGAGGACACAGTATTTGGGCCTGATAGACACAGATGAGTGCAGGGCTTGAGCACATGGACGCTAAAGCCACAGTCTGGGTCTGGGTCCCAGCCCAGATCAGCCTTTTATTCCCTGTGTGATCTGAAGCAAGTTACCTAACTTCACTGTGCCTCCCTTTGGGGGGGCTTAAACAAGAGAAATTTATTTTCTTATAGTTCTGGAAGCTGTAATTTCAAGATCAAGGTGTCAGTAGGGTTGGTTTTTTCTGAGGCCTCTCTCCTTGGCTTGTAGATGCCATCTTCTCCCTCATTTTCATATGGTCTTCCTTCTTCAAGTGTGTGTGTCCTAATCTCCTGTTCTTATAAGGACACAAATCATTTTGGATTAGGGCCATTGTAACTTAATTATTTCTCAAAGGCCTTGTCTCCAAATACAGTCATATTCTGAGAAACTGGGGGGGGGGATAGGGTTTTAGCATATGAACTTTGGGAGAAACACAATTCAGCCCATAACAACTGGGTATAGAAGTCTAGTTTTAAAATTATTTTTCTTCAGAATTTTGAAGGCATCAATCCACTACCTTCTAGTTTCCAGTGTTGCTACTTAAAGGTTACAAAGCCATTCTGATTTCAGATCATTTGTGTGTGACATGATCTACCTGGATGCTTTAAGAGCTTTTTTTTGTCCCAGTGTTTTGAAATTTCAATGATGTAAATCTATTTGCAACTATTTGGCTAAGTCCCTGATGGGCCTTTGCAACTGACAAATTTTTTTTCTCAGCTTTACTGAGGTATCATCAACATAAAACATTGTATAAGTTTAAGGTGTATAAAGTGATGCCTTGATATAGGTATATACTTAACAATTACCACAACAAGGTTACTTAACACATTCATCACCTCACATCATTACACTGTGTCTGTGTGGATGGTGAGAACATCTAAGATCCACTCTCAAAGCAACTTTCAAGTATATAATACAGAACTGTTAACTATAGTCACCATGCTGTGCGTTAGAGCCCCAGAACTCATTCATCTTGTACCTGGGAGTTTATACTCTTTGAGTAACATCTCTCCATTTACCCCACCCCCAGCCCCTGGCAACCACCTTGCTACTCTCTGTTTCTTTGAGTTTGCTTTGTTTAGGTTCCACATGGGTGGAAATATATACGATATTCCACATGGGTGGAAATATACATGATACAAGATATTTGTCTATCTTTTTCTGACTTACTTCCCTTAGCATAATGCTTTCAAGGTCTATCTATGTTGTTGCAAATTGTGCCTCACTTTTTTCTCAACAAACAAGAATAGAACGGTGCTTATTAATTAGGGTTGTGATGAAGATTAAATGAATAATATTTATAAAGCACTGAAATAGTGATGACACACAGAAAATGCACAAATAATTTTTTTTTTTTTTTTTTTTTTTTTGAGAGAGGGCACAAGCAGGGGAGGGCAAAGAGAGAGGGAAAAGGAGAGAGAATCTTAAGCAGGCTTGAAGCTCAGCATGGAGTCCCACCTTGGGGCTCGATCTCATGACCGTGAGACCATGACCTGAGCCAAAATCAAGAGTCAGAACCTTAACCGACAGAGCCACCCAGGAGTCCCACAAATAATTATTTTTAAAAATAAATACACAAATATACATCCAGCACAACCTGTTACCTGCCAAAGAAACTGCAGCAGAGGACAATGGAAGGGATTTCTTGGAAGGGCTTCTGGCAGCTTCATATTAACCAACACAAAATCCCTGGCAATTTTACCGAATTAAAGTACACAAGACATATTCAGACTTCAATTTAAAAATTCATAGAACATTGTATATTTTTCTAGCAGAACAAATATGCAATTCTATAATCTATTTTGAGAGGGGTCTGTCCTACTCACTGAGGACATAAGACAAGTTGGGGCTCCAGATTTGCAATGGTCACCACAGAGCCACTGCTCGCCCTTGGAGTCGTGTGGGGGGGGAGGGGGGCACTTTATCAGTTCTCCCCACAGTTGTTCTGACCACAGAGCCTCCTCTCGTCTACAGCATCCACAGACAGCAGGGTGGTGCAGGACTATGTGTCCCCTGATGCTGGCACATGCCTCGGTCACCCCACAGAGCCCAATGACAACAGTTGAGAGTTGCCAGCAGCCTTCACAGGTGATGGATGGATGATGATGCAGTGTCCTGAGTAATGATGAAAACAGCATGAAATAAATGGTATTAGGGCCCTGCAGAGGACACGAGATCTATGTCGTTTTAAACAGAAGAGCTACTGCATGGTAGTAATAATAGTCCTGTTCCTTTCCTCTCATGGCGGAAAAGAAGAAACTAGCCAGGAATGGAAGATTTGACAATAAAGTATGGAAAGATGGTTCCCGAATCCTCACAAGAAGAGACGGTGCTTGGACACCACAAAGAATCTTCTTCTGATTGGACAATAAACACAGAGGTAAGTATCTCTTCTTTACCCTTTATTCTAAATCTTCACTGATAATCTTTATTCTCTAGACCTTACATGGACCAGTGAATTGTGAAACACATTTTTTAATAAAATTGTTTATATAGACAGAGGTCCTGTAAAAGTATTTGCCCAAGGGGTGCCTGGGTGGTGCACTTAGTTAAGGATTGGATTCTGGGTTTCAGCTCAGGTCGCGATTTCAGGGTCATGAGAAGGAGCCCTGCATTGGGCTCCATGATCAGCACAGAGTCTGCTTAAGACTCTCCCTCTCCTTCCACTCCTCATCCTTCCTCTCTAAAATAGATAGATAAATCTTAAAAAATATATATATTTACCTAAGACTCATACCTTGAGGACTGTCCTGGTTGAGTGCTGGCTTGGGAGCTAGACTTCCATTGTTCAGATCCCAGCTCCCCTACTCACTAGCTGTGTGCTCTTGAGCAAGTTACTTAATCTCTCTGATCTTTAGTTTCCTCACATGCAAAATGGGGATGATACATCATAAGTTGTTGTAAGGATTAAATAAATTAATTATATAAAGTCAATGCCTGGCCCACAATATGAACTCAATAAATACTATTATTTTTATCACCTCTGATTATTTCCTTAAGAGGAATTTCTAGAGACAGAACTGCCAGCTCAAAGACTGAGTATTCATATCTTTTGATGGTATTGTGAAACAGCTTTCCTGAAAGTTTGATCATAACATTTTCAAAGCCTGTGGTTTCATCACATCTTAAAGTGGCCTATTTAGATCAACCAAAACAAGATGGAAGAATGGAAAAGGAAAAAAAAAAAAGCAGAGAGTAGAGCCAAACCTGACGAGGAAAAGAGAGGATATAGGAAAAAGAGGGAGATTTTTTAAAAAGAAAATATGAACGAAACTGCAAAATCACCCTTAGCATTTTA
This sequence comes from Potos flavus, assembly GCA_028534135.1. NCBI lineage: Eukaryota > Metazoa > Chordata > Mammalia > Carnivora > Procyonidae > Potos > Potos flavus. Next base: position 14,826,751 of record CM052886.1, read on the forward strand.
AATATTTTATGACTACTAGTTCATGTAGGACTGGCCCCTCTTACTAGAGTCTGATACTTAAAAAGGGGTTTGTCTCTGTTGCCCTTCCATCTCCTTTAACCCCCAGGAATGACTCTTCAAGAGTCAGGGACATCTCTACCAGACTCCACAATATCTGTCTGGGATCTAGCACCGTCTAATAATTAAGGAGATGTATTTACTCTAAGTAATCCCAAGATAAAAACATTAGCCCGATAACATTACATTAAATTCTTCAACCTCAAGCTCTAAGTAAAATTTCAGGAAAAAAATGTATGAAGATTTATTTTTCATAATGTATGCTAGTTACAGAATTCTTTTAAAGCAACGAATTTACCCTTTTAATTCACAAAATCTCTCCAAGTTTCCCTGTAATGCAAGAGCTACTAGAGGGCTCTTCTCTGTGGCAGGAATCATAGATAAATATGATTAAACGTACAGGGCCTTAAATCACTTTCTGGAAAAGGAATGGGACTTATTGACACACACATCATTGAGTAACGCCTAAGCTCAATGCAATTAGCACTAAGGGGCAGCTGGGGTTTTTATATATTATTTTCACTTTTGGAAGGAAAACAAAACAAGACCAAACAACAATTCCTTTCAACACTGCAGTTCTCATTCTCAGTCTATTGCCCGCACATATAGCTCAGTCCCAGCTCACCTCTGGGATGAATTCGGGGTATCCCAGGAAAACAGGATCTCTTCAGAGGGGATGAACGGAAACTAATTTCCGCCATTTCAAAAGATCCCGTGCAACCATAAATACCGGTCTCCTTCAATCTCCTACCCTACCGCTGCCCAGCCTGCAAAATCACGGCTGAACAAAACATTAAATTACATAAATGGGCCAATATTTACTGCCAGGCTGTGCAATAGAAAGTGTTTTGAGGTTGCAGACATTACTTAATCCTTGACAATTTCTCTCTCTTTCTCTCCTTATTGCTCATCTTCATTTTTTATGGGTAGTGCGGATGTTCCTGTTTTCAAGTCGTAGAGCTTCTGGTGCGGCTCTCGTTTTAGTGAAACAAGGGTCTACCTGTTCCCGTGGGCTGCCAGCTACCACAAAGCCTCACGCAGACTCTGCACAGGAGTTTCACGTTCGCTAAGCATCGTGTTTGGTCAGCTTTCAGATCCTCTCCTGTCTACGCATTACTACGGGTGCGTTAGCAAAGAGAAGGGCCGCACCCCTAGTGTGTTCCTTTAGTTTGTGAGAATATCCTTTTTCTCTTCCTATCCCTCTCTCCTGTCTGGACCTCTGGCAGTTTGGCCACAGCTCTGTCTTGGGTGATATACCTCTTTCTTTGAAAAGGACAGACTCCATTTGGGACTTACAATGTGTGTTAGTCTGTGTTCGTTGGGCCCTCCAGAGAAACGGATCTAGTAGGATACACACACACACACACACACACACACACACACACACGCACACACACAGGCTTATAAGGCACTGGAGCATGGAATCGTGAATGCCAAGAAGTCCCATGATCTGTGGCTTCCAAGCTGGGGACCCAGGAGAGCCAGTGGTGTCACTCAGCCTGAACCCGAAGGCCGGAGAAGCAGGAGAGCCGCTGGCACAGAGTCCATCCTGGGTCTGTAGGCCCGAGACATAGACAGATCAATGTCCCAGCTCAAGCAGCTGGGGAGGAAGAGCCAAATTCTTCCTTCCTCCGTCTTTCTGTTCCATTCAGACCCTCGATGGAGTCGGTGATGCCCACCCACATCAGGGAGGGAAGCTGGTCTACTGAATCCACCAACGCGAATGCTAATTTCATTTGGGAACACCCATGTAGACACACCCAGAAATAATGTGTAGCCAAATGTACGGGCACTCCATGATCCAGTCAAGTTGACCCATAAATTACCATCCCAGAATAGGATAGCATGTTCCTGGACGGTTTTGAACCTCATGGCATTTAGAGGCCTTGAGGTACAAGAAAGGCAAAGGGAGGGGCGCCTGGGTGGCCCATTAGGTTAAGTATCGGACTCTTGACTTCAGCTCTGGTCATGATCCCAGGGTGGTGAGACTGAGCCCCGTGTTGGGCTCCACTCTCAGCAGGGAGTCTGCTTCCCTCCTTCTCTCTCTCCCTCTGCCCCTCCTCCAGCTCACACCCTCTCTTTCTCTGAAATAAATAAATCTTAAAAAAAAAAAAAAAAGAAAGGCAGAGGGAATAGAGAACTAGTCAGGCCCTAAGCTAAAAAACACCTCCGTTAGCTCTCAATAAATCAAATCTGTTCTTGTGCTCGCATCTCAGGGGGCATAGGTTGGTGGTTTCGGAGTACATCTGAATGGCTCTCCACCCAACCTACATTTTGCCAAATTTTATACTGAAGTTATAGGTTAGCTTTGACATAGCTGCAAATTTGTTTTCTGAACTATTCTAGGAAGCTTAATTAGGGAGCCCCAAAGGAAACTGAAACATCTCTCTGAAATGTTAGAAAAATCTACTTGTATTTCAATTTCTGAGAAAGAATATATATATATGTATATATACTTATACTACACACACACACACACACACACACACACGTAGGCAGGCCTCATAACACACAGAGTGTATTCTAGAGACCATCTTTGAGATTTAGGATGTTGCTAGTCATACTCTTCCTCCTCTGAATTCTGATATAACAATGTGATACATGCACAGGTGACAGATGGGGCACCCAGAGCACAGCAGAGGCAGAGGGGGAGCGTGGCTTTCTTCTCCTCCCCAGCTGAACCTGGCAGCCCCCGCGGCCAGAGGCAGTGCAGTGGAGAACCTCAAACAGGAGCTGCCCTTCCTGCCGCCTTCCCACGGGGGAAAGAGGACCAGGAGGACAGAGAAACGAGACGCACGCCTGCTCTTTGAGGCCAGGCCCTACCTCTTCCCTGGTTCGCTCCACAGCCGGTGGACTCCCCTCTCTGTCCTATCAAGCAAGTCTCTCTTTCTTCCAGAGGAGAGCTGGCAAAGAGGTGGGGAAAAGTCTGAAGCTTCCTCTTTCAGTAAGTCCTGGACACGGTGGACATGGTGGCGGAGATGGAGGAAGCTCCTTTGTTGGGCATCGAAGTGAGTTGAAGGAAGAAAAGTGCCTTCCTCCAGGACGGATCATTGAAGCTAAAAGGCAAATTTAGTTTTTGATATTTAATGTGAACTACTGGAGAGTGGCCTAAGTGGTAGAGAGGGGTCTTGAAAACAATCATGGTACAATAAAACAATGCCTTAAGTTCTCATTTTACATCTAGACTGAACCATTCTATTTTATTTATTTTTTCTAAGAATTTTTTTTCCTATCTATTTATTTGAGAGACAGAGAGAGAGATACCAACAAAGAGCACTGAGCTGGGAGGAGAGGGAGAAGCAGGCTCCCTCTGAGCAAGAGCTCAGGGATTCCAGGACCCTGGGACCATGCCCTGAGCTGAAGGCAGACGTTTAACGGACTGAGGAACCCAGGCGCCCCCGAACCATTCTACTTTAAATTGGGATTTCTAGGGTGCCTGGGTGGCTCAGTCTGCTAAGCGTCGGACCCTTGGTTTTGGCAGGGGTCACAATCTGGAGGTCCTAGGATCGAGCCCCATGTAGGACTCTGCACTCAGAGAGGAACCTGCTTGTCCCTCTTCCTTTGCTCCTCCCCCACTCTCTCTCTGTCTCTCTTGAATAAATAAATTTAAAAAATAAAAAATAAATTGGGATTTTTTTTTTTTGGAACTTAAAAGCCTGGTCAATTTGTTAACAACTACTCCCCCCACCCCCAACAAATACGCGAAATGATGAAGGAAACACACAAAAGCATTTCCGGGTGATTATATCAAGATGGCATTTTTTTTTTCATCTTTTGGTTTATCTATTTTTTTAAATATTTTATTTATTTATTTAAGAGAGAGAGAGCACGAGCAGAGGGAGTGGCAGAGGGGGAAAGAGAAGGAGACTGTCCGCTGAGCAGGGAGCCCAAATGCGGGACTCAAGCCCAGGACCCCGGGATCATGACCTGAGCCGGATGCACACACAACTGACTGAGCCACCCAGGCGTCCCTGGTGTACCTATTTTTTTCTAAGGCTTCCAAAATATGATTTTTGTAATAAGAGAAAATGAAAATACATGTGTTCAGAGAAAGAGCGTACCCTGAAGCTTCTGAGTATAATCTGATCTAATACTTGAAAGCGGGAAGAGACAAAGTCAACCCATCACTGTCCTGAGAAAACCCTGGAGGCAGATGAAGGACTGGGAATAGTAGGAAGGTAAAGCCAACAAAATTGAGCAAGAAGAACCCTTGATACCCAGAGAATGAGGGCCAGTCATGGTCACATGTCCCCACAAGATGCATGGAAGTATGTTTAAAGGCTGTGAAGAAAATTAAATCAAGTCAGCGATGACAGCTAAATTAACTCTGATTGTTGACATTTTGGGATGTTTACAAGTTGGGCCTTTATAAGCCAGTGGACTTTCCCCAAATAGTCCTACATTTTAATCATTTGTTTAATCCTTTATTTTTTTTTCTTGTTTAAAGACATCTTTTTACTTTTAAAACTTAGAAATATACATTTACGATCTTTTCTTAAAGATTTAATTGTAATTTGAAACATAGAAATGTAGGGATAAGGAGTGAATCTGCCCTAGTCCAAACACAACCACTGTTAATATTGAGAATTTCTTCAGTCAAGGGCATTGCCTTTCTGCATTAGTTTGAGGCCACAGCCACATGCCTTATGCAATGATGGCCATATAAAAAAAAAAGAAACTACAGAGGTTTAGAGATGAGGCCGGATCAGGCAAAGGAGATTTTCTTCTGAGTAGAAGCTGCTGCTGATTTTTCTGTCTTCAATTTAATATAATATTCATGGCAAGGAGATAATTGTCTTGGTTGATTTTCTACGGCTGTTCCTATGGACAGGAACACAGTGTAGTGGGAAGATAATGAGTTTGAGCTAGAGTCCCAGCTCTCCCATGTATGACCGTGACCTTGAGAAGGTTGCTTCTACACCCAGAGTCTTGGTTTTCTTCTCTGTAAGATTAATAATGCCTACTTCGTATGGCAACTGAGAGAATTAAATATAACAACATACTAAAATACTAGGCACACAGTACTTCCACAAATTTTTTTAAAGATTCTAAAATAAATTTAGTATCGCTGGTAAAATTTTACCCATTCATCTTTCCACTTTAACTTCTTATACTTAATCACAGCATTTTAAATCAGTATACTTGTATTTGATACCTAGAGAAAGAATTACTATTCTTAACATGGTTTAGCTGCCTTTCACTAAATTTTGTATTTTGGGTCATGGAAACCCCCCCTCAAAAAATCTTGATCTATGCAAATACAACTCCAAACATCTGGATTAGTAACTATAGGTGTCAGAAAATAGGGACCGTTAAGCCAAGTTTCAGCTGTTCCTTTATTTCAAGAAAAAGATACAGAGTATCGCTGAATTATAATTTGAGGATGACTTTTTTCCTAGAATGTCAACAAAAACGAAGCTCCTCTTAGCTACAGATCAAAAAAAAAAAAAAAAAAATTACCCATGCTCTAATTTATATGCATTGCACCCTTTTAAACATACCCTCAAAATTGAGTGATGAATAAAGAGCATTAAAAAACCATTTAGAAAATGAAGTCACTAAGTGAAATTTTATTTTCATCTTGGAGAGTTCACTTTATAAACTCCTTCCAAGGGAAAAACTCAAATATGAAGAAATCAGATGTCGGATGTGAAATCAATTATTTAGGTGTGGTGGGGCAATAAATGAAATATCTGAGCTTTAAGGAACTCTGCTAGCTGCACTCTCTCCGGATTATCCAGAGCCATTAAGAAGCCTCACTATTTGTCATCATTTTATTTAGTCTTTAATTTTTAAATTTCTGAATTGCCTGGGACCATGTCAAGCCCCAGTGGTCCTCAACAACCAACCAGCGCAGGGTGTCTGGCTGGCTCGGTCCATGGAGCGCACGACTCACAGTAGTGAGTAACACGGTATTGCTAATCAGCGTCCCCATGCTGTATGTTAGATCCCCAAAACATATTTATCGTAGAGCTGGCAGTTCATACCCTTTGATCAACATCTCCCCCTTACCCCCACCCTTAAACCACCATTTGACTCTCTGTTTTTAGGATTTTGGCTTTTTTAGGTTCTGCATGTAAGTGAGAACATAGTATTCATCTTTCTCTGTCTGACTTATCTCACTCAGCATAATGCCCTCAAGACCCATCCGTGTTGTGGCAAATAGGAGGATTTCCTTCTTTCTTTTTTATGGCTGAATAATATTCCTCTGTGTGTGTGTCTGACATTTTCTTTATCTGTTCATCCAGCAACAAACACCTGCGTTGTGTCTGCATCTTAGCTATAGTGAATGATGCTGCAGTGAATGTGGGAGTGCAAATAGCCCTTCACCACCGTGATTTCATTTTCTGAGGACTTCCTGTGACTCTTCTTTAAGCCCACTCTCCTGTTGGGCCGCTGGCAGGGTTCAGATCCCGGAGGGAGATGGAAAAACTATCCTGCTCCTCCCAGGGTTCCTGGAGAGCTGGGTAAGTGGAATCTGCCTGCTATGAATTTGATCTTCCAAGTCTAGACCGTTATTTCTAATCGTCTCTCCAGTGCTATCCCTATGTCCTTCGGAAGTTGGCAAAAGCTTGCCTAAATCACCCGAGGGCACTGCAAGAACATGCCATGGCACGAAGTGGCCCAACTGTCCGTGATCCTCAAGGTTTTTCTCCAGAGAGCCTCATCTGAAGTATCTTCTCCTGTGGAGCTAATTCCTGAGGCGTTGCTCTGAGTTCATTAATCCAATTACTTATGATAAATGGTGCTCTAAGGAATAGAGAACAAAGAAGGGGAGGCTGGAAAGGTCTGAAACACAGCCCATAACCAGGAAAGGAAAGAATGATCTCCCCAGTTAGAAATTCCCTATTTCTCAGAAGCATCTCGACCTCCCATGTGACTGGTTCGGCTCACTGGATTCTCCACTCAGCATGGTATTTGAGGATTTCTCTTCCATCCACGAGCTAAATCCCTTCAAGCCAGGGGCAGTCCCCTGGTTTGCTGCCTCTCTTCTCTAATAATATAATTCTTTCCTATGAAGATGGATTTGAGTAGAAATTCTATAATGCTGCTGTAATATTTCTCTCTTACTCTCCTCCCTCACACTTGCAGTGACATTTGGGCCATTTTTGTTTTAGCATAATGCATGGTCTTGCCATCCATAATTCCAAGGGCAACTATGAATGAAATGAGCATTAAGCACATTAGTTTTCAATGCTCTTAAGGCCATTAAGCATATTAGCAGGTCCATTACTTCATTTTCCTACAGATGTTTTAGTAATAGTGCCCACTGCGATCTCCAGTCATGAAGAAAATGTGACGCCTCCCTAAGCAGTAGCGGCTACGGATATGGGCAGGAGGTAAAGTTCACACGGACCAAATGGGATCATTAAGGGAAAATTATGCAGGCCCCGGCCTGCCAGAGGACAGGAGGGAACATACTGCTCCCTGAAGGAAGACACTAACCTGTGCCCGCTGGGCCACCGACCTCGTTGTATACAGCTCATGAATTTGAAAGCCAAAAAGAGAAAGTCAGAAGTACAGCCTTGAACTATCTCTCTTCTGCCCTTCAAATGGAAGCTGTAGAAGCAGAAGAACCTGAAGCTCCAGAAAAATCTAAAGTCTTCTTGATTTCAGTGTTAAAAAAAAAAAAAAAGGACCGGAAAGATTTAAAGAAACCAAAAGGAAAGAAGCTCTAATTGAAGGAGTCATTTCAGAACAAACATTGGAAACATTTAGCATATTCTTTTAATTAATCAGTTTTAAAGACGGTGCTGCAAATAGTACCTATCTACCTCCTGTGGAAGGAAAAATCTCCAACTTTGATTTCCGTGAACATTTGTTCAGCCCTTACTGAAATGTCTAGTTTACTTATCATAGGAAAACCACCAGGCTCAGTTCCTTTCAGGAAATAATGTACCCAAATGAGAAAGAGACATTCTACAGCAGAAGTGGTGCCAATGGAGTTGGGTGGGAATGTTTTAAACCTTTGCAAGTTACTGTTGGAAAAAGTTAAACCTAATGTAGAATTTCAAACTATAGCTTCAGACTCAAAAGTCCTGGTTTCTGAGTATATCATTTGAAAAAGTGAGGAATACTTATAGCTGTGAGTAACTAAAGACCTCTTCTGAACCGTGATGATTTTTGTTGTTTACTTAAGAGACTGGTCGTCTCAGTGACGGCCCAATAATGTCGTCAGGGAGCCAGACTCTTCCTATTTCACTCTGCCATTCTTAAGTACGTTGGCTTCTTATTCTAGTAACTGCTACCTCATCATCACAACATGGCTACTGTAGCGCTGGGCATCACGTCTATAATCTAATCCAAAAGAGGAAAGAAAGAGCAAGCAGCCCAATAGGTAAAGGCCTATCGCAAAGTCCTTAGAGTAGAGATGGCATCTATCCCATCTTTGTATTGCCACCCTCCCTGGACAAATCCAACAGGGACACATGGATGCTCAAAAATCATGGATTTAAAAGGAAAACCATGTATTATACCTCATTGTGCTTAGCACCACTACTAGTCAGTAGGTTTCTAACTGGGATCACATCTTGAGTGCTCTCCCCACGCTATCCATCTCACCAGCTTGGAACAGACAGCCACAGAGATGCCACTGATACGGTGCCTAGCCTTGCAAACCACAGACCACACAGTGTCACCCTGATAAACAGAATGCTGAGAGGAAAGTACCTCCAAGAGCAAATTCTGTCCTGTTTCAAAATAAAACTCATGAATTAACACCATGTACAGTCAATTTATTACCACGGCTTAGTGCTTGAGGAGATGTTCTTACCATGAGGCATAACTAAAATATCTTTGTTCTTGACTTAAAAATTTTTTTTACCCTCAAAGAGTTATAAAATAAATATGACCAATCCAAAGCCAGACTGTGAAAATGCTGAAAAGTTATGCTCCCTTTCTCCATTTTTAGGCAGTGAGGTTACATGGTTTGTACTCCTAAATGGCTTTTGACATATATTGTCAAATTGCCTTCCAGAAAGCTCTCTGTAAGCACTGATGAGAATGTCCCTAAATAGAAAATCTGTGAATGGGTCATTTACTCCTGTCCTTGGTGTCCCCACTTTTCTTCAGCAATATGCCAAATTAGGAAGAGTGATCCAGGGGTAGGCCTGACTCTAGGTGATAAATACTTATTAATAGGGCTTGTCCGAGTGGTGGTTATTTTTAGTTTTCTGTACCTCTACTCCCCATATCTGTCACCCACCAGTAGCATAAAGCTCCCGCCTTAAAGAGAATTACCCAAAGTCTGTTTTGTAAGCCTTGCTGAGAAACAGAAAGCCCTCTCTTGCCAGTGTTTTTCTTTTCCCTCCCACAGAGACCAAGCAGATGCTGTCTCCTGAACTTTGAATCTTCTCTGACTCCAGCAAAAGCAGTGAGTACTGTTGAAATCATTTGTTCAGTGAAAATAGTGGTGTGTGGACCATCTGGTTCTTGCTGTCTAATCCTTCTGAATGTTCCCAGTCCCTGACTGTTGTATCAACTCAGTGAACTTTAATGTCTTTCCATTAAATTCCTCTTTTTCCTTAAAACATCCAGAATGAGTTCCTACTGTTTGCACACGTGGATTTCTTTTTCAAATTCATAGCCACAAAATCTCCAAGGTCATTTCCGTGGAGCAGCCCTCATACAATCTCAGGTCAATGCAAAGGTATAAAGTCCAATCCACCTTGCTCCAGTTCGAGACGACTCTGCAGGGTCACCCCTAGCTTCAGAATGACCCATAAAATAGGAGAAGCTCTTTATCAACTGCATCACAGGTCAACTTTTCTCTTGGCCAAAATCCTATTTCCTTCGTTTCTAAGAGATGCCCTAACATCTATTGTTAGCGAACCTCTTATCAGAGTCTGCTTTCTGAGGAACCTGACCAGCAGCAGCTAATGCTGGAGGTGGTCCGAGAGAGCAGATTTTAAAATGAGATTTTGGAGCTGGATCACCTGCCGGCAGCTGGCAACGCAGCTCCCATCGGTGGTGGTGGTGACTGGTAGATCCTGGCAGGCGCTAGCTCGCAACTGTTCACAATTTCACTGTGATGAACTGAGATGTTCTGCGGATGGAAGGAAATGTGCTGGTGGCTGCAATGTTGGAGGCATTTGGGAGACTGAGGAAAAGGGTATAAGGAATGAGAGGGCTATTCCTAGGGACAAACAGTGCTTCAGAAAGACAATGAAAGGCTGACAGTATATTCATCAGCAACTGAAGGCTACCTTGTGAGAGCCAGAGGGCCTTCTTGGCTGCAGAGGAGGCCGAATTCTCAACTTGAACAAGTCTGTTGTGCCAAGGTCGGCCTCCTCCTTGGAAAGGAATGGGACCTTGAGAAATGGAATTGGGATGCCAGGGCCCCACTTGAACATTTTGAATCTCTAGATTCTCCTTAACCATTGGGTCTCTGGAAATGGCCCATTTTGTCTGTTAAAGTTTAGCACTTCTCTCTTGCTTTAGGATGATATAGCAGCCACTCCTCTACAAGAAAACACATGCCTCCCTTAGTGTCAATTTAAGGAAGACACAGTGCCAGAAAATTGAACAGGACAGGAACTTTCCCAAGTTTTTATATGAGTAAAGCATTTCCCTGATAGCAAATATCTCTATCCTCCTTAAAAAAAAAAAAAAAAAGACATTACAAGAAACAAAACTATAGACCAATATATTTCATGACCATAATGTAAAAATTCTTAACAACATTTTAACAAGATGAATCCAACAAAATGTAAAGAGAATAATATTACATGATCTGAGGTTTGTCTCAGAAAGCAAGGTCAGTTTTTAACACTCAAAAATCGATGTTGGCAACCTACTGAATGGGAGGAGGTATTTGCAAATGATATGTCTGATAAGGAGTCAATATCCAAAATATATAAAGAACTTATACAACTCAACGCCCCCCCCCAAAAAAACCAACAAAAAACAAAAAATCCACCCCCAAATAATCTGATTTAAAAAATGGGCAGAGGAGCTGAATAGACATTTTCCAAAGACAATATGCAAAAGGCCAATAGACACATAAAAAGATACTCAACATCACTAATCATCAGGGAAATACAAATCAAAGCCACAGTGAGATATCACCTCATACTTGTCAGAATGGGAAGAATCAAAAAGACAAGAAATAACATGTGTTAGTGAGGCTATGGTGGAAAAGGAACACTTGTGCTCTATTGGTAGGAATGTAAGTTGGTGCAGCCACTGTGGAAAATAATATGGAGTTTCCTTAAACAATTAAAAATTGAAATACAGTATGATCTCGTGTACACTAATTCAAAAAGATACATACCTCTATGTTTGTTGCAGCACTATTTACAATAGCCAAGACATGAAAGCAACCCAAGTGTCCATCAATAGATGAATGGATAAAGATGTGATATATTTATATTTGTATATACAATAGGTTTCCATTGTACACACACACACACACACACACACACACACACACACACTCACACACATACACACAGGAATATTACTCGGCCATAAAAAAGAATGAGATCTTGCCATTTGTGACAACATAAATGGACCTAGAGGGTGTTATGTTAAGTGAAATAAGTCAGACGGAGAAAGACGAATACCATGATTTCACTTACATGTGGAATCTAAAAAACAAAACAAGCAAACAAACAAAAAAAACACAAAAAGCAGTAATAGGCCCACAAATATGAAGAACAAAGTAGTGGTTACCAGAGGGGAAGGAGAGTGGGCGGTTGGGTAAAATGGGTGAAGGGGAGTGGGGTGTATAGGCTTCCAGTTATGGAAAGAATAAGTCATGGGGATAAAAGGTACAGCACAGGGAATATAGTCAATGGCACTGTAATAACATTTACAGTGACAGATGGTAGCTATACTTGTGGTGAGCATAGCATAATGTATAGACTTGGAGAATAACTATGTTGTGTGATATAATGTAACATTGTGTGTCATTGTGTGTCAACTATACTTTAACTAAAAAAACAATGTTATTCACCATAATATACTAAAAAAATATGATTATCTTTATAGATCCATAAAGTTAATTTAACAGTATTCAACATCTATCTTTGATACATACTTTTAGAAAAACTAAGAATAAAAGGGAACTTCCTCATCCTGATAGAACATCTACAAAAAAAACCCTACGGACTTAGTAGTGGTGAAAGATAAATAGCTTTACCCTTAAGATCAGGGGCAAGGCAAGGATGTCTGCTCTCACTGTTTCTATAAGACATTGTAAAGACATTGTATTTTAGGTCCCATCCATTGCAATAAGGGAACAAAAATAAACAAAGGGCACCCAGATTAAAAAGGAAGAAGCAAACTATCCTTATCCACAGATATGGTCACTTATGTAGGAAATCTGACAGAAGATACCAAAAAAGCTACTAGAATAAATAAGATTAGCAAAGTTGCAAGATAGAGATCACTATACAGAAGTTTAAACTATATTCCCATATGGTAGCAATGAACAATTCAAAACTGAGATTAAAAAAAAAAAACACAAATTACCTAGGGATAGATTTGACAAAAGATATGTAAGATCCATATGCAGGAAACTATAAAATACTGCTGAGAGAAATAAATGAAGATGTAAATAAATGGAGAAATATGTCATGCACCTGATTTGGAAGACTCAGTACTGTTGTCAATTCTCCACAAATTGATCCATAGTAATAATGCATCTTAATAAAAATTCTAACAGATTTTTTGTAGAAATTAGCAAGCTGATTCTAAAATGTGTATAGAAAGACGAAGGGTCCAGAAGAGCCAATTTTTTTCTTTTTTTTGCTAAAGAAGAATAAAATTGGACTATTTACAATGCCTGATTTGGATTTCTTAAAAAGCTAAGGTAATTAATACAGTGTGGTATGGGTGTAAATATAGACATACGAATCAATCATATCAGAGGAATGAAACCGAGAGTCCATAAATAGACCCAACCATATATGGCTGATTGGTTTTAGTATATTCACAGAGTTTTACAATGATTCTAGGTTTAAAATACATTGTTCGCCCCCAATAGAAATTTTATACACATTATCAATCACTCCCATTTCCCCACTTACTCCAGCCCCTGGCAACTAATAAGTTACTTTTGTCTCTATGGATTTCATTGTTCTTGACATTTCATATAAGTAGAATCAAACAATATCTAACCTTCTGTATCTGACTTCTTTGACTTAGCATAATGTTTTCAAGGTTCATCCCTGTTTTAGTATGAATCAGTATTTTATTACTTTATATTGCTAAGTAATAGTCCATTGTATGGGTATGCACATTTTGTGTATTCATTCATCAGTTGATGGACATTTGGGTTACTCCACATTTTGACTATTATGAAAAATGACGTTATGAACATTCATATACAAATTTATGTGTAGACCTGTCTTAACTTTCTTGGAGACAGACACCTGGGGAAGGAATTGATGGATCATATGTTAACTCTCTACTGAAACTTCTGAGGAGTTGCCAATTATTTTCCAAAGTGGCTGCACAATCTTACGTTCACACTAGCAATGACTGAGGGTCCCAATTTCTCCACATCCTCACCAACACACCTTTATGTCTGTTTTTCTTATTACAGCCATTCTAGTGGGTGGGGAATGGCATCTAATTGTGGTTTTGATTGGCCTTGCCCTACTGACTAGAGATGTTAAGCATCTTTTCTTGTGCTTATTGGCCATTTGAAAAATATCTGTATTTCTGTACCTATTGAGATAGACATGTGGTTCTTGTCATTTATTTTATTTTATGAACAGAGCATATTATATTTGATTTTCATATATTACATGACTCTTGCATTCCTGGGAGAAATCCCTCTTGATACTGGTGCATAACCCTTTTTATATGTTGCTGGATTCTTTGGATAATATTTTGCTGAGGATTTTTACCTCCATACTAAAGGAATAATCTGTAGATTTCTCTTTTTGTCATGTCTCTATCTGGTTTTGGTATCAGGGTAACACTGGCCTCAGAATGATTTGGAAAATATTTGCTCCTTTTTTATTTTTTAGAAGGTTTTATGAAAAATTGGTATTCATTCTTGAAATGCTTGGAAGAATTCATCAGTGAAGCTATCGGGGGCTGAGCTTTTCTTTGTAGGAAGGTTTTAAATTACTAAATTTACTTTTTAGAATTTACTTTTTAGAAATCTATTCAGATTATCAGGCTTTTTCAGAATCAGTTTCAGTAGTTTGTATTTCTAGCAGTTTATTCATTTCATCTAGGTTATCTAATTTGTTGCCATTCAGTTCTTAAGGCTTGCCTCTCTCTTTGGGCAGAAGTTGTACCACTGCTGAGGAGCTGGTGTACAGATAATGGCCTGGCAGTGACATCCTTGCTCTACTAATGGATGCTGAAGGGGCAGGTGCTAATCTCTGGCCTTCGTGGCTTGCCTGCTCCTTGTAGAACCTCTGCGTTATGAGCAAGTAGAGAAGAGGCTCCATTGTTTCCAGACTGCTGATCCTGAGATAGTGCTTCTACCCCATGAGTACAGTCAAGGAAGAGAGCCTCAGTCTCTTGGGCCATGTACGATAGGAATAGAGCTTCTGCAGCACAGGGCTTGGGGGTGGGGGGAATAACACAGGCAGCCTGCCTCTCCCAGGGTGAAGTTGCAGCCATATTCGAGGACATGGTGGGGAGAAAGAGCCCCCAGATCATTCTTGGCTATAGCTGCCTGAATAGAGCATGCAAGGCAGTCAGTGTTTCCATTAGATGTAGCTTGAATGTAGGGAGGAAGGAAACAAGTCATGGATCAGATGCCACAGACTGTTGCTCTCAGCAAATTTAGTAGATTTCCTTAAATGAGTATTTCCTCATTTCCTATGTACCCTTAGGATAGTTCCCAGAACTAAAGGGTTGAGTTTTTAAAAATAATTTTCTCCAGCAAAATGACTGTTATACTGAGGAAAGGGACTGCCCACTTCTCACTTCTTCATTCTGGAAGTCTGTTGCCGATCACCCTCCCTCCCTACTCAGTCAATTGATTCGATTTTTGGACAAAGGTACCAAGGGAGAGAGGAGGGCAAGGATAATCTTTTTAACAAATAATACTGGAACAACTGGCTATCCCTACGCAAAAAAATATTACCTTTGTTCCTTATCTCATATCATACCCAAAAATTAATTCAAAATGATTGTAGGCCTAAAAGTAACAGCTAAAAGTATATACAACTTCTAGAAGAAAACATTAGAGAAAATCTTGGTAACCTTGGGTTAGGAAAAATTTTCGTAATCAGGACATTAAAAGCACAAAGTATTAAAAGAAAAAGAGGATACATTGGATTTCATAAAATTTAAAAATTCTCAGTCTTCAAAAGATATTTAAGGATTGAAAAGGCAAGCCACAGACTAGGAGAAAATATTTGCAAATATTTTCTAATAAAGAATTTGTATCGGATAGAGGAGCAAGATGGCAGAGCAGTAAGAGGCGGAGATAGTGTCTGATCCCAGAAGTTCAGCTAGATAGTTATCAAATCACTCTAAACAACTACAAACTTAGCAGGAAATAGAAGAGAAGACGAACAGCACCTCTAGGAACAGAAAATCAACCACTTTCTGGAAGGTAGGATGTGCGGAAAAGTGAATCCAAAGCAACGGGAAGATAGACGGGGCGGGGGGGGGAGCGGGGGGGGGGAAGGGGCCGGCTCCCAGCAAGCCGCAGAGCCGTGGAACACAAATCGGAACTTTTAGAAATCTGCTCCACTGAGGGACATCACTCCAGAGGCTAAGCGGGGGGTGGAGCCCTCGTGGGGACAGTGTGGTTTCAGGACCCGTGGGGTCACAGAAAGACCGGGGGTGTCTGAAGGAGGCAGAGCTCCCAGGTATCAGAACGGGGAAGCCAACGGCAGAGACCAAGACGAATAGTGAGCTACCAGCTCGGGCTTACCTTGAACCGTGATCCCGGCACAGTCAGGCCGCTGCTCTTCGAGCAGGGACCCCACAAGGGGCAGATCCGGAGAGACCCCCTCCTTCCTCCTCTGGGAGGAGCGGTGCGGTAGCTCGCGGCAGGAATCTGCTGGGTTTGGAGACTCCGAACGGCCATGCGCTAGGGACAGAAACGCTCGGTCACAGACCGGGTGAGCTCGGAGCGCGGCCAGAGACCAGGGAGAAGGGAGGGACTGACTGCTTTTCTCCGAGGGCGCACTGAGGAGTGGGGCCCTGAACTCTCGGCTCCTACGGGCCAGATATTGGGAGGCCGCCATTTTCATTCCCCTCCTCCAAAGCTGTACGGAAAGCGATCAGGGAACAAAAACTACAAGAGCGAACCCGAGCAGATTACCTAGTCCGGCCCCTGGCAAGGGCAGTGGTACAATTCCGTCTTGGGCAAAGACACTTGAGAATCTCTGCGACAGGCCCCTCCCCCAGAAGATCAGCAAGAATATCCAGCCAAGACCAAGTTCACCGATCAAAGAAAACGGCGAAACTCCTGAGATAGGAAAAAGCAACACATAGAATTTATGGCTCTTTTTCCCCACGACCCATTAGTCTTTCAGAGTTAAATTCTTGAAATTTTATTTTTTTCTTACTGTATTTTTTTTATTTTATTTTTTTATATTTTTATTTTATTTTTCCTCTTTCTTATTTTAACGTTTTTTAACTAGTATCTAATCAACACCTTTTTAAAAATCTTTTCTAATTTTCACTGTTACATATTTTATCCCCTCATTGTATTTAAACCTTATTTTTTTGTATACATATACGGTTTTTTTTTTCTTTTTTCTTTAAAATTTTGAGATACACTTTCTTCAAATAGATCAAAATATACCCTAAATCTAGCACACGGCTTGGATCTAGTCTCCAGCCTGATGACATTCTTTTCTCTTTTATTCTTTTTTTTTCTCCTCTTTTTTCAACCAACCTCTTATCAATCCCCTTTTTTAGAATCTTTTCTAATTTTTTATCTTTACACTCATATTCCATCCCTTCCTAGGGTTTACCCTTATTTTTGTATATTTATAAATTTTTCTTTTTTTAAATTTTGGGAGGTAGTTTCTTCTAA
>CM052886.1:14844273-14878971 GCA_028534135.1 Potos flavus
CCACACTGTTTTCCAAAGTGGCTGCACCAACTTGCATTCCCACCAACAGTGGAAGAAGGTTCCCCTTTCTCCACATCCTCTCCAACATTTGTTGTTTACTGTCTTGTTGATTTTGGCCATTCTAACTGGTGTGAGGTGGTATCTCAGTGTGGTTTTGATTTGAATCTCCCTGATGGCTAATGATGATGAACACTTTTTCATCTGTCTGTTAGCCATTTGTATGTCTTCTTTGGAGAAGTGTCTGTTCATGTCTTTTGCCCATTTTTTGACGTGATTATCTGTTTTTTTGAGAGTTGAGTTTGAGGAGTTCTTTATAGATCTTAGATATCAGACCTTTGTCTGTAGTGTCATTTGCGAGTATCTTTTCCCATTCCATGGGTTGCCTGTTTGTTTTGCTGACTGTTTCTTTGCTGTGCAGAAGCTTTTTATCTTGATGAAGTCCCAAAAGTTCATTTTTGCTTTTGTTTCATTTCAATAGCTAACACGTAAGTGTGTTCCAGACAGGAGATACTGCTTTGAAAGTCATTCTTTGTGCATCCTATTCACCTGCCTTTCCTCCAGAAGCAGTCAGGCTCTTGAGAGTTTTCAAGGAGTTAGACTAGTAGAAAAAGGCTCTCAGAATGAAGACTCATGTCCACTCGAGGTTCAAACTGAAGTACTTTATGAAGCCAACATACCTGGGTCTGAAAGCTATTTAAGATTTTGATTATGACGATTAATCATCTTTATAACAGCAACAATAACACATTACTTTAGTCTCATCCAGCATATAATTCCAGTACTGCCTGGTTTTATGTATAAATGGTTTAACATGCCCACTATTACAATTTTTATTTTCCTTTGTTCATAAGTCAAAGTTTATGTTTTATCAGAGATGTACATCGTGTTAGAATCCTGTTGACCAGCTTTGCATTCAGAGTATTTGTTTTTTTCTTCACATAAGTACACGCCAAATGGTTTCCCGTGAGTTCAGGTGTCCCTAGTATACCATTACCTACCAGCTATGGCTGCTCTGGATGTTAGATTTCTCTCCCTGCTATGGCCAGATTTTGCCATGTGCCCTTCTGCTGGAGGTGGGGTGGCGGCTAGTTATGTGATATTACATTAGTTAGCTAGGGCTGCCTTAAGAAAATACCACAGACTGGGTGGCTTAAACTACAGAAATTTATTCTCTCATAATTCTGGAGACTAGAAGTTCAAGAACAAGGTATCAAGCAGGATTGGTTTCGTCTGAGGCTTCTCTCCTTTGCATGTAGATGTCTGTCTTCTCTCTACATCCTCACATGGTTTTCCCTCTGTGTCTGTGTGTGTGTCTGGGTCTTAACCTTCTCTTATTGTAAGATACCAGTCGTATCGAATTAGGACCCACCTCAATGCCCTCGTTTTAACTTAATTACCTCCATAAAGACCCCACTTCCAAGTACAGTCATATTCTGAGGTGCTGGGGTTAGGACCTCAACATATAAATTTGGGGGGACACAGTAACCATACTGGAGGCAGAGGGAAAGATCATTTTTTAAATGCTCACTGTATCTGAGGCCCTTTACAACATCATCCCGTCCTCATGAAATCTTGGGAGGGAGGCGGTATTAGTTCTGATTTACAGATGAAGAAACTGCAACAGAAAGGTCAGGCTGTCAGAAAGTGTCAGGTCAAGGCGAACACCTGGGTCCTGGGTCCGGCCAGCTTCCAAGGCCATGTTCTGTCCACCAAATCACACTACTTGTCTTTGCCTTATGTCCGAAACTGTTTACTCTTGTGTCTTGGCTCCTTTGGCCCTCTCTACTGAGTGACTTGTCCTCTTGGCATCACGCCTGCCCTCCCAACTCCCCAACCCAAATTATCAGTCAATAGATTTGAGGAAATAAACATGACTTGTCACTAGAACAGATGATGGGCTCTCGTCCTAGAGTAATCCAAAGCCTCACGCTTTCCTTACAGCCTCAGGGGCAGCACAGACTCAGTAATTAGTACACTTACTGGGGCAGTTTCCTTCAAGGGATCTTCTCATCCGGGGGTGCTCAAGGCGTCCTGACCAGCAAATCACTGCTCAGGGATCTGGTAGCGTGTTCTGAACCAGTTGCTGAGGAACGCCTGTTATCACGAGGGACAAAGTCTTGGAAATACCTCTTCTGAGTTGAGCACATTCCTTGCAACTAGGACTCATGGCAAAAGAGTCCATTAATACAGGCCTACCATACACCACACACGTTACTGAAACATTTGCATCGCTTCTTTTAAAAGCTATAAATAGGACCGGCCTTGAATGTAGGCCGAGGGGACAGCTGCCTCTGGAATGATTTCAGGACACCCAGGAAAATGTCCTTGATTAAAGAACTTTGTCTCCCACTGGATAGTGCTTTTTCTGGCTTGTGTTCTGTTTTTCTTTTTAATTGCCTACATTTTCCACTCTACTATTGTGAGATAAATTATTTTTGTATTATTGAGCAATTAACTCATATTCTATTTACAGCTCTCAGACAAAATGCTAAGCAATGGCTCTCTCAGAACTTTCTCATTTGCAAATAACTGAGGTTGATTTGCACAGGGCTCAGAGCTAATTCAACCATTTGATTAGTACTGATGATGACAGAAAGCAAAAGGAGAGTCCTTAGACTTGAGTCTTCAGCTCTGCCACACACATGTACATATCATTTCACATAGATTTTTACAGGCAATCCTCCCGGGCTGATCCGTTTCAATTTACAGAGACAGTCTTGGTATTTGTAGTAAGGAGCAAATATTAATCTATGAAACTTGGGGATTTGCCTCTATACAGAAGTTATAAATATAGGCAAAAATCATAAGAACTAGAAGGGAATTTACAGATAATTTATTTCAGTGCCCTGACTTTGTGGCTGAGAAAACCCAAATTTAGTAAAATTAAGAGATGCATCCAAGGACTCACAATTAGTTAATGACAGAACTAGACATTGATCCCAAATCCTGGCTTCCCCTCCAGCACCATTTCCTATCAGGTATACATATACATGTTTGTTCCTATCAGGTTCATATACATGTTTGTTATAAATTGTCTCTACCAGCCTCCAAAACTGGGTTTCAAATCAACATAGTTTTTTTTTTAAACAACATAGTTTTTAAAAGACTAAATATAAATCAGGAAAAATCCATGTGTTAGTCTTTAAAGATATTCAAATAACTAAGTCACGACTTCTGCCAGCTTAAAAAAGAGGAAATGTGATATTTAAAATGGCATACTAAAACATCATCTATTTCCTAAGTTTTATTTCAATTTACAGTAAATATTTTTAAACCCCTATGTGTAGTTCCTGTACTTCGATGATGTAGCTCTGAGTCTAAACTAACCACTGAAAATGAAAACATGAGGCAGGAGAAGCAGGGCCAAGATCAGGGTCATTTACAGCAAACGCCCTTCAGCGTTCTGAGGGGACACTGTCAAAGATTATAGACCTAAAAGTTAAGCCTGTTTGGTTCATGGGCTCATACTGACAGAAATTATGTTCTTGCTCGTCTGCCAAGTTGATCTAACCTTCAAGTGGTCTGCATCATTCTTGGGAGCAGGTGTTTATTAGGATGCAAAGGGCTCCTCTGCACCCTGCCCTCTGGGGTTTCTCTCATCACATGTGGAAATGAGTATTCATATCCATGTACTTTATAGTAACTATTATCTGTGACCCCCCTGCCCTATTGATCATCTATAGTGACTAGTACCATACTTATTTATGATCCTGTCCTAGCTCCCTTAGATCATAAGATGACTGTGTTCAGGTGTCTGTGCCCATTATAGGACCCAGGGCAGTACTCTGCATGCCACATGTGTCCCAGAAAGACTTGATGAATAAATGACTCAGTGTGTAACTGCCCTAAGATGGAAAACCACATCTGTTACAAACTGGTTGCATAAGAAAATACAATATATTTCATGTGTTTAAGAATTTAAAAGTTTACTGTGAAAGGAAATGTCATTTCTTATAAATGTGTATGGATGAGCATTATTCTCATTAGTCACACTTTCTGTCCTGTTGGTGGATTTATCTGTTACTTTTGGATCTTGGCTTGCATTAGTGAATATAAGTTACACCGAAGATGTCTATGGGGATGCCTAAAATAGTCATGCATCTATAGTGGCAAGAGAAATTTAGAACAGGTTTCTTAATTTACAGGTAAAGCAATCAAGGCTTAAAAAATTTTATTTGTTCAAGGTCAAAAGTAAAAGTAAAGTGATGGTAGACACCTATATTTGTTATAGATATCAAGTAAGGATATTTTCTTTACATATTTGTGAACTAAAAAAAATGCATGCACTTGCACACACCTGGTTTTTGGCTTCTATGTGGAAATTAACTTTTAGGAAAAGAATCCAAATTATTTTTTTTGTTTGTTTGTTTAAAGTTTAATATATTTATTTGAGAGAGAGAGAGCACAAGTAGTGGGGCAGAGAGAAGCAGACTCCTGCTGAGCAGGGATTTCCACCCCCCAACACGTGGGGCTCAATCCCTGGACCCTGAGATCCCTGAGATCATGACCTGAGCTGAAGGCAGATGCTTAATGGACTGAACCACCCAGGTGTCCCGAAAGAATCCAAATTATAATTGGAGTAAAGAGCCTACATAAACATGCCATTAATTCTGCTTAACTTTGTGAAGAATGTCCTAATATTGAAGGGAGCTAAATATTGACATGGATTATTGGGATGGGAAAGAAGAATAATTAGAAGAAGAATAAGATTAATAACCAAGGAGCAGGCCAAGTATTGTAACTTCTCATGATGCTCTAGATTTTTTTTTTATGTTTTTTTTAAATTGTTTTTTTAAAGATTTTATTTATGGGACAGAGAGAGAGAGAGAGAGGGAGAGAGAACAAGCAGGGGAAGCAGCAGAAGGAAGGGAGAAGCAGGCTCCACCAAGCAGGGAGCCCAATGCGGGGCTCGATTCCAGGACGCTGGGATCATGACCTGAGCCAAAGGCAGACGCTTAACCAACTCAGCCACCCAGGAGCCCCTGTAGATTTTTTTTTTTAAGTAAAAAAATAGAAGCGTGGACAGGTTATCATTATCAGCAATACTAATATTTTTTTTAAAAAAAGCTTATCACTTGGGGAAAAAGTGAGTCTTCAAGAATTAAAGAATATAAACTTTGAATGACTGAAGAGTTATTCGCAGTTGATTTACTTTTCTATCCTTTCTTAGCTCAGCGACTAGTGGCTCTTTTCTTTCCAGTTGATCTATGCATTTTCAGACCCCTGCTTTTCCCTGTGCTTCCCTCCCTGGGGTGCCTGACAAAGACTCTTCATTCTTCAAGTCCAACTCAAATGTTCTCTCCCTTGAAGAATTTACTCTAATCCTCCATGTTAGAAGCACGAACTCCCTTCATTGCATGTTCACAGATTTCTTCCACTCACGGTGGCTTTTATTAGAGCCTGAGTGACCAAATGTGTTAGGACCCTCACCAGCTCCTATCACGCTATGCTTGGTCATTGTCCTGGAAATAAGTCCTGACTCTGGGCTTCCTCTCTCATGACCATTGTTCTCAATTGTTTCCTACCTTCCCCTTTTCCTCCTTCCCAAATCTTTGTACTCTATACTCTGGAAGCCATAATGCAGTAGTTTTGAAGATATTTTGATCATGAACCAAAAAATAAATCCTCTTCTTTTTCACAACTCAGAAAACACATGGGATATGTATACATTTTATAAAACAATGTGAGCGGCATTCTAGTATTTTCCATTGTCTTTTTTTTTAAAATACTCATTGTTAGACAATTGTATATCCACATGCAAAAAAAAAAATGAAGTTATATCCTTACCTTATACCATACACAACATTTAACTCAAAATGAATCATAGACCTAAATGTAACAGCTAAAACTATAAAACTTCTTGAAGAAAACATAAGAGAAAATCTTTGTGACCTTGGGTTGGATAGAGTTCTTAGATAAAATACCAAAAAACAAAATCCATAAAAGAAAACCTGATAAATTGTATTCATTGAAAAGTTATGTGCTTCAAAAGACACCATTAAGAAAATGCAAAGATAAGTTACAGTCTGGAAGAAAACATTTGTTGAGAAAATATTTGTTAATCTTATACCTTATAAAGGAATGTATCAAGGCCCCTCATAATTCCATAATAAGATGAACAACCCAATTACAAAATGCACAAAAGATATGAAGATATATGGATGGTCAATAAACACAGGTGCTCAACCACATTAGGGAATTAGAACCACAGTGAGATACCACTATAAACTCACTGTAAGAGTCATAATCAAAAGACTAACACTCACTACCGGCCAGAGAGCATGGAGCAACTGAAACACCTACCCACTGCTGTTGGGAATGTAAGATGGAACAGCCACTTTGCAAAATAATGTAGCCAAACAGTCATATGATACAACAGTTCCACTCCTAAGGATATATACAAGAGAAATAAAGACATATTTCCATCCAAATATTTATACACAAATGTTTATAGCAGCATTATTTCTATTAGTCCTAAACTGGAAACAATCCAAATGTCCCTCAACAGGAGAACACAATGTGGTATTTCCATATATCAGACTATTTAGCAATAAAAAGAAACTCTTGATACATGTTCAATGTAGATGAACCTCAAAAAACACCATGCTAAGTGGAAGAAGCTAGACACAAAAGACTATCTATTGTGTGATTCCATTTATATAAAATGTCTAGAAAAAGCAAGAGGAGATAGCAGATCAGAGGTTGCCTAGGGGTAAGGATTTGAATGAATTATGAGAGTAAGACTTTGTGGGGTGTTGGAAATGTTCTAATACTGGATTATGGTGATGGCTTTATAACCATAAATTTGGTAAAAATTACTTAATTGTATACTTACAATAGGTGAATGCTATGGTGTGTAAGTTATACTTCAACAAAGCTGCTTTAAAAGTTAAAAATAAAAGTTAAAAATAATACTGGGAAAAACCTGCTAACGTGATTTCTTGGCCCACTAGATCCATTGTGGAAAACATTGCCTTATTGTATAGTAAGCTCATGTCTCTAGATTCTTAAACTTCTCCCTGAAAATCCCCTCCACTTCTTGCCCTACCTGAAACGAGGCCATCAGTTTTATTTTCCAATGTTATATCCAACTCTCCCCCAAACATAGGCTCAACTTCTTCTCCTGCGGAGTTCCTGTCATAGGGTTTTTCCCTCCTATACTCCTTCCTTACATCTGACTAATGGTCAAGCTCTCCAGTGGTACTTCCTCAAACCTGGTCACATTTCTCCATTTCTACTCCACAGCCTTAGTTCAGGCCACGATCATCTCTTGACTACTGATTATTGAAACAACTTCCACTTGGTTGCTTTGACTCAAATCTTGCCTCTTTTAAAGCACAATCTTGTTGTGCTAGTATCTAAATGTTTTAATGGTTTCCAGTGCCTATAGGGTGAAGTCTGAACTATATGCCTGCCTCCCCTAAAAACCAAACACTCCTCTAGGATAGAGATTTAAATGTTTATACTCATTTGTCCTTCGTAGCCCCCAGCACAACGGACTCCATAGGGTCAGAATCTGATACGCATTTGTGGGTGAATGAATGGAAAAGGGCTTTTCAAAGAACTGTATTAGGACCCAAGAGTTTCTGGTTCCCCAGGAAGTTCTTGGCTTTTGGTTTCACCAGCAGAGCAAACAAGAGGCTCCTGGTAGCAATATGCAAACTCACCAAATGTTCTACATTCCTGAAATCTGCCTGGGGACTCATCATGCAGACACTGTTTTGACTCAGGAGAGTTGATTAGCTTGGTTCTGGACTCCAGTCAGCAGCCTCTTCTTGCCAGGCACTCCTAGAATCTTCCAAAGAGGAGGAAGAACACATGTGACATTTCCATCGAACATAGAGATTTGAAAGATATTATGCACATGTGTGGTAATAGCTTATATCCCAAATGTCTCCAGAAAGGCTTAGTTCATGTCATTATTGAGCGTGGCGTCATGACAGATCTGTGCTACAGGAAGTAGTTCAGGAAAGAATCTCACTGTCCTTCCTGTCTGCCAACGTGAAAATAAACTCTGTCAAAGTGCACCTTCTTGATTCACTGCTGAAACAGAGCTGGGCACCTTCAGGAATTACTTGGCTGCCTATGTCTAAAAAGCCTGTTCCCTTTGATTCTACAAGTTCTGCTGCATTTTTCAGAAGAAGAGTTGGATAACTAATTTTTACCCAAAGCTCTTACAGAAAAGAAAAATCACCATTGCATTCAGCCAAATTAAGGCTGCTTTCTGTTATGAAACAATAGAACTCTTAGAGAGGAGCTTACATGTAGTTACATGTAGCCATTTTGACACTTACCTTGGTCTTCAAACTTTAACTAGATCATGTTCTTTTCTTCAGAAAGATAAAAAAATAAAAATAAAACAAAAGAGCCCGGATTCATAGAGCAAAGATCTTCACTGAACTGACTTCTCAGAAGGGACCATTTTTAAATAATTAAATTACCTTTGTGGTTATATTTGAAAATATTTTAAGATATTTGTATAGTTCTATTTCCCTGCATCCTCCGTTCTTGTCATCTTTTTGTTTTACATGTATGCTCTTGCTTCCTTCTAGAAGACCATTCTCTCTCTGTTCTGGCCGAGCCTTCTCTTCCTTTGTGCCCAGTTTAAGTGCTGTTTCCTCCATAGGCCTATCCTGGACTTGAGCCATCATGAATACTTTTCTGGAGAACTATTTATTATGATTTAAGCAAAGGTTGACAATTGGGGGTAAGGGTTTGGGGAGGAAAGCACCTAAGAATCTTAATGTAATTTTAAAAGGATGTCATAATATATTTTGAAATAAAGGGAAAAAAGCTATTAATATGGATTTAGGGATATGAAAAAGAAACAATCTTTTCGAGAGAAAAAAAGGTAACCTCTCCTATACCCACCTAGAGATTCTCCAGGTGCAGCGCTTTTTGTTTAATTGAGAAAAACTAGCATGGACTCTACACCACACAAAGCACTTATATGTAATACTCAACATGTGTAAAGTTCTTAACAGTTTACAAAGGGCTCACATGCAGTTCTCAGTCCTTATTCGAACCTCCCAGGTGGGATCAGAATTATCATCTCATCTTAGGTAAGATAGCTGAGTGTCAGAGAAATTAAACCTAAGAAATGACACAAGAGCAGTAAGGAGGAGACCCAGAATAGGATCTCTATTTAGTTTGCTTTCTTTTGCACCAAGCTATTGAAGGGAATCAGAATATGCCACCCTCAAAATATGCCACTTTGACATAAGGATTCTTTTGAACTGAAGGCAATTAAAAAAACAGACACAGGAAGATTTCTCTCTCCTTCCCTTTTCTGCCACAAAGCAAGCATAAATTTCCCTTTGTGAAAGTGGCCCCTCTCCCCTTTCCCATACCGGGAAGAGAACAAGACTCTTATTACTGGAGAAAACACTAACTTAAGTCTGCATAACAAACCTTATAAATAACCCTTATTTTCCATTACTTTCTCCCATATATTTACCTTCCCACAATTTACTGCCCTACAAGTCCACATCCCTTTTCCTTTGTCTTGTCACTTCTGTGCAATTTGTCATCCTTTGTTAAAATGGTACATAAGCTCCCAGGCCTAACCACTTTGGGGGATTTTCACTTCTTTTCTGTCATGCTCCCCATGTGCATAGGATATAAACTTGTTCTGTTAACAGTTAATTCCCAGGACCTGTTAATTCCCAATACCCAGACTAAGGGAGTAACCTAAGAGGGCAGAGGAAAAGTTTTCCCTCCCTTACATTACCATCTGGAATTTCTCAGATCTGGGCTCTCCAAATTTCTTGAGAGTTCTTTTCCCCTAACCTTTTGATGGTGTCCAGTACAATTACGAGTGAGTGGGTGGGTGGGTGGATGGATGGGTGGGTGGGATGGATTTGCTACAAGAAATATTTAAGTTTAACATGTAGGTGTTACAGAATTGAAAGTACAGGGATAAATATTTTGGATTCCCCAATACCTTGTTAATATTCTCTAAATTAAGAAATCTATAGAAACCCTAAAGCTATTTAGATGTTAATCATGATTATTAACTTGATACAGCTGGAAAGATTAAAAGCTAGATTTTGAGCAAGGTCACAAATCATTGGACACAATCATTCATTATTGTTCAATGAACACTTACTATTGATTAGAAATCACTCCTCAATACACAGGTGAGCATACTTATTTGCCCTTTAAACAGACTCCTCAAAGAAAACTAACGAGGTCTTTGATAAAGACATTAAAACAATCAGTAAACTAGTCATCGGTTATATTTTCTTTTAAATATAGATAGAATTCCTTTATATGAAAGGAAAAGACGGGACCAAGGAGCTGGGCTAAGAAGGTCTGTACACAACAGAATTATCTGACATTTTTTGCAGGTGAAAATGGAGTACCTGTGCAAATTCTGCATGTGAATTTAGAAACAGTTGATTCATTTGGTGGCAGTGCCTCCAGATCACTATATCACTGAAACTGAAGTAAATATTTCAAATTAATCAAAGCTGACTCCTCCTTTCTTAGCTGAGACTAAGAAAACTAGGTCCCTTGTCAGCTCTTGCTAATGAAGACAAAACAAACCACGCTTGCTCTTAATCTGACACAGGAACTACATGGCTATGGGAAAATTGCACGTGGTTCCAAGGTCTCTTCAAATGCATAAGGACACAACATATGTTGGTTGAAAGTTTGGAACCAAGGAAATTCTAAGATTTTTCAAAGTAAAATTTCCAAATAAACTCCTTTTTTTTCCATACATTTCCAGCTCGATGAAGAATTTAATACTTGATTATTGAGGGCCTCCTATGTGCCAGGAGCTTTCAAGAACATTATTTTATTTTCCCTCAGTTATTACAATAACCTCAGGCTCTTGCCACAACACTGCACTGTTTGCAACTACCAGTGATTGGCAGAAAAAATGCAAGCATATTTTTAAAAATTAAAAACATTTAGGAGGGCTCTGTAAGTTTTTTTTCACTGTCTTATTTGATGGGTGTGTTCCATAAAGGAGAAAAATCAGAATCTCATACTTTTTAAAATATGAAAATTATCTTTATTAGAACAACTGATGCAAATCGAAATGCTGTCAAAATAAATTCATTAGCCCCTAAAGGAGAGCATATATGTATCAAATTCCCTGCATTTATTTCATACTCATTACTTTATTTCAGGCTGGATGAATCATAGAAATCTCATGATAACTATTTTGAAGTCAAATAAAGAAATTTATGCAAGTTCCCTAGTGTTACAAACCTCTAATTTTTCTCTTTAAATATTTTAAAGATTTAACATTAATGTTTAGAAAGGTTTTTCAAATGTCATATATAAGTACTTTCTCCCCAAAGACTACATCATCCTTTTACTAATTAACCAATGTGATGGCTTCTGGCCAAAATAAACTCTTTAGTAAAATTACACTTGCGTGTTTACCACGGTGCAGTTATTTAAACATTTGGATGCCAGGAAATGGAGTTTTAAAACACAGTTAAGTAAATATTTTTTAACATTATCCAAGTGGCTCTGTTAACTTGATTTATAAAATTATTAGCAATTTCTGTTGCAGACCTTCATTTCTAGAAGACTATTCTATCAATTTCTCAGGAATAGCTTTTACTGTGGATCATCTCAATTTTGTTCAGCTCGGAAGAAATTTAAAATCGACCTAAATAATGAATACACAGCTATGTCCCCAGGATATGGATAGCACAGCTAAACTCCGGATACTACATTGGGAGTAAGAACACTTGAGTTTGAACAGAAACTTTTAGTCACAGTTGGCTTGGACATGACTTGGACATGACTGGGCAAGGATTCCCATTTTACAGAGCTCTTTGAGGCATCGACTCCATAATCCAGGTGAAAACTCTTCATACATAGAAATTATTTGCTTTACCTGGGATGACAGCAACCACAGTTGTGACTGAGCCAATAAAAGTCAGCTGGAGCAACAGGCAACCTACAGGTTGAAACTCATTCTTCAGCTTTTGCCCTTGAGTTGGGATTTCTGCTTTGCCTCAGAATGAACCAGAGCCCATTCACTCCAAAGCAGTTACTGACCCCACCGCCTGCCATACTTGCCCCTGGAGCCCCTCTGTGTGCTGGTATAGCCAGATGCTCACTGAACCCCCCCCCATTACTAACTGCCCTCCACCCCCAGCCCATTCTAGCTTCTCCAAGTCTCCAAGAAAACACAATCTTTCTCACCTGTATTTTCAAATCAGTTCACTTATATAAAAGTACTTATTTTCCATAAGCTTTTACAGCTGATTCCCCTGGTAATATTTTTCAGTATGATTGCAAAAAAAAAAAAATGGTACTGTAAGATAATCACTTACTAAATAGTAAAGTTCATTACCAAGTCACGCATACACAGAGATGATAAAACTATTTTTTTCTATACCAAACCCAAAATGCCTAAAACGGCATATGGAAGGATGTCTCATTGACCATCTACCTAAGAGCCATATAGGGTGTTGTCTAACAGGCAGATTTATCTGGAGGACTCAGTAACCTGCCAGCCATTTAAACTCCCATGGAAATGTTACCATGCTGACATCTGAGCACGGTGATAAGCATTCAGCCAGCACCTGATTGCATTTGGATTTACTGAGAAACCAACATGTCACTACAGTATGACACTTCTCCCTTGCATCTCTCCTCTTCGCCCACAGAACACCTACTGTTGCTTTCTAGCCCACCCTGACCCTCTGAGCCGCTGTGCCCACACCCAAAGCACGTTGTGAGCACCACGTGGTGGGGGGGTGGGGTCCTGCTGGAAAGTCAGTCTTGAGCTACTTGTTTCTCTTTGTTCCTCAAGCCTCACCCCAGGCTGCATCTGAACCTCACTGTCCATGAGGGAAGTGAATTAATTCTGGAGGGTGGTGACAGGGAAGAGATGACAATTACTCATAATAGTAGTGCCAGATCTCTACGTAAGAGGGCAGAGATAGGCAAGACGCTGGTGAGAAATTTCAGGTTAATGTTCCTCGAACCAGTTACGCGTTTTGAGTAATGTGAATGAGCACGTTTATTTCCACTGCTATTTCACCAATAAGACCGTCACCGCATCTCCTGTAAGCAAAAACGAATGCTTTAGGACCTCTGAGGTCAATATTGAAAAAGCAAAGTGTGACAGTGTACTGCTCCAAGAGCCAAGTTCTTTAAGGTGAGATTAATTAATAAAGTATCATTTATCTCTCGGCTGATTTGGTAAATTTCTCTATGATATTGCTGGGTCTGTGTGGCTCTTTCAGCTTGGTTAGCAATTCCAGGTAAATAACCACCAGTTAAGTCTTTGAGCTTCCTTCCTTCAAGATCAGATATCATGGGGCGCCTGGGTGGCTCAGTGGGTTAAAGCCTCTGCCTTCGGCCCAGGTCATGATCTCAGGGTCCTGGGATCAAGCCCTGCATTGGGCTCTCTACTCAGCAGGGAGCCTGCTTCCCCCTCTCTCTCTGCCTGCCTCTCTGCCTACTTGTGATCTCTCTCTCTCTGTCAAATAAATAAATCTTTAAAAAAAAAAAAAAGATCAGATATCATGGACTAAACAACAAGCATTCATGCTTTCTGAAGTCCTTGGATGGCCCTCAGAAATCACGTACAGTAGTGCCCCCTTTATCTATGGGGGCTGTTTTCCAAGACCCAAGTGGATGCCTGAAACTGTGGCTAATACCAAACCCTATATATACTCTGTGTGTGTGTGTGTGTGTGTGTGTGTGTGTGATAAAATATAATTTATAATTTAGGCTAAGAGATTAACAACAGTAACTAATAATAAAATAGAACAATTACAACAATGTAATGTCATAAAAGTTATATGAATGTGTTCCCTCTCAAAATGTTTCATTGATCTGCATTCACCCTTCTTCTTGTGATGATGGGACATACAAAATGCCTGAGTGATGAGATGAAGTGAGGTCAGTGACATAGGCACAGTGACATAGCATTAGGCTCCTGTTGACCTCCTGACGCTACGTCAGAAGGATGATCATCTGCTTCCGGACTGCAGCTAACCATGGGTAACTGAAACCACAGAAAGCCGAACCACAGATGGGGGAAGGGTGTCCTCTGCTGAGACCTGGACGGTCTCTCTATAAAAGCAACAGACAAGACTGAGCTGATAACAACAGATGAAGTTTTAAACTTTGTACAGCAACACTGAAGGACTAAGATCACATTTGCATTGAGTCTCTAAATTCTTATGCATTTGTTTATCCCTTCATCTGGAAGTTCTGAAATGAGTTTCATTTTGAGAAAATTGCCACTAGAAGAAATGAGCATGCGCAGAAGGGATACCATCCAAGTAGAGATGGCACAAGGGAAAAATCACTGCAAAGAGCTCATACATTTTATTTTCTATCTCTATGAAAAGTATAACACAGAAACAAACGCAAATACAAAATGCACGGGATGTCATGCTTTTTTGACAAATCTATGAGGACCCTATTCATATTTGGGAGTTGACATTACAGCTCCTTCTCTATTTCTGCTCAGTTCTTGCCCCCCCAGCTTGTTGCCTTCCCAGCCATGACCTTGGTCCAATTCTCCACACTGGCTGTGCTATTTCCTATGCTGATTTGGCTCAGGACCCTGTTCCACTGAGACCATTTCAGGAATGACTCTTTCACCCAGAACCCAGGTCACTATCACCATTTTAGAACTGTTTCCAGAATATTCACTGGGAAAGTCATTGTATTCAGCACAATAACATTTATGAAGAGTAGACTAAAACATGGAGCAAGAAATACAAGGAGGAGATCAAACAGACAAATGGAGATTCTGAACACATACTTTCATAGAGATTCTAGATGTCATACACATAATTCACGATAATTTAAGGAGATTACTTTTATTCTTAAATTCTTAATCTACATAAAATCACTCAGTACCTCAGAGGCATGGAAAGATTAATTATAAAGATATGAATGCCCCTGGGTGCCAGGTCCTTCATTTTCTTCTGAACAGGACTAAAAATAAAACAGAGTTGTTACAAGGCATAAGACACTCTAACGAGATAAATCACGGTCACTGATTTTCACTTCTTTCTTTAATCCTTGTCAATTGCTACATAAACATATACTTCAGGAAAATGGGACCTGCCATCCTGGCAAAGAGTTGTCAATCCCCAAAGGTCCCTGGCAGCAGAAAGTAAAGAAACTCTGTTTTGTGGGGAGTCCCTGAAAACCCACTGGCTGAGAGATAAGAGACCGTGGTGTCCCCCAAGGAACTAAAAATTTGGAGACAGAGCAGGTGAACTTGGGATTTTCTTCCCACTCCCTGGAAGCCAGGAGGGGCTGAGCGGACCCTCCATGCCACCAGCTATGCCCCAGACCAGCAGGAGGCAGTGTGGCAGAATCTTCCCCAAAGAAAAGAAAGTGGTTCATACCAGAATCCAGGACCAATCCAGACAGGGGTGCATTGGCCATTCTGGATTCTGGGATATGGGAGAGAGTAAAGCACAAGTTTTAGAGGCAGATTAACTCCATTTCTGACTCACTACTTGCTACCTAGATCACATGACCTCGAACAAGTGACTTCTTGATATTCATTTTTATCATTTATAAAATGGAACTATTCATAGCTCCTTCATAGGGGTGCTGTATGATTTAAAGAAGATAATACACATGAAACCGTTTTTGGCACACTGCAATACTGCTTCTTACAACTGTATGAACTTGGCAAGTTACTAAGCTCTGCATCTCCATCTGCTCATTGATAACATGACAATATCATAGTACCTGCCTCAAAGGGGTCTTTTGAGTATTAAATGAGATAATACATGTGAAGTCCTCCTAATCATTCCCAGTAAATGAGATCAGCTATTTTTAGTAATAGCAATGAATGTTAGATATTAATATTAGCAGTGAGCACTCAATAAACGAAAGCTATAATCATTACGATTATCATTATCATCATTCAGAGACTATAAGTAAATTAGAGAATCATTTATTATGGAATTTTCCACGCTCACCGGATCTGCTTGTTGCAGAAAATAAAATTGATCTTCCTTTCTTTTCACCAGTTTCCTTCAGTCACAATGTGATCAAAGTGTTTATAAAAAGAAATCTCGGGGCGCCTGGGTGGCTCAGTGGGTTAGGCCTCTGCCTTCGGCTCAGGTCCTGATCTCAGGGTCCTGGGATCGAGCCCCGCATCGGGCTCTCTGCTCAGCAGGGAGCCTGCTTCTCCCTCTTTCTCTGCCTGCCACTCTGCCTACTTGTGGTCTCTCTCTCTGTGTCAAATAAATAAATAAAATCTTTAAAAAAAAAAAAAAAAGAAATCTCTAGGTCAGGCTATAGGGAGCATTTCTGAGGCTTCTTAGTGCTTAAATTTAAGCCAAGAAATGCACAAAGCGGCTTCCCAGAATCTATCTGGGCTTTTCCACCAACAGAAAATGCATTTATACAAATGTTGACACGTACCCATGTGTATAGGCATTCCTAATCAACTTGGTCAAAGGGTTCAAATTTCCATGGTCTTTGGCAGTTTGAAATAGCTAGATTCTAACAAGGCTGTCGAGGTAGTGCATTAGATGCTTCCTATGCCATTTAAAGATCAAAGAGTTACAGGATCTTAAAGATAAAATAGTTACTTTACTGATCATCTAACGCAGCTTCCCACCCAATGGAAGTTTCTTCATCCCCAAGAATTCCTGCCAGTCCCTCCCTTTGGGGAGAGCTTGTTCAGGGACCAACCACTGTTGGACAACTTAAGTCGTTATAAAGTTTCTTCACATATTGAACTAAAGTTAGCTTCCCAGCATCTTCTACCCAACAATCTTATTTCTGCCCTCTGAACCTAAGAAATCAAGTCAGTTCCCTCTTCTCCATGAAGACTGTTCATTCACTCTCCACCAACTTTAAAGCTGCTCTCATGCCTCCCCTTGGTTTTTTCATCTCTGGTTCTTCTAGCCATATTCTATCCAGTCTTATCTAGTATTACCATGAATAGTACAATGGGAATATTTCCTCCAGGGTGGACATTTGTTGTGTTTGCCCATCTAGTATCCATTTCCCTCTGCTTCTATTCATAGGGTTCCTCTTTTATATGGGAACTATTTCATGTATTTGGGATAGAAATAGTTCTAACCTACTGCTATTAACCTCTCCAAACTGAGAATGGGCTTATGACCTAGACATGGCCACACTATCCTGTCCGCAGAGATTGGTTTAGGAATATGATCTAAGACAAGTCAAGGGGAGCCCAACTTGGGGCTCTGTTGGAACAAATGGGGAAGTGGTTTTCATTGTGCTAGTTAGTTTAACATAAGTCCTAGATGTTAAAGGTCTTGTGTGTCACCATTTGGTAAGAACGTTTTGGAATGAATACAATACACAGGAAACAAAAGTCAAGAGATTGAGAGAGGCAGATTTCTCCCTATAGCGAGCACTTGGCTCCAACTATGCTGCAAGCAGGTTTACCTCTGGAATTTGTAAGTGTGATAGGCGATGTATTTTTTTGTTTTGTTTTGTTTTGGAGGTCTATTTATGTCATTTTCAAATTCAAACAAAACTGATTAACACATCTTCCTTACTTCTGTCATGGTAAGAGGGCAGACCAAGCCATGGGTCCAATCTGTTCCCTTTATCCAGTCCCTAGAAGCTGCACAGCTCCCCCGATTGAGGCCCCATGAGAAGTTGTTATCAGCTGTCTTACTCTGGGATCCCTTGTTGTAGAAGAGAAACTGACATAACCAGCACAAACAATAAGAAGGTTTATTAGAAGAATGCAATGTTGCAATCATAAGTGAAGGCATCCTCCCTTTCAAGTTGGATCTGATTTATTTTGATGCAAGTAAAACATATGAAGATCACTATAAATATTGATTCCATCATCATTTGAATTAGTTGTTTCTGGCAGCTGTGTATCTTATGCCTATTTTTATGACTATGCCTTCTATGATTTACTAAACCATTAATACAAAAGCTAAAGAAGACAAGGCCTCAGAGCCCATGGTCCACCACTGGAAATCTCACCTGCCTACTCGGTAATGTCCTTTGGGTCTAGTTAGCCAGCCAGCTGCAAAACTATCTAACATTTCTCTAATCTAGCTCACATTTCACCATCTTCATCATAACCTATCTCAAAGGAGATTGTGAAATATACTCTTCTTAAAAGAGAAAGTAATAAGCCGCTGCACCTGGCCTCCACCATCCCCCTCACTACTTTCCAGTGGTAACTGCTACCAGAGACCTTGTCATTCTGGATGGCGATTGTCTATCTCTCCAACGAGACCTTGCGTTGCTTGAAGGGTCCAAGCTCAGTGTCCGTATTCACATATTGGCGTTCCTCTATTCACTCGTCACAAGTTAGATTTTACTTTCTGTTGCCTATAAGCCACCTTATGGTATTCTGGCCCAGCAGCCCAAACTGAGTAAGACACCACTATTCGGCTTTTGTAACTTCGAGAGTTAAATGTAGTTCCGATGAATTGGAATACACAGTCATACATGTGAGAATACTTCACCCAGCAAATTATTGAGCTCATAAAACATCCATTTTAATTTCCAAATAACCCTGAGGAATGATAATATCACTGACCTTTTTTTTTTTGCAGATAAACTCAGGTTTCAAGATATTAAATACCAGCCTTTGACCAATGCCTCGTCTGTAATGTCGCCAGAATGTGATTCCAGGCCATTCTTCCCGGGACTCACGTGACGACCCGGGGCTCTGAGATTTCAGGCCTTGATTTACAGGTCACCAGGGACCAACAGGTTAAATGCGTTTACCATTACCTATCTTTAAAGATATCCGTATTGTTGTGTTTATTTTTACACCCATGACATTGAACTGTATTTTCTCATTCACTGTGTTTTCAATAAAGTTTTTTTTAATAAACTTCAAGGTTTGGATTCTCACTTAAAAGCGAGACGCAAACCCCTTTGTAACCGGAGGTGCTATTCATCACTGTGGAGCCTGAAGGATATCGGCTTGCTCACGTGTTGAAAGGCGGTGCAGCTGCCTGCAATGAATCCCCAGCCAGACGCGGGAGCGAGATGGTGAAAGGGTCTGGTTGAAACAAATGGAACATCTGGCCGAAGAATTCCGATTTCCTCCTTCGGTCCTTCCCTCTCTCAAGTGCCATTGCGTAACCTCTGATGATCACTTATGATCCTTGGAAATAAGGCTAAATTGTTGGTCATGCTGTCAATATTTCTTCTACACTATCATTTTTATTGTGAAGGCCATTATGAAGCAAATAAAAAAAAAGTAATAATAATAAAAATAAAAAGCCCATTTCTTCCAGAAAGTTTGCAACTTACAATATTTATAAGGGCAATTAGTGGACTCTATAACTGGATGTTACTTCATTTCTTTAATAATTAATCAAGTATTAAATGAATCTATTATAATGGAGAATTATTTAATGAAACCATTAGTAAAAAGTTCCTAAAAGCAGAAGGCAGGCACTTAAACTGTAGCTCACAGGATGTGATTTTCTCACAGAAACTACTTTATAAACAAGCTGGCTGCTAAAAAAT
Source organism: Potos flavus (assembly GCA_028534135.1). NCBI lineage: Eukaryota > Metazoa > Chordata > Mammalia > Carnivora > Procyonidae > Potos > Potos flavus. The sequence continues at coordinate 14,863,720 of CM052886.1, forward strand.
AACTAACACTTTCACCCTGAGAAAGCAGCCGGTCAACTGCCATTTTTCTAAGGGCCATTTTTCTCCTCTTCCTCTTTGGGTTTCCTACTTCCCTCCTCTGTTTCAGTACCTCTCAAATCACTGCTACAGAAATTGATAGTAAACATAGGGCCTTATGACGGGCTCTGTCTCTGAGCATTAGATTCCGGGCCTGAGAACCGACCCTAGCAACTCTCTCATCTTCAGTGCGGGGAAGGGGCTGGTTAGTTCTAACTCTCAGAGGAATTCACGGGGCTCTCAGCTGCCCCGAAAAGTGGTTTAAGGGTTCCCGTCATCATCAGATCCCAGAGGCAAATCAATAACAGGGTTCCAAATCAATTGTATTTTTTGGACTCAGTGTGGTCTGTGTACGTTGGAATCAATGTCAACCAACAGCCCCCAAAAGACAGGCCCAAACTCAGATGCGGGAGAGAAGGTGAAGGCCAGAGATTCCCTGAGCCTAGAGCCTCACTATGTTGTTTGCTTAAGAGCTTCATTCTTGGCTTGTTCTTCTTAGTCTGTTTTGTTCCCTGGAGACACGTGGGGTATGAGGAGTTGTGTGACATGTGAGAACTTACGAGGCAGAGAAAAGGGTCAACGAACTATAGGAATACAGTCGTTAAAAAAATAAAATGATTATGAAAAATAAAATGATTGTGAACACTTCAGGACAAAGGAAAGGGGCCATCTGCTCAACAGGTAGAAGGGAAAGAAGATTCGATCCAAGTTGTAAAGACCTTGAGAACAAGAAGCAAGCCCATGGAGATAAGGAATAAGGCAAGCCACAAGCCATATGTGCCAAGTGCCAAGGGGCCATACCAGGCCCCCCAGGAGCAGAGTTGGTATAATGCCAGGCTTCACTCCTCCACTTTCTCAGCAACCCTGTCAAGACAACGGAAGAAAACTAAGAAGGGGTCTTCCAGTCAGAGCTCTGCATTGCAAAGAAATAGAAACCCCCTGAAGCAAGACATAGCAGGACACTGAGAAGCATCACAGAATCTAAGGTTAGTCAACAAAATACAACCCTGGCTTCTAGGGCCTGTAAAGCCCGGCTGAGTGGAACCGCCATTTGTCAGTGGTGGTGTAGCCTTTCCCCTCACTTCCCTGCATGTCCCCTCCCTCTCTGCTCTCTTCAGGCTTGCTTCCTCAGCTTACCCATCCGCTGGCCACTCTGAGTCCCTGGTTTCTGGTACTGTCCTGCTTCAAAGCTCTCTTGACTGACAGACTTCTCTGTATGAATAGTTAAATTTTGAGGAAAAACAAAATGATTGAGATAGCTCATTGGTCCAACCCAGACAATTCATAGCTCGCTGTATGCTCGGGCTGCTTTCCTGGCTCTAGCAATGTGGGGTCATACAGAACTTAAGGTGACTCCCAGAAGTCATGGGTGGGATGGGCCTCATAGCCCAAGGGTGTTATGGTGTAAACCCAGAGAGATGAGAATAAAAGAGAAAAGCATATGCATTCTTTCAGTGAACATATGTTGAGATCTTTATGTGCTAAGCACCATACTTGGTGCTTGGAATACAACCTGTAAAGGGCTTATCATCTAACCAAAGTAATAAGCTTATAAACACTCAACTACAATATAATGGAATGGATGCTTTAATGGAGGTTTGAATCAATCGCTATGTAAAGATGGAGGAAAGAGAATTAATTCTTCCTGGGAGACTCGGGGAAAAAAATCTTCAAAGGAGCTGTTATTATTGCCAGCCCTGGAGAAACCTACAGGATTTTTACAGGTGACTCTGGAGAAACCTTTTTTCAAAGCATTATGTTATTTGATCTTCCTAAAAGTGCTGTGAAGAACATTGAGCAGATTATTTCCCTAACATAAGTGAGGAAACAGAGTACTATAAATGTTCAATTAATTGACTAAGTCTACATACCCACCGTGGGGTAAATGCTAGATAGATCCTAAATCTTCCAACTCCTACTTCACTGGTTTTTCTATTTGTGATATGTTACATGCAGAGACAAAAGGATAACCCGGTTCCTTTGCCATCGACAGCCCTCGAACCGGACATACTATTGCTATGATTTAAAGCTGCCTTGTGTAAGTTCAATTTCCATCATTTACTTTGTAAAAATTCATGTATTTAGAACATGTATCTTTCCAAGTCTTGATGGGAAACCAATGGCACACTCAAACAATTTGATTTGGAAAGAGTTCAACAGAGGGATCTTTGCAGATGCGTAGGTGGGGTTCAAGGGAACCAAGAGAGAGCAGTGTTCTTACACTGTCCCCAAACCAGCAACAGCAAGGGTCCATTGTCACCATTACCATTCACCCTTAGGTTTGAAGGGCGAAATGGTAGTGGAGTTATGAGAACCCAGATAGAGCAGCATGGAGAAGCCACATTGGAAAGAGCTGTGGCTTTCACAAGAAGATATGGTATAAAATATGCCAACCACAACTTCACTCTCTTCAAGTTTTCAGAATTCCCACCAGTGCCTTCAATTGACCAAACCTCCTAGGAGTCACAGGGCTCGAGAACCCACTGATGAGATCCACAATGTGTCAGCTTTTCAGGACAAGATCACATTAGAGAAGGCCGGAAAGTGGATCTGAGGAGCCAGGAGCATCAGGCATGAGGACTAAAGGAGAGATTTGACATGGGCAGTCAGGTGTGGTTTTCAATTTGTTTCATTTCACTCTTTCCCCACTCACACACACCCCTAGGGACACACACATACACACACACACTATTCTCTTTTCTCCTTTTCCCCTTACTATTTCCTTTTGTATTTTGGAAATCTGTCTACTCCAGTCAGTGCCCTGGGTTTTCCGCCAGGAATCCACTCCCTGCCCACGGAGCCAAATCTACTTTATCCCAGTCTCTTGGTCATTGCAAGTCCTGAGTTGAACTTGAGGATGTATGCCTGCCAAGGTGAAGAATGAGTTGCAGTGGAAGCACTTCTATGATTCTGAGGTGTTCTAAACCCGGTCCTTTTCAGGACCTTTGTGGTGCAGTCTGAGTGGTTGATCTATGTAGTCATTTTGAGGAAAGAAATCTTGGCTATCCCGGGTGAAGTGTTTCATAAGGTCTGACTGGATGAGCCAGTGACTCTATTATACCAGCTGAAATCAGTCTGCTCTCTTCTGTACCGGGAGGAGAGGGCTAAGGTGGGCCAACCTGAATTTAACAGATGAGAGCATCACAGCTGCCAGAAGATTCTCTTAGAGGAGACTAGCTAGGGAAACATTTTTTTAATTTATGTAATCAGGGCATCTAAAAGTTCATTTTTGTGGAAAAACAATTCCTTGGTTTGTTTGGCCAGTGAATGAAGTTTGCCTTGATTTCCACTTTTGAAAAAAAATCATAGGCATGTGAATCATATTTGTAATCTTATTTGTGATATTTTCCTCTCAGAGACTTGATAGGAAAGCCAATTTTATCGTAAGGTAGAAAAATGAGAGTTTAATGAGGGTGAGAGGGGGTAGTATTTATTTTATACCATAAAGGTGAACTTTACAAAAGCTGACATTTACACTAATAACTACGTGCCCATTAAAGTAAACCAAAATCTTATATTCAGATGGTGTTGAAACTATGTGTCCCAAGTCAACAGTGGGCAGTAACATGCTTCTAGAGAATCATTTGTTGTGGTCCATTGTTGTGTGTCCCTCTCCTCAACCTTATGTTTGCTCAACGGAGCCCCACATACTGCTTCTAGCAATTATTCATCCGTTGGGAGGCTACCCACTCACATTAGTCTCCATCATGAACTTTGGCCTAAAACACTTATAAATACCTTTTTAGTTTTCCTGCCACAGGCAATAGGAGGTCGCTTGTCTTTACCCTAAAGATACCACAAAGGAGTGAGAGAGGGCTCCAAGGGGATGTTAAGGTATTTCATAATAGGGCAACCTTTTGCAGAAAAGGAGATTTTTAAGAGAAAGAAGGAAGTTGATTTTTTGAAAACAGCATGTCTGTTTTTTATCTTCCCCTCTGCCTTGCCTTTTCAATTCTTTTTTCTTGGCTGAAATTTTCAGGAGTTGGGAAAAGGTTTTGAGTAAGTTTCTAATGTGTCAATGGCAAAGCTAAAGGTCTTCACAAAATAATGGCTAGGCTCTAGTCTAATGATATCTGGTATGTGAGGGTATGAATGTCAGGCCAGATATGAGCAAAGTCTTAAAGCAAGAAGTTTCCTCCTCTTCCATTTCATCCATCTTCTGCCTCATTACTATGGCCAATTTCTCAGAACACATTCTTGAGATACTTCTAGCCGGCAGGATCTCCTGGTCATAGCCTTTGCATTTTTGAACCCATCAAAACAACTGACCCGATTGACTTCAGTGCCCTCCGTATCCAACCTGAGGGACCTAGCTAGTTCTTACAGATGTGAGCAGAGAACCAAGGGGTGACCAGGTACCTAATTCCAGGTAACACAGTTGCACTTAATGGAAATTCCTGGAGACACTGCTCAAATATACGGAAATCACTCTAATGATAGGGATCTGGAGAACTTTAGCATGTGGCTAGGCAATTGTGTTTTGGGTGGACGAGGCCTTTTGGAAGCCTTCAACTCTTGTCATCTTGGCCTAAATTATGCCTCTGTTGCACAGGAGGGACGCTTAAAGTTTTACCACAGAACTGGTTGAGAGTTGGGGTCATAACCTCCAGGTCTCAGGCTCAAATATGGGAGAAGTTTGTAGTTCTTCAGCTTTGTTTGTTTGGTCTTTCAAATACGCAAGCCAGATGGCACTCGGTACGATCCAAGATTAGTGGCACCGCCGCTTGATGACTAATGCGATTAAGTAAGTCTTGGTGCTGGCCCAGTACCACAATAACAAGTCCCATAGTGTCAAATGCTTTTGCCAGATGGATTGCTCAAACCTTTGGAATCATTCTCAAGCACACACACTTAATCACTGCAGGCCGAGTTCATGGAAAAATGACATGGTACTTGTGTGGGCGGAAGGTTCCTGTCACCTTCTTTGGGCAATCAATCCCATTGTCAGCTTCCATAGCCAATACTGCCCTGATTTCCTCTCTTGTAGGCCAGTAGCACTTAAGTATTAAAGACACAACGAATTTAGGAGATCTAATGATTTCTTTCCAAATACATTAAATTTTTCTAGAACAGGCCTGATGTCAAATATCCTGTCCCATTGCCTTTTTTTAAAGTACATTCTGTACTCATCAGATCAGGTCTCGATTTTTACTTGCTTAAGTAGGTTATAGCATTTCCTCTATTCACCTTATTAAGCAATTCAACTTACGGGCCCAAAAGGGATGTATGTATTGAAAAGTAACTGAAACCTTGTCAAAACCTGACTGAATCTATTGTTCAATTCATTTATCCCAATAAATCAACAGTCATTCGATTTTTCCTTCAGTCAATACTTAACACATGCGAGGAACTTGAGAGAGAGAGAGAGATGTAGCATGATGTGCTCTCTCTCCTCAGGGAATTCATAGTTCAGCAGAAGCAGCAAAACTGGCCTTCATGAATGATGGTGAACAAGAAATATGGAGAAATAAGTGTGAGAAGTGCATGGCACAGATTGTTACTGTTCTAGAAGTTCAGGAAGCTGGAAACAAGTACAGAAAGGCCAAGACAGAGAACTCTTAGAGGGTGGCATCTGACTAGACCTCTAAGGTCTTGTCTGAGTTGGACAGACACAGAAGAGCGTCCATGGAAAATATGCAAGCAGAGCCAACTGCAGTAGGCCTGCACACCGGGACTAGGCTGAGGGAGTGGATGGAGGGTGTGACTGATGAGAAATGAGACCCAAAATGAAAATATAGAAGGTTAGAATACAGGAAGCCTTAACACAGGCAGAAGCATTCAGATTTAATGGTATCATCCCCAGGAAGCCAAAGAAAGGTTTTCAGGAAAAGCTCAATCTCAAGACCCTTAGGCTGGATTCCCATTATGATTCAAGAAGTAGTAAGGAGATCTTAGACTAACTTGGTGTCCATGGAATGGAAAGGGAAGGAGAGATGTGAATGATACCGAAAAAAGTCTATCAGATCTAGATACAGGAATAAAGGGGAAGGGGGGGGGGTCACGAGTTCTAAACCCAGCCTGTGGGTGATCACTGAATAAATCCAGTTACACCGAATTGAGAGAACACCGATGCCCCTGACAGGAGACTTTAGAAGGGCTTCTTTTGGGGAAAAGAGACAAACTGGGTCTTGAATTCATGGACTGTGAGATGATAAAGGGAAATCCAAATGAAAATATTTTTCAGATAATCAGAGGCACGTTGATCTCAGGTGAGGTCCTGAAGAATCACCTGCAAGAATGTGATACGGAAGCCTTGGCAATGGCTGACCACTCACAGGGGGAGGGGCTGTAGCAAGAGAAGAGGAGAGGCCCAGAGAAAAGCTGTACTGCTGTTATCCTTTAAATCTGACGACTAGTTATGTTCTGCCCATAGGACTGAGGTCTGCCCAGGTCCAAGACGTTAGAATAACAGAGCTGTGTACATAAGCCCACCATACTCAATCAAATGGCATTTCATTATTGAAACCCTGGGAGAGAGCTTGTTTTTTAAAATGCATTGACTTCTGCTAAATTAAAAAAATAAGTTTTCGAAATTAATGGGCTGCGTTTCAACCGCTCAGCCTGAAGCACAATGTAAACCGACCGTAAACACGGTGTGGGGCGTAATTCGTGTCTTTCACCGTCGCTGTTTCTCGTCTGACACAGATCGTCACACAACTACCTTGCTAAATTGCACAGTCGTTATTATCTTGATTCGCGGATGAGAAAACCAAAGAGCACAGAAACTTTGTAGCTTGATCCAGATCAAATAGTAAATAGCAGAAACATGACTGTTACCGAGGTTTTCTGATTCCAGATGTTGTGCTCTTTCTGCTGTGTGATGAGAAGTCATGTTCAACAGCAATGCAGAAAAGATGGGACCTCTTCCAAAAAAGCCAAATGAACAAATTCCTGCCAGGCTAGATCTCCAAGAGGAATCTCGAAGGGAAGCAGGCTGCTAACTTCTCTGGACGTCCTATGTCCCGCAGTGTACATGCACCTGCTTCTCTGTACCCACGCCTCCTTGAAAGACCTGGCGAGGTTGGGAGTTGAATTATAGCCTGTTGCAGGTGCACGGGTGTGGGATACATGGGGAGCATTTATGCTGCTACATAGTCATACTTCATAAACAGTAGTGCTTCTCCGTTTACAAACTCTCCACTCAAAACCATCCATCCAGATGAAGGAAACTCCCTTTCAGAGCAAAAGCCCACCATCCCTACTCTTCACCAACAGATGGCACCATGATTGTGCATAGACGGTTTAGCCTCGACTGAAGTTTGTTAGTCTGCGGCCAAAATCATAAACTCAAGGCAGGTAAAGTAAATGAATGAAGTGAGACCAGTATGAGACAACAAGTGAGCAAAACTTGTGACGGACTGAGTAGCAGGTGCTAGGTCAAAAGAAGGCAGCCAAATCTCAGCTCTGGCCAATTGATATCATGAGGGATTGGGGGGCCCACGGTTGCAAGATTCTCTGATTTTTCAAGACAGTGTGAAAATTCTGATTTTTATGTGAAATACCCTGGCTTTCAATTTTGCAGCTAATTCACATTTTATAAAATCAGTGTGCAGGCTAAACACACCCCACATCTGCAGGCCAGATTGTGTTGCTGTTTTCTGAGTTAGTTTATTAACATTATTAACTCTGTCATGTCCCAGAAGTGCAAAGCTTTTGGAGAGGGATGAAATGATAAGAAGAGCGCCAAAAAAAAATCCCAAAGTCTGAACTAACACCACCAATACGCACCATTCCCTGGAGAAAATCAACTTTACATAGATATGGGTGCATAAACTGATTCAAAAGTAATGCTTTGAATTCATGAACAAATGGACTTATGCACAGCTTTTAAGAACCTTACATGTTCATCAAGACAGAAGCAGCAGCAACAAACATTTCTATTGTGATTATCCCAATATTTTTATAAAAGTAACACTGCTCTGCCATCCAGGGAGATTGAAAGTCTCTGGGAGTTTAAAAAAAAAAAAAATTATATCAAACACGAGTTTTGAAGGCAAGAGGAGCTGCAGGAAAGACACCGTGGTGTGGTGAAAAAGCCACGTGGGCTCTGGAGTTGGAAGACGCGGGCTTTAGTCTTAGCTCTGTTATTAACACATGCCTGACCTTGAGCAAGTTTGGTAACATTTATATAGTTCAATTTCATTTTCTATAGAGTAGGAGTTAATAATTACTTTCATCACAACACTGTTGTAGTCATCATAATAATGTAGCGGAGCTTACAAATTGCAAAGCTGAAATAAATTTTTAAATGTCACTATTAAAATGATAATGAAGGAGAGAAGGAGGATGCAGGGAGGAAAGAGTAAACGTACCAGATAAAGCACACAAAGCAGCAATCATTTGTACTCTCTCCCCTGGTGCTTTTTAGATTGCGATAGAATACAGACTTCTCTGGAGGCTTGCTGGAAGGGACTCGAATTCCAAATTTATGTGAGCACGGGGAGGTAGCTGCATCCCACCAAGGCACTTGAAGCAAAACTATCTTCCAGGCTGGGGCACTATAAATCCTAGGTTGTGGTTTAGAATATTTTACTCTTACTCTTATAATTAAAATCAATTCTGTTGCATTGCAAAAGTTTGCCCTGGGACTGGAATGTACTGGAATGTACTGGGGTGCACACATTTGCATCAGACTTGCAGCAGAAACGTGCAAGAGATAAGAGGAGGCCAGCTCCCATTACCTTCAGAGACAGTCCCATGCTAGGATAGGGGTAGTAAGTGAGGGAATAATAGAGAAGTAGATAGCATGGTGCCACACCTCCATCATTTTATTTAAATTGATACTCATATCAATTTATAACAAGCGTTTGACAGCATAAATGTCTAGATTTTCTTAGCTAATTTATTTAACTTAAAGAGATTTTACGGGAGACTTCTACTCTAGCCATGGTGAATAATGGATTAGACTTATCCTCTCACTATAAACAACAAGAAAACTGGACCAAATACATGAGGGAACAGTTTGGGGATATTAGACACCAGGCAACACAGGACTGTGATCTCTCAAGGAAAGGAAATTCATGAGGTGAACCCAGGGGTCACCCCGGCTATCTGTTTCAAAGCTTTTTTGGATCATGAATCACGGAAAGTGAGATCCCCAGTTGTGTGGCAATATTACTTTATTTGAGGAGACAGAGATTAAAGTTGGAGAAGACTGAATTGGCTGGAACTCGTGGTGCAGAGTACTGCAGAGGGTAGGGGACAGGACATGGAGAAAGAGTGCCAGAAAACTCCATAAGGATTGATAATCATGCTAAATGAAAACAATCTAAACACTCTAGTTAAAAGGTAGAGATTGTCCAACTGGATAAAAATGAAGGATCCAACTCTATGCTGCGTACAAGAAATACACTTTACATATAAAAACACAAATAGGTTGGAAGTAAAAAGATGAAATGACATATATCATGCTAATACTACAAATAAATAAGAAAAAAATTTAAGCTGGAGTTTCTATATTAATGTCAGGCACAATAGATTTCATAGCAAATATCACCAGAGATAAAAAGGTTAGTTCACAATGATAAAGGTTAATTAATCAAGAGAACGTAACAATCCTAAATGTTTGTGCAACTAATAATAGATCTTCCAAATACATGGGACAAATATGATAGAAGTGGAAAAAGGAGAAAAAAGACAATCTGCAATTATAATTGAGAGTTCAACATTGCCTTCTCCATAACCGATCAAACAAGTTGACATAAAATCAGTAAGGATACAGAAAATTTAAACAGTTCTATCAACCAAATTGACCTAAATGACATTTACAGAACAGTCTCCTGAACAACAGCAGGATGAATACTCATTCTTCTCAAGTGCACACAGAATATTGACAAAGACAGACTATATTCAGGTTACATAACAGAAGTCTCAAAAAATGTAACAGTGTGCAAGTCATACAAAGTTCTCTGACCAAAATTGAATCAAAAATTCATAATAGAAAGTTATCTAGAAAAATCTTCGACTATTTAGAAACTCAAAGAAGAAACAAAGAAGTAAATTAGAAAGTATTTTGAAATGAGTGAAAGTGAAAACATACTATCCCATACTTGTGGGACGCAACTAAAGCAGTACTAGAAAGCAATCAGAAGGATAAGGGGTTATTGTGAACAACTTTATAGTAATAAATACCATGCCAAAAAAATTGATAACCGAGATTAATTGGACAAATTCCTTGAAATAGAAAATGTATCAAAATACATAAACAGGCGCGCCTGGGTGGCTCAGTGGGTTAAAGCCTCTGCCTTCAGCTCAGGTCATGATCTCAGGGTCCTGGAATCGAGCCCCGCATCAGGCTCTCTGCTCGGCAGGGAGCCTGCTTCCCGCCCTCTCTCTGCCTGCCTCTGCCTACGTGTGATCTCTCTCTCTCTCTCTCTCTACCTGTCAAATAAATAAATAAATAAATAAATAAATAATTAAAAAAAAATACATAAACACACACACAATAGATAATGCAAATAGCTGTAGATCTCTAAAGAAATTTAATTTGTATTTTAAAACTTTCCCATGGAGAAAACTCCAAGGCCAGAGTCCTCACTGGGGAATCTTAGCAAATATTAAGAAAGAAAGAATACTAATTCTACTCAAACTCTTCCAAGAAACTGAAGGTGACTACTTCTCAATTCATTCTCTGAGGCTCACCTTACTATGACAAACACTTCAAGGAGAAGAAAAGACCCATACATATATGATCAATTCATTTTTGACAGCATGCCAAAGTAATTCAGTGGAGAAAGACATTTTAAACAAATGGTGCTAGAAAATCTGGACACCAAGTGAAAAAACAAATTCAACTCTTATTTCATACCATATACAGAAATACAAACAGGAACTCAAATTGGATCATAGTCCTAAATGTAAAAGTACATAACTTCTAGAGGAAAATATTGGAGAAAATCCTTGTGACATTGGGATGGACAAAATGATAAATCGTACTCTGTCAAAGTTAAAAAATTCTTTGCAAGATATCTTAAAGAAAATAAAAAGACAAGCAACAAAGTAGGAGAAATTTTTACAAAACACATCTCTAAAAAATTACTTGGATCCAGAATATATAAAGAACTCTTACAACCAAATAATAAAAAGAAGTAACCCCTTAAAAAAACAGGAAACGTTATTTTTTAAGATTGATTGATTTATTTCTAGATGGAGAGAGAGGCAGAGGGCAGAGGGAGGGACAGACACAGAATCTCAAGCAGACTCCCTGCTGAGTACAGAGCCCTGCTTGGGGCTCAATTTCACAACCCTGAGATCACGACCTGAGCCGAAATTAAGAGTTGGCCACCTAAATGCCTGAGCCACTCAGATACCCCTCAAAATACAGGAAAAGTTTTAAACAGGTACTTCACTGAAAAGATGTTAGCAAATAAGCACTTAAAAAGATACTCGACTTTGGGGTACGTGGGTGGCTCAGGTGGTTAAGCATCTGACTCTTGATTTCAGCTCAGGTCATGGTGCCCAGGTTGTGAGATTGAGCCTTGCTTCGAGCTCCGTGGTGGGCATGGAGCCTGCTTGGGATTCTCTATCTCCTTCTCATTTTCCCTCTGCATCTGCCCCCTCTCCCCCGAAAATAAGATATTCAATGTCATCAATCATTGGGGAACTGCAAACTAAGACCACCAGGAGACACCATTACACATTTACAGGAATGGCTAAAATTTTAAAAATTAACAACACCGGGGGCTGATGAGGCAATAGAACAAATGAAATTTTCACAAATTTCTGGTGAGAACAGAAAATTGTATAGTCAACTTAGAAAACAGTTTAGCAGTTCTTCTTCTTTTTTAATTATTTTTTTAAAATAACCCAACATGGGGCTTAGCTCATGATCTGAAAAGTAAGAGTCGCACACTCCACCAACTAAGCCAGCCAAGCACCCCCAGTTTGGCAGTTCTTTAGAAAGTTAGACATACCGTTTGATCAAGGAATCCCATTCCAAGGCATTTATCTAAGAGAAATAAAAATATACGTTCCAAAAAGACATATGCAACTATTTATAGCTGCTTAAAAGAGAGGTTATTCAGCGGTACATCAACAGGTGAGTGGATAAACAAATCGTGGTATGTTTATACAATGGGATACTGCTCAGCAATAAAAAGAAACAAACTACCGATACACGTGACAGGAATGAATCTCTAATGCATGTTGCTAAGTGAAAGAAACCAATCTGGAAAGGCTACATACTGGATGCTTCTGATTATGTGATAGTCTGGGAAAGGCAAATCAGATCAGGTCAAGCGTTCTAGTGAGGGAGGGGACTGACTCTAGAGGCACGGGGAATATTAGCAGATGACAGAAAAAGTCTATATTTTGGTTGTCACGACGGTTATAGGACTACACAGTTATTTGACAAAATTCATTGAACTGCAGCGCACTGGAAAAAGGTGAATGTTACCATTTGTAAATTACATCAAAATAACATGGCTTTAAAAAGAAAAGACTAATGGCAAGAAAATGGTTAGTACATAGAGTGATCGGTGCAGTACAGGAGCCGGTCAGCTCATAGAATCGCTGGATCTTTATCGTGGTATCTGTGCTTTGACCTCTCATCTTGGACTTGAACAAGTCCAGACACTCCTACTAAGCAAGGTCCCCACTGAAACCTAAACAGGCTAACTTAAATCCCGCACTTGGGAGTGACATCCTGAAATGTGTTGTCTGCTGATACTTGGTCTTTTCTTACCCACTCCAGGAAATGAAACAGCTGAAAGTCTTAAGTGACAGGGAAAACACTGGGAACAATAGCAGGTTCTTTTTACCTAAAACAAAACAAAGCCACACCACAAAGAGATAGCTCCAGGCGCTCACTAGAGTACCTTCCAGCTCCAGTAAAGCCACTGGTACTGGCTGTGAGCCATGTGAGCCATGGGTGAGGATGTAAAATGGTAAAACAATAGTTTGTGTGATTTTTTTTTTTAAGATTTTATTTTTTTATTTGAGAGAGAGTAAGCTCAAGCAAGGGGCGTGGCAGAGGGAGAGGGCTCCCCGAGGAGCACGGAGCCTGATGTGGGGCTCCATCCCAGGACCCCGAGGTCAAGACCTGAGGTGAAGGCAGATGCTTAACTGGCTGAGCCACCCAGGCACCCCTGGTGGTTCCATTTAAATGAAATTCCTTCATAGGGAATCTTAATCTATAGCGACCAAAGGCGGATCAGCAGTTTCCTGGGGCTGAGTGTGTCAAGTGGGGTCTGACTGAAAAGGGCCACGAGGGAACTTTTTGGGGTGCTGAAATGTCATTAATTGTAGTGGTGGTCACATGGGTAAATACAATTGTCAAAACTCATTAAACTCTACACCTAAATGAATGTATTTTATTACATCCAAATTACATTACAAAAACATTGTGTTTTTTGAAAAAGATTTTTAGTGGCTTCTATCTTCTGCAGTACAATGGAATAGATACACCCTGCTGATGAAAGCAAATAAAAATATAGGTTCATATTTAATGCTTACATTATTTTCATTACGAAAGTGCTACTCATAGCCAAAGTCTTATAGATTATCATTGCTCTTTCTTTCCTATGCATTTAAAAATTGTGTTTTTTTTTTTGGCTCGGGGTTTGTGGAAATAAACAAAGACCAGCCAAATGAGAATAAGCAAAGGTTATTTATTTAGAGTTCGCTACGGCGAAGAAGTCAGTCACGGTGACTCGCATCTGGGCAGAAACTGGAAGGCAGGCAGTGAAGTGAGAAAGCTTCATGGTGGAAAAAAGCGACAGTTTCGGGTGGGCCCTGCCTGGAGGCTGCTGGTGTGGGAAACTGCAAGTGGGCTAACCAGAAGCGGGGGACACGTGTGGTTGGTCGTGGGGCATGTATTTGGCTCTCTCTGGCTAGCCCAAACCAGAAGCAGGAACAAAAACTAGAGAAGCTGTCAATTATTAATCAAGTCCTGCCTGTTTGGGTCTGATTGATTGGTCCAGGGCTTCTGATCCGTCTTCCTGAACCAGCTGCAGGAGAGAGTGGTCAGACTGTCTACAAGTCTGACTTAGAGGGAGCAAACCGGCTTCCCGGGCTGGTTAACTGTAGCTCATGGGTTGGTTTCCTGGGCTGACTGCTGCAGACTGTGGGTCAGAGTTCTGTTTTTATATCCGGTCTGGCCGTTATCTATTTGTATATTCAATTTCTCGAGTTTCTATGACCTTATCCTTAACTGAAGCCCCAAATCATCATCAAACAGTTAAATCTCTTTTCAGGTATTCTACTGCTTTAATTTCCATAATGAACACTACTCGGAATCTTTCAGTCTGCCTTTTTAAAATTCATTTTTTGAAATTGTGATATTGTCATGTAACGTTGTGGAAGTTGAAGGCGTACACACGTTGATTTGACACATTTACATACTGCAGTATGATTACCCCCTTACCATTCGCTAGCACCTTGGTCACATCACATGGTTATTATTTCTTTTTTTTGTAATACGAATGATTAAGATCTAGTCTCCGCAACTTTGAAGTTTATAATACAATATTGTCGGCTATAATCACTATGCTGTGTGTTAGATCTCCAGGATTTATTTATCTACTAGTTGCAAGTTTGTACCCTTATACAACATCTCCCCAGTTCCCCCCAAACTGTAGGTAACCACCATTCTACTCTGTTTTGTGAGTTTGGCTTTTTTATAGTCCACAAACAGGTGAGATCATACAGTATTTGTCATCTAAACTTGCCATCCGAGTTGGCTACACCTGGGATGTTGGAATTAACATTCCTTGTCCTCCCAGAGACTCCTTTTTCTTCTTTCCTATATTGGATTTCCTCATTCTTATATTCCAGGCCCTCTTCTCTCAGTTCATTCTCTTATTCTGGTGGTACATGTTAATTTCTTGAGAAAAATCACATGGGGGTAAAATCTGGGGGACTTAGAACATCCAAAACTCTCTTAAGCCTAACCTCATATACTAATGATAGCTTGGAAAGGTGGAAGTTCGCTATTAGAAAAAATTTTTCTGGGGCACCTGGGTGGCTCAGTCAGTTAAGTGTCGGCCTTCAGCTCAGGTCATGATCGCTAGGGTCCTGGAATCCATCCCCGCGTCGGGCTCCCTGCTCAGTAGAGAGCCTGCTTCTCCCTTGCCTTCTGTGATCTCTCTCGCTTTCATTTCTCTCTCAAATAATAAAATCTTAAAAAAAAAAAAAGGAAAAAATTTTCTTCAAAAAAATGTTCCTGCAAGAATTTAAGGCATGGCTCCATTGTCTTTTCACTTGCAATGCTGCCGTCAT
>CM052886.1:14879071-14933419 GCA_028534135.1 Potos flavus
ACTCGATTCTACAACCCCAAGATCACGATGCCTGCCGAAACCGAAACCGGAGTCAGACATTTAACTAACTGAGTCACCCAGGCACCCTGATTCCTCATTCTTTATATGCAACCAGTTTTGTTCTTCTCTGGAAACTTATGGGACCTCTTTTTGCCCCTAACATTCTAGAAGTTCACAAATGATGCATGGCATTGAGACTTTTCGATTAACAGTGCTGGGCACTTGGTGGGCCCTTTTAGTCTGGAAGCTGCTGGAAGTTCTCTTGATTTATTTTGTTTAATCCCTCCCCTCTATATTCTTTGTTCTAGTTCTAGAATTCCTTCTTCAGGATATTTCATTTCAGGGATTACTTCTTTAATTTTGATGTATTTTCTCCTTTTTAAAAAATAATTTTTAAAAAGTTTTTTTTGTCTATTTTAGTGATCTTTACACCCAATATGGGGATCAAACTCCTGATCCCAAGATCAAGGGTTGGAGACTCTACCAACTGAGCCATCAAAGTGCCCCCCCCTTTTTTTAATCTCTTGGTCTTTCTGTGCTTTTTTCCATTAGATTTCCTCAAATTTATTTTCCAACCATTTGACTGAGGTTTTTTTTCATTTCTGCTACTCAAACAATCCCTCTGTTTTTTAATTCTATTTTTGCATCCGGATGTCCATGGTTGTTAACAAATTAGAAACATTTAAAGGAGTTTTGTGATGTAAATTAGTGCTTCCTGGGTTTCCTCACAGCCAGTTAAAGAATTAACCTTGTGGTCTACTAACAGTCAGTTTCTGCTCTTGTATCTGCCTTGCAATTTCCAAAAGTTTGTTAA
Organism: Potos flavus; assembly: GCA_028534135.1. NCBI lineage: Eukaryota > Metazoa > Chordata > Mammalia > Carnivora > Procyonidae > Potos > Potos flavus. The sequence continues at coordinate 14,879,886 of CM052886.1, forward strand.
TATTGTCTCCGTTCCTGTTCTCTTTGTCCTTGTGGTTTTATGCCGTAACAAAAATATTTTTGCTAGCATTTTATGGGGGTTTTAAGAGAGAGTGAAAGTAAATACATGTGTTTAATCTTACTTCTTTACCAAGAGGTACTGACCAAGACGATGTTACCGTTCCCCTCAGCTTGACTAAAAACTGTATACAGACTTCTTCCTGGCTCTGGACCTCTGACCTGCTTAGAGCATTTACTTTAGAAACCTTGCCATCATAAATTCTTTCCCTCTTCATTTGAGATGTAAATCTTCCCTAGCATTTGGCCACACCCAGGAATGTCTTTCTCAAGGACATGGAAGCCATTCCTTTGAAATATAATCACTAAGAAATATCGGCCAGTCCCTATATTCCAGTTTTTGTGAGAGGAGCCTAATAGCAGACCTAACGGCGTTGACCAACCTCCCCACTAATATCCTCTGGGGCTTGTTCACTAGCGCCCCCCAGTGTTTAAAAATTCTCCCTGCCTTTTGTTTCAATAGAGTTAAATTCAATCTCACTCCCCTCTTAAAGTCTTTCTAGACTGTTTAACTCATTTTGGTACAATTTTTCTTTTACAGTATGCAGGCCTTTTTATTTTTCAAAAATTATTTGGATCAGTAACTGATAAAAGCAAATACTGTATCTGGAAATGTGCTTCTGACACATGTCCAACTCAGTAAACGTTTCTCGAGCACTTGTACGTCGTGCTTGTATTATGCCAGGCACTGAAGATACCAGAAAAGAAAGCAATAAATTGAGGAAAAGGGCAACCACATCCAAAAGCATCCATTAAAGTCATTGAGTTTGATTTGTTTACTTATAACTGAGACAAAGACTGGCTTTGTGATCTAAGGCAAATTCACTCTCTTCTCTGTCCCTCTGTCTTATTTTGAAAAATAGCAGTATTGGACTACATGGTTTCTAAATTTCCTGTTTGACTCTTGGATTCTGAGGAGAGTTTGAAGTAATTCGACAACTTGTTTTGGGCAATAAAATTAGTCAAATGGTTTTTAAATTGTTTCTTGAGCCACAGTTTATTTCAATATGTTACTAGCTTATTTTAAATAGTGGTAGAATTGGATAGGGATACTATGGGATTCAACTAAGAATAGCTAAGTTCTCGGAGATGTACCTACAGATCAGTATTTCAGCCCTATCCGAAATCCTAGCGATTTTTTCCCCCTCTTTGCAGGACATCGTTTCAAGGTCCAAAAAGTATCTCCAGAGAGTATTACATTTTGGAGCTTGCTAAAAGTTCTTCTATAAATACTCCAGGAAAGGAAAGAAAACAAGCCATCAGCAATCCCCGTGACAGGGATTTATCGAGCAGCCCAGAGTGCTGGACTCCGGGCCTGACGGCTGTCAAGGCCATTAACGCAGCTGAGTCATCATTCAGATGGACATCAGGGCCCAGTGTGTGTAAAGACCTTCCTCACCTCGCGCTGCTAACAGGTTAAGATGGATAACACCCAGAGTCTCTGAGCCTCAGGGGGAGCTTGGCACAGCAAAATGCAAACACAGTGATCCCTTCACTCCAACTCCTGGCTGAATTTAGCTCAAAAGTGGTACTGAGGCTGGGGAGAAGCAGAGGGAATCTGTAGTCAGACGGAACTGAGTTAGATTCTGGATCGCTTCCCATTTACTAGCTGGAGGACTACGGGTAGGTTTACTTAACCACTTTCGGTCTCTGAGATGTACCAGATTATGTCACGCGCTTAGCATAGCACTTGGCATGTAAAATGTGCTTAGTAAATATTAGCTGAAATTTTTACTAGTAAGAGCTAATATTAGAGGAAGCAATGATACTTTAGTTTACCTATATGCACTGTAGGGGATCAAAGTATGCTCCCCCAAACAGGCCACTTTAGCGTAAGAATTATCTTTGAGCTGAAGACACTTAAGAAACAGCAGATGGAGGAAGAATTCTCTGACCTTCCCCTTTCTGCCTAAAAGTAGGACCAAAATTTCCCATGAGAAAGGTGCCTTCCCTATACCAGGAAGGGCAGAATGACTCTCATCAGCCCAGAGATGGAATCTACATAGCAAACCTTACTAAACAGAGCCCTTATCTTCCATTAGTTTCCTTATAGATACATCTTCCCACAGTTTGCCACTCCTAAAAGCCTAAAGCCTTTTTCCTTTGTCTTGTCACTTCTACATATTTATCATTCTTCGTTAAGATGTTATATACGCCCCAAGTTTCAGTTGCTCATCACTGAGTTTCTCCCATGTGTATGTGCACTACACAAGTTAATAAACTCTGTTTTTCTCCTGTTAATCAGACTTTTGTTGGTTTAATTTCCAGAGCCTCAGTCATAAAACCTAAGAGGGTAGAGGAAAAGACTTTTTTCCTCTTCCCCTACATGTATGTGTATGTACATATGTGATAACTGTGTATATCCAAAGGGACACTGATCCATCTATTGACTCAGGAAGGCTTTATGGAGGAGGCAACAAGTCACAGGATAGGTGGCTTATTAGAAAAGGAGGAAATGAGAAATTTGAGGGAATCCTCAGGCAAGAGCAAAATGAACATCCAAAGTTGTATCTGAGATCCAGTCTCTCTCAAGTGGGGTTTCTCACCTGAACCATGTAACACAGAAAATGATCAGAGTAACTATTTTTTCAACTGTTCCAAGAGTGTTGTTTTAGATAGAAAGTGGTTCAATGGCCTTTAGGAATCATTTTCAAAAAAACTATACTGTAAACTTTCTACGCAGCTATTAAAAAAGATGAAGTGGGCTTGTATATAACATGATTTACTGGTGAATGTGAAAGGGAATGTCTTGAATAGTTAGCATAGAACATCCCATTTTATTTTTAAAAATCCTATGTACATGGGGCACCTGGGTGGCTCAGTGGGTTAAAGCCTCTGCCTTCAGCTCAGGTCATGATCCCAGGGTCCTGGGATCGAGCCCCACATCGGGCTCTCTGCTCAGCGGGGAGCCTGCTTCCCCCACTCTCTCTGCCTGCTTCTCTGCCTGATTGTGATCTCTCTCTGTCAAATAAATAAATAAAATCTTAAAAAAAAAATTCCTATGTACAAATACTTAAAAGGAAAACAAATCCTGGAAGAATCTACATCAAATTGGGGAAGAGGCCATCCTTGGACAATGAGGTTTGAGTGAAAGCAACGGGTGAGCAAGGACAAATTTTTACACTTTATTTTTACTCCTTAAATGTCTTCAATGAGCATTTACTTCTTTTGCAATGAGGAACACTTTTTTCCTTGAATTCCCAGTTGATACATGACTCAAAACACTAAGACATGAAAACTTACCAGGCATACAGTAGTGAGAGAAGAAAGTGGTGGAAATAGGCGTTTGAGTGATTACAGGCGTTTGGAGAAGTGCTGAGTAATCGGAAAGCATGCAGGTGGAAATATGAGGGGCTGGCAGTGGTCCAGAGACAGGCTAGAGCTGGACGGATCATCCGGGAGGAGGACTTGAATGCTCTCGAAGATTGCCTCTCATTGAGGGCAGGGAGCAGCCATCTCCCTCCGTACCTTCATGCCCTGGAAGAGGAAGTTCGATCAAGGTCTCCCGGCCCCTCACGTCAGTAACCGGATTAGAGCATCCCAAATGTGAATCGTTCTTGTACCTTCTTCATGATGGGTACCGTACCTTCACAGTAACTCTCCAAGCATTCCTTTCTAAAATCTAGATAAATTTGGCTCCATTCTGAGCAACACCCATGAAATGAGTTTCTATATTAGTTCTATTTCCTATTTTACATCACTTATTAAAATAATTTTAATGCATTTATGTATACGCCATCTAAAATTGTCAGAGCGTATTTTGGGAAATACCAAATTATGATATATATTAGATATGTTATATTACATTATTATCATTGAATTGATGCTACTTAGAAGAGGAAGGTGGGGGGGGACCTGGGTGGCTCAGTCGGTTGAGCGTCCAACTCTTGATTTTACTTCAGGTCATGATCTTGGGGTTCCTGAGATCACGAGATCAAGACCCCCGTCGAGCTCTGTGCCTGCTTAAGATTCTCTCTCTCTCTCTCCCTCTGACCCTCCCCTACCCTGGCTTGTGCATGCTCTCTTTCCCTCTCAATCTCTCTCTAAAAAAAAAAAAAAGAAGAGGAAGGCACAGGTATTTAGACAGAAAGCATCTGTATTTAAAACAATATTGATAACTGGAAAAATAATCATTAATCTGCAGACTGAGTACATGATAGTCTTCATGTGTATTAGTGAAAGTCCCATTAGGGAAGAGGAAGGACAGTACTTGGAATAGGTCTTTATTACAGGAATTAGACCTGACAAAACTGTAGGACGAGCTGAGAGGTAAAGGTCTGATGTGCAGAGTTGGAGGTTCAGGAAGAATCCCCAAACCAGCCCCCTGAAGCATCAGTGTGGATGGACAGTTGGAGCTTGCCAGGACCCAGGAAGCCAGGCACGTCCAGCTAATGGAAAGGAACCACAGCAGAGAGCTAGCTGGTGGCGAAATCTGCTGTCTCTACATCTGGTGGGGGGGCCAGGGTTGCTGTTGGTCAGCACGGCCAGCGGGGACAAAGAAGAGCTGAACTCAGAGCAGGGAAATATGAAGCAACTGGTGGTAACTGGAGTCTCAGCATCTGTTTCTCCCAGAACATGCTTCGTTCAACTTTCTTTTTTTTACCAACTCAAACTCAGAACCACACAAGAAAGGGGATTCTGGGAAACAGAGTTCCAGCTAAGACACACTGACACATCCCAGAGCCAGCATACCATGAGAAGAACATGTAAGGCTAAGGAACAGGAGATGGGAAGTTCGGAGTCAAGGCAAGAATGGGGACCAGAGGTGTAACCCTAATGCTGCGGTTAAGACAATGAACATAAATCTGGGGTCACAGTGAGTTGCCTGCTAAGGGGATGTTTGGCTCATTCTTTGGGCTGGCATGAGCTTAAAAAGGACAGACATCCAGACGTCGTTAGACCTGAACATAACACAAGCAGCTGACAGCCAGCTGGTTCTACTCTTCCTCTGCACACATTTATGTTCACGGCCCATCCCTGTGGGACTGTGAGTTTGTAACCTCCGTGCACGTGCACAAGGAACAGCTTAGGTCATCAGGCCACTCATCGGACAGATTTTCGTCGAGCACCTACATGCCAAACACTGTTCCAGAAGCAGAGGACACCATAGATCAAATCTCTGCTCTCCTGAGAAGCCGCGGAGGACAGGAACTGGTAATATATGTACCCGCTCTATGTAGGATGGAGACGAGAGCTCTCAAGTAAGAGCAGGGTACAGGTCTAGAAGGAAGCTGGGGATGCTCTTTTTAGACCAGGTGGTCAGGGAAGCCTCTCTGAGGAGGATGTTGATGAAGGATGCAGTCCTGCAGCTCTCCGGAGGGAAAGGCTTCCAGACACAGAAACAGCACGTGAGGGGAGGTGCTTCCAGTGTCGGAGGAACCACAGAGTCAAGGATGACGGTAGCAGCAAGGGCCAGAGGAGAGTGGTAGGAGATGAGCTCTGAGGGCAAGGAAGTCTTTGAATTTCATCTCATTCGAAGTGTAAGTGCCCTGAGGGTTTGAGTAGCCAAGTGACCTGCTCTGAATATGAGGGGAAAGGAGCAGCTCTTCCCCAGTCCCAGCTGACTGGAGTTTTGTGGACAGTTTATACCTGAATAAATAAGTAGAGCTAGAGAAGAAAATATGAGTGATAATTGAACTACCAACTGAAGGAAAGCACTGAAGTATTGAAACGGCTCATTTTTCTCAAGATAGATTATTTTGTTTTAAAACTATGCCCTGCAGTCAGCCAAGGTCTTATCTATCAGAAACTTGGCCTCTGGCTTTAGTGTGGGTCCACTGCTCGTCTAGAGGCCAGGCCCCAAGACAGGGCCTGAGACAGCTGGGCAGTGGCATTGTGTCAGCTTCCTGCCCCAGTCTCTCCCTGTGGTAGAAGCAGGTGAAGGGAGGGATTGTTCCCTGTGACAGGGGGTCTCAGTGGCGACTAGGAAAGGAAGTGATGGAAGAAACGTGCTAAGTCAGAAGAGGACTTAGCACAGGGAACAGGTTGTGTGAGTGTAATTTCAACTTCAACTTCTATTTCATGGCCAAATGCCAGTCCTCATGGTCATAAAATATTAGAGCTGGAACAAAACAGTTTAGAGAACTTCAAGTCCTATAAACGATCAAACTGTGCTAAGGAGCCCTAGGATTCCACAGAGGTAACTCAGGGACAATTTGGAGAGAGGACGTGAGGGAAAGCCAGGGGGTCTCCTCTAGCCTGACCTCTATCCCACTGTTCCCATCAAGGTTAGATTAAATGTTTATCTAAGATTATTCTTGAAGGAAGAGTTTTGCAGCTAAAAAAATAAAAGTTTTGAAAATCACAATCAAATCCAGTAAAATCATCTCATTGCGGAGATGAAAAAAAAAGAGTTCAGAGATTAATTACAAATGTTCTGGACAGCCCTTCTCAAACTTGGCCTTGTAATCTCTTATTGCCTAGCAGCAACGTTATTTAATGACCACTTACTATGTGCCAGGCTCCTGACTGAATTTTGCACAATCTATCTCATTAACCCTCCAATAAACCTATGAAGTAGGTATTAATGGTTTTATTAATGAGAAAATTGAGATTTAGTTAAATTAAGTAGTGTTTTAATGTTTCACAGCTAAGGTTATGGCAAAGACAAGATATGAACCCCGGGCCAACCAATCTGACACACCAGCTAAAACTCTTAAATGTTATGCTATCCTTAAACCAAACCAAATCAAACCAAACCAAACTACCAGCCACGGTGATTCTCATTATCATCCAAAGAAATTTGTTAAAACATTTAGAACAGCCATAGAGGCTAATATAACATTTAGAGAGCTTTTAATATTTTATTGAATATTCTTTATGTGGAGTCCGCTATAAGCAGAGCGCTCTTATAGGGGATTTACAAATATTAACTCACTTAATATTTCTAAAAGATCCAAGAGGGTGTTTCTATCAATAGTCCCGATTTGCAGATGAGAAAACCAAAGCACAGAAAAATTAAATAATTTGTCCCTTACTGGTAGAGGAGAGATACGAACCTATCAAATGCTAAACACAAAACGATATAATTCAGAAGACAGTCTCCTTTCCTACCTGTGCACTCTTCAATCCACACTTCTAGTTCACGACGGAAGAGAAAAAAGGCTTTCCGCGCCAGAGCGAGACGTGCCCGCTTTACTTCCTCTCACACCCCATTGGCTGGGACCCAGTCACATGACCTCAATTAACTACGCACGAAACCCGGAAATGGAATCAGGGAGCGGAGGAGGAAGAGGAAAGTCTGTTGCTTCTAGCAATCCCTTCTACCACAGGGAGAGACACAGTAAGTGATATAAAAATACTCACTTGGAGGGAGAAAAAAGCCAGTTTCTTTATTTAGTTTTTTTTTTAATTACACATCTAGGAGGACTAAATGAATATAGGTGGTGAGTTCCTTTGGCAAATGGCATTTTTTGAGTGGCTTCGTGCCCCCTGACAATTTACAGAATCGACTGCTTCGTGTCTGTGCCATGGGGTAGGCAGCGTGGGAAAGCAGTGAGCTTCGCCTTCCTTTTCCTCGCCATGTGCTGTGTGTGCCCATCTTCCCTCGAAGACCCCCTTTCCTTCACTTGCTTGTTTTGTTCTCCTCTGACCCGATTTAGGCGTGAAGCTGGGCAGGGTCCCCTCGCTCCGGTGACTCGGGAGCGCAAGAGAAAGAAGCTGTTCGCTGGCGCAGAGAAAACCGGGGACAGATCCGTGCCCCGCTTCCCTCAGCCCCAACACCTACCAGCTCCCGGTAACCCCGGGCAGCCTTGCTGCTCTGAACCTCAGTTTCCCCCTGGGTACTTCCTGTTTCCATCAGATAGTCTCCCAGAGTCTGAGGAAAGTCCTAGCGCACGTGGGGTGATAGGAGCTATTTCCGGGGCCTGGGAGATGAAAATCAGGGCTACTTGGGGTAAGAGGTGGCTCTGCCTCAATGTGGCAGAACAAAGTGATGACTCAAGGATAAGCAGGCCACAGAAAAAAAGCATTGACCCTTCCCCAGCGCACACAGATGTCCCAAAGCCTCTAAAGCGTGCAGGCAGCCAGGCTGAGCAGGGAGTGAGGCCCATAAGAGAACACAGTGGGGCAGGCACCATGCACTCCCACCCTTTGGGGACCAGGCAAGCACCTGGAGATCCCCTCTGGCCGGTGAGTGCAGGGGTGAACCAGGGAATCCTGGCCCAGTCCGGCCCCAACAGCTACCTTATAGGAATTTGGGGCCATGGCTACTGAAATATCAATTTTCCTTTTTTTGTTTGTTTAAATTTAATTAACATATAGTGTATTATAGGTTTCAGAGGTAATTTAGGGATTCATCGTTGCACATAACACCCGGTGCCCATTACCATCCCATGCCACCCTTAATGCCCATCACTCAGTTACCCACATCCCCCACCCACCTCCCCTCCGGCAACCCTATTTGTTTCCCATAATTAAGAGTCTCTTAGGGTTTGTCTCCTTCTGTTATCATCTTATTTTTCCTTCCCTTCCCCATATGTTCATCTGTTTTGTTTCTTAAATTTTGCATATGAGTGAGGTCATAGGATATTTGTCTTTGACTTATTTTGCTTAGCATAATACCCTCTAGTTGCATCCATGTCATTGCAAATGGCAAGATTTCATTCGTTTTGCAGAATACCTATTTTTCAAAAGGTTTGGAAAATCGAGACTTTCTGTGACTCTTCATTCTAAATTGTTGATATCTGTTGTAAACCATTTAAAAAACGCTACAAGTTAAAACATGTGCATAGACTGACCCCAGGCAGACAGTGTGTGGCTGGGGATTAGGTCCACGAGATCTGTCTTTGTTCAGTGGGGAGCCGCTGGGGACACTGTCCCGGTGATGTACGGATGTTCTGTGTTTGTGGCCCCGGAGGAGTGAGGCCCTGGACTCAGTGAACAAGAAGCAATAAAGATAAAGACCGAGTGGTGCTGGTTAACCGGCAGGAGCACTTTCCAGCAAGAGAGAGAGTAGTCCTCATTCTTCCTGATGACCACGGAGCTCCGAGTCTTGGCCTCAGCTGCACAGAACGACGTGCCCCTGTGCGGGCCTCCGTTTTGGGACCCCCACCCTGGAGGCTCAGCTCCTGGGTGTGGTTGGGCTGGCTCAGCACCGCAGCGGTCCGTGGGGGTGCACCTGCCTGGAGACTCCAGGGGTGTTAAAGTTATGATCATTGGATTGAACTGAAAATACATACAAAGCTTGATGTTTCTACAGATCCCTTTGTAAGCCGAAGAATCTTCTGGCAAAGTGGATGAACCATGGCTTCCTCCCTTAAGCCCTCCTAATTTCCTGTACGCATTCAGAATGTGAGAATCTGGCTTTCTGAAATTGAGGTTCACGTGAACCTCAAACAGAGTGGGGGACACGTTTGGATGCTACTTCAGGGGTGGGAATGCCCCTCACCCATAACCCTGTGATCAGCGGAGTGGGGCAGGGGGAGAAGGTCGAGAACCATATGCAAGTAAAAAGACAAGATTTTGAGAAAAAAATAATTGCATTTGTAAAACTCATTATTTAAAAGCATGACTTAATTATTTAAAACGATTAAATTTATATAATTATTAAAAGATAGTAAATTGCAATTATATTTTAATGTATATTTATAATGGCATAATGAACTCATTAACATCAATTTCATGATCATTAAAATTATTTTTAAGTTATTAACAACAGAAAAACTATAAATATGATAAGCGATAGCTATCGCTTATAATAATAAATATATACCATGTTGAGAAGAAGGAAACAGAATTGGAAGCGAAATAAGAACAAAAGACAAGACGTCCTGGAAGAGAGGACGAAAATACTGTTGACAATTGGAAAACTACTTTTCCAAGTTGTTGAGACCACTGACCAGTTATGGAACTCCCGGGAAGCCATTAAACCTCTTTTGTCCCAGCTTCTTTCCCTATAAAAATGTGAATTACACACCCAACCCTATTCGTCTACCTTATATCTACCCTGTATGCTGTTCAAAGGCCTCATGAGATTTTTGTGAAATCATTGGAAAATTATAAAATACTATAAGACAATACAATAGTTATGATAATATATGTAAATGACAAAAAGCATAGACCGGACAAAAGTAGGTGAAGAGTGTCCAAAGAATGGGGGAGTTGGAGGAGTGGTTGTTGATTCTGCCTGCATGGATGCGGCCATCAGGACAAATTTTCTCCTGCCCTCTCTGCCCTTTGAAATTCAAATCAGGTCTTTGTAATCTCTTGAATGGTCCTGATTGACCTTATTTGCAACTTCAGGGTTTACGTTTTAAATAAACGCTTGCTCTGACGTGGATTTTGTGAAGTGCAATATGTGAAGAAATTTTGAAATTTACATTGGCCTGACCATGAATTCCTGGACCCCGAAAATTCCTTGTCCTTGACCTTTTTTATCAGAGGTTCTTTTCTTCCGATCGTAAGTGCTTCAACATTAGATTTGGGACCAGCATTTGTTTATTTATTCCAAGTCATATTTTTTATAGCCTAAGTGGATGGATGGTGGTTCCAAGGAAGGATTGGGTGCAACTATGAGCTGAACTTGAGGATGGGTAAGACCTCCTTGACCATGGGTTGCTCTGGTGTAGTGACTCTCTCAAACAGATTTCCTTTTGTCACTTCTTATGGTTCTCCAATAATTTAATGAAATCCTAATTCCTTTTTGTCGCAAACCAGTCCCTTGACAATCTTGCTGTAATCCCTTTTCCACTTAGTCCCCTAATAAGCCTAGGATGATACAGGATGATGCAGTGCAGCAGGCTTAAAGAGCAAACAGTCCAGATTGTATGCGGAGGATGGAGGGTGCTGGTGGGGAGCGGTCTCCAGGAAAAAACAACAAAATCAAATAATACGCCATCTGATATGCTTAAGCATAAAAAAGTTGGTTGACAAATAATCTGATGGGGGAAAAAATGAAGTCTCAGTATAAAGAAAGCAAACCAATGAAAACTACTGGAAAACAAAACATTTTGCAAGAATGGAAACAATAGTAGATTGCTTGTGTTTTGCAATGAGTATTTACAAGAACATACCAATGTCAGTACCTTTATTGATTTAGCTAACAATGGGATACAACTATTGGGAGGATGGCAAGAAAGGAAGTGGGGGTAGGGAATATAGGAGCATGAAATCTTCATCTAGCATAGCAGAAAATCAATAGATAACGTCTAAGTTTTTTTTTAAATAGTTCCATAAACATACTACTTAGAACTCTAGCAATAAATATCATTCCTTTCAGTATACCAATTATAGAGATCTGTCTGCATGTTCTAGATGCTCAGTTTAAAAATGTCTTGCTCTTCCAGGAAGCATTTATAGGTCATTGCCAATCCCCAAGGCACAATATACACTCTTGTTAAGGTTCATTATTACAGATAATGGATGGGAATCCCTTTTGAATCTTTTCTTGAATTTTTTGAGTTTTTTTAATCAACTCCTTATAGGATGAAATTAGGTGATTGTAATTTTTTTACCTTACCATTATAGGGCTGACAAAGAAAGCATCCTGAGATCACATGTCCACTTTGCTACTTTCTGGTTGTCCATTGCACTCACATTATTAGTGCTCACCTGTCTATTCTTTTTTTTTTTTTTTAAGATTTTATTTATTTATTTGACAGAGAGAGACAAAGCGAGAGAGGGAACACAAGCAGGGGGAGTGGGAGAGGGAGAAGCGGGCCTCCCGCTGAGCAGGGAGCCCAACACAGGGCTCCATCCCAGGACCCTGGGATCATGACCTAAGTCGAAAGCAGACACTTAACGACTGAGCCACCCCGGCGCCCCTCACCTGTCTATTCTGTGAGGCTCAGTTCACTTCAGTATCTTGAAAACTACTGTCAAGTAGTTGAAATGAATGGGGGTCATTGTCCTACATACTCCCGCTGCCACGTGTGGAACTCTTTCCTCAGGGTTGTAAGTGACATGATGTGTCTGACATGAACTTGATGATGTCAATGACAACTCATATATAATGTGAGTTATTTAATTACTTTTAATGTAAAAATTAAATACAAACGGAAGTTCTAATACGCTTACCCTTTATTCTAGTGAGTGGTGTGTGTCGTCCCCCCACCCCCTCAGGGTCCCGTGGTAAGTCCTTAAAGGGCTCACCTCAATGTACTCACTTTTCAGCCTTTCCAAAAATGCCTCTGAGACACAAAGGAGAGAGCGTGGGCCATCATGCGCATCAAGCTCCCAAAGAGGAGCTTTGGCCAGTGCAAAACAGGTAAGATATTTTCTTGAGTTCTTTTGTTCATCTTCACATTTTATGTACATTTTGTTTTCCATTTAAGAACATTATACCTTTGCAGGTTCAATCAAACACATTTGCATCAAAGTCAGGTAATAATACTCAACCAATGAATCATTGAACATTATATCGAAAACTAATGATGTACTATAACTTGGCTAATTGAATTTAAATAAGAGAGGAAAAAAACAGGCAAATCTGACAAAAAGTGGTAGTTCCAGCAGAGCTCTGTGTTTAGCTTGTCGTTGAAGTACCTTGAATTTTTGAAGCTTATTAGTAGGATAAAAGAGTAATGCTGATGTGAATTTATCACTGAAGAAGGCCAGCTATTGACCAAAGCGTTCACCCACATGGTCCCTAGGGGCCTCTAGCTTCCCAGCAATATTAAGAACCCTAAGCTTCCGGGTAATAACTTTTAAAAGCTACTCTTTTCATTATAGAATAACCATCGGTAGCCTTGAGCTTTGATCAGGGCCCTTGGCTGCTTGTAATATGTCAGCAATTGAAAAAAACAGGAGTATAGAATATATAGTGAAGGGGGTGCAAAGGAGGATGCGAATTTGTAGGAGAAAGCTGCTAATGGGAATACAAACCTTTTCCTCAAGCCATGGCCATAAATAATACAAGGCAGAAGCTTAAAATTTCATAAATGAAGTGTGGATCCAGGGCTGTGGGATGTCGAGCGGGAGGGAGGAGTGTGGAGCCAAGGCATTAAAATCTTGAAGGAGGAGGCCTTGCAGGTGTCCTGGGGACAGGACTGAGAAATCCAGAAATGGGCAGAAAGGGAAGAGACTGTACAACCAGAGGGCCACAGCAATGATTTCTGAGAGGGTTGAATATACTTATTTTTAATGGGTAATTTAAGTAGTCATTTATTTGTATATTTCCAACCCATTTTAGTTCCCGTAACTGACGACACATGATATGGTAAAAACATTTCTATAGTCATCACAGCGGCCATTTATTCTTCAATATACGTGCAGCCATAAATGTAAATTTAAAGCATGATGCAAAAACTCGGAAGTGCTAGTTGCTAGTTCTTTGAGGAGTTCTACTTTATACATATTGTTTGAATTAGACTTCTTTTTTATAGGAGCAAGGAAAATTAAATAGTACTAAATGGTTTATAACAAAAAACAGTTGTCCCTGCCTTGCCCCTCCCCCTCCCACACCACTGGTTCTGATCCCCAGAGGAGATCACTTGAAATTCTTCAACCGTGTTGTTTGATATTGACTTCTAGATTTCTAAGTAGTATGCTTGTGTGAATTTTTTAAAAGTTGGACATTACTTATTGATTTTCTGTTATGCCAAATGAAGATTTAGTGCTTGTATGTTCCCTTCCCCCATGTCTCTTCCTAATACTTAGGTCCCATTTTTAGTTAGATCAATAAAGGTATTGACATTAGTATCTTCATATAAATAATATTCACTGTAAAACAGAAGTAGTCTATTATTATGTTTTCTTACTTGCAAAATGTTTTGTTTTCCTGGGCTTACAATTGCCTTGTCCATTTTTCCCTTTATAGTTTTCTATATGTGGAAGGCTTGATCTTCTCCTATAAAGTTGTTTACGTATCAACCAACTTTTTAAGACACATAAGCATATCGGAGAGTCTTTTTTATTACTTTGCTTTTTTTCTTGGAAACCTTCCTCACAGCATTCCCCATCCTCCTCATACAATCTGATCTGGTTCCGTCTTCAGCCCGCTACGCAGTGTCGTCCTGAGACTTCTCTGTTGCTTTGCTGCATTGGATTCTCTGTTTTCTGGGTTTTCTGTTCTCTTTTTCCCCCGGCTTACTCTCTTATTTTTCTACTGCATTCTGCCGTAGCCAGTCTCCCGGGGTCCCCAAAGATCCATGCTGCCTGAGGATTTTGCTCTTCTGTAGCCCCCTCCCACACCAAATCAGGGCACACCTGAATTGGGTGCAATAGAAGCGACAATGTGTCACTTCCGAGACGAAGTCATGAGGGGCACTGTGGCTCCTGCCTCACTCTCTCAGGTCTCTCTCTTGCTCTGTGGGAAGTCAGTTGCCATGTCACGGAATACCCAGCCTGTGCTGGGGAAGTAGTGCAAAAGTTCATTTGTTCCCAGGGCTGGCTGGGGCAGGGGGGTGTGGGGAGCGGCAAAGACACTAGTAAGAGAATTTTCCATTTCAGTTTTGCACTGAGTAAATATTCTTGGATTTGTTGAACATTGAACACATGAATGCACCCTAGTTTTATATGTATTTATTCATTTCTGGGCATGTCTAAGGAGATGAGGCATCGTTCCATTGCCCTCAGGCACCATTTGGCCTCGCTAAGTCACTGGTGACTGTCATCATTTAGTGAGCTGAGCCAAAGACACACTTCTTTCATTTGGGTCTACTTAGTGGCTAATGGCATTAAAAGCAAGCTTATGAATCAAGTCACTGTGTCACAAAATGTAAATCAAGATTTCCAGAAACGAAGTGTATATAATCGGAGTGCTCTGACAGAAAATGGGGTTTCTGGTTGGTGATAAGGCAAGGGCTCTTGGCACCACCGATAAAGTAAAACAATTTATTTAAATTGTTTATTTGGTCTTTATCTTGTACTTGTCCATCCTGTTTATGTTTCATAATAGGTATAGTATGTTAATGGAGTAATAATACTTTTACGTAATCTGTTAGTAAATACATACACCTATAGCTGGGGTGTGCATTCAAAAATTTTGTAACTGACAAGCATTCACGGTCAGAAAAGTTGGCGGAGTGCTGATACCACGAAGCATCCCTTTTCAAGAACTGCTCAGGAGAGGGATGGCTTGGGGACTGCTCTCCAGGCTGGCCCAGCGAAGAACCACACTGTGGCTCTTCGTGCTCCCCCTTCTCACAGCTGTGGTCTTAAGATCCAGTGTGAGTTTTTCACATTTTCTCTTGTTTACAAGGTAATTATCCCCACTTTCCATACAAGGACACTGTGACACTCTGGGCTGAGGAACTGGCACCAGTTATATAACTGTAAGTGAACCCAGACCATCCTGGCTCCAAAGCTTATGTTCCTTTTATTATTATTATTATGCTGTCCAGATCTTCCACACATGTGGCCTTTCTCCAACTCCATTTGCACTTCCTCAATCCTCTGCTTTGCCATTCTGAAGACGTGCATCTGTTCTACACTTGAAAACCTGAAAAATCAGGCCGTATGTCATAACCGATAGGGTGTCACTCCTGCCTGCGGCCGAGGGGCAGTCCTAACCTGCCGTCACCGTGCTTGTGCACGCTTCCATCCTTCCCTCATTTTCTTCCTGGCTGGCTGTTTTCTGAACTTCAGTTCAAGCTTCAGCTTCTCAGAGACGCCTTCTGACAGCATCTGACATGTTTCTCCCTCATCAATCTCTACCATTATTCTTTTTGCTCTTGGAGATCAGGGCTTCGGCCACCTCTGTGAACGTGGGCATACAGAACTTAGCATTAGAGTAGTCACTATGTGCAGCGAGTGTTTGTTGAACGAATAAATGAGCAGATGAATGAATGAAGCCAACATTCCTATGGGATCGAGATGGTGGGGCCAAGACCAGCTGGAGATCCATCCAGTCATCTTCAGTCTGGAAGCAGCCCTGTGCAGTAGAAGGCACTCAGCCTTGGGAAAAAAACAAAACAATAAGAAAAAACACAACTGAATTTGAGGCTCAGCTGGGCACTCACCAAAGCGAGACCATTTTTCGCTCCCTGGCTGGTAGCTGGAGGCCTCCTGTGGGAGCCGGCGGGTCATAATTGGTGGGCAGGAAAGGACAAACGGAACTCACAATTGGGCGCCACTGAAGCTTGATGGGGGTGAGCGCTATCGGATACTCACCCCCATGCCATTGTTGGCCATGCAGTAGGAGCACTCTCTAGCGCCCTCTACTGATATGGTTTAGCATCATGGCGGCAGCAAAGGAGAAAAGCTTACCTAAGTGTCCAGTTCTGTGGCCCAACAAGCCATGGAAGGAAAACCATGAGGGGCAATACACTGATAAGTTGCATACCCCTCCTTCCCTTAATGTACTGAAAGAATGTACAACAAAATGTATGATTTTGAGAAGGATTTGTTTCCTCCCAGGAAGTAGCCAGAGGCCAGTGGCCACATGGGAGAGAATTTATTCTCACAGAGGTTCTTAACATTTTTAGGTGTTGGTGTGTGGTGAAGCCTGTGTGTCTCTTCTCAAGATAATGTTTTAAGATACATAATCGAGGGATGTTTCGGTGGCTCAGTCAGTTGAGCGTCTGCCTTTGGCTTGGGTCATGGTCTCAGGGTCCTGGGATCGAGTCCCGCATCAGGCTCCCTGCTCAGCGGGGAGCCTGCTTCTCCCTCTACCCCTCCCCCTGCTTGTGCGTACTTGCATTCTCTTTCTCTGAAATAAATAAATGAATATTTAAAAAAATAAAAAATACATAATCTTAAATACATAGAACTACAAAGAAACCGATTATATTGAAATACAGTAATAAAAATGCTTTTGATTTATTTATTTATATATTTTAGGATTTTTAAAAATTTATTTGAGAGAGAGAGAAAGAGAGTGAGAGAGAGTGCACAGAGGGAGAGGGAGGGGGGAAGCAGACTCCCTTCTGAGCAGAGAGCCCAATACAGGGCACGATCCCAGGACCCTGAGATCATGACCTGAGCCCAAGGCAGATGCCTAACCGACTGAGCCACTCAGGCGTCCCTGTAAAGATACTTTTTAAATAAGTCAGTTTGTCATATAGTTTGCTGGTTAATTTTATGTGTCAATTTGACTGGATCGTGGAGTACCCAGATACCAGAACACTTTTTTGGGCTATATCTTTGAGGCTTTTTGGGGATGGGATTAGCATTCAAATTGGTAGACTGAGTAAAGCGATTGCCCTCCCCCAGGTGGGCAGGCCTCAGCCTGAGAGCTGAATAGAACAAAAAGGCAGAGGAAGGGAGAATTTACTCTGTCTAACCACTTGTACTGGGATATCATCTCCTGACCTCTCCTGGGACTTCCCTCCCCCGCCCTCCGTCTCCGAGGACTCTATCACTGGCTCTCTTGGGTCCCCAGCTGGCAGGTGGCAGACCGTGGGGCTTCTCAGCCTCTAAAACCATGTCAGTCAGTTCCTCATAATAAGTCATTGGTGTTGATTCTCTGGAGAACCCTGACAGATACCTCAAATGCTGCTTTATTAATGCATTAAAAAAACAAGATCTACCAGCGGATCTGAAAGCTACATCATTTCTAAGCAGCAGTGACTGGAAATAACATTGTGGGATCTCTGTCACTGCTGTGAGGTGGTCTGGAAATAGTTTGCATCCAAGGGTGCTGTTCCTGGTGGTGTTGCTGACATTCATAATTGAAGAACGTACTACATTTCTGTGAGACGTTTTGGGGGGAAAGAAAGATACTCTCTTTAAGTCTGTGGAGGCTCTGAGTTCAGAACTCCTGTCAGGAGGTAATCCCAGCATTAACGCCGAGGTTGACCTAGACCTCACTACACACCAGCCAGGTGTTTCTGAGACTCACACCGGGGCCTCCAGTCACCTCAACCCTGCCACCCAGCCATCCACTTCGCACACTGTTGTGAAGCTGTGGGCGCTTCTCGGTGCGAGCCCCCACCGAGGGCCTCTGCTGCTCCTCGTGGCTTACCCCCACTGGAGTTGCTGCCTCCTGCTCTGGAAGGCCAGCAAGACACAACTGCCTGTGACCTTAAACGTGTGGAAGATAGAAGCCCCCAACTCCACAGCGCTCCCTCCCTTGAAGACACAGTGACATACTTCCTCGTTTTTGGCGGAGGGCTCCCATGGTTCCGCTCAGGCCCAGGCCAAGTGAGTCAGTCCAGGAGGAAACCCTCATCTATTTGCCTGGGTGGTGCTGGAGAGGCCAGCTGACCCGCTGACCACATGGCTGGCGAGGAGGAAGACAAAGCTGACTTCTCTCATTGTGTCATCCATTTGGAAACCTAAGTCCTGAAAAGCAGGCCCAGAAGATAGGGCAGGGTGGCCCAGACTAGCCAGCACGGGCTGGAACACGGACCTAAAGTCCAGAGGCTGCTGTTTACTTTTTGCTCAATTCTACTCACCCTTGAGGCAGCCTCCTAACAAACGAAAAAAAAAAAAAAAAGGAAAAGGTGTTGGCATTCTTTACTGGTGTGTTCTCTTCCTCCAACAAATGTCTGTCGAGCCCTGGTGTGTGCCAGGCACTGTGCTGGATGAAGAGTTCCAGGCCTCTGGGAGCTCAGTCTAGTGAGAGAAACGGCCAAGGAGGCCGATAATTACAGTGTGGTGTGATAGAGGCTCTGGAGTGTATCTGGGAGCAGGGAGCGGGGAGGGCCCCTTCACCCCCAAAAAAATCCCCATTTTTAAAAAATGACATGATTGATTTGAAAGTTGCAAAGAGATGGGGCACCTGGGTGGCTCAGTCAGTTAAGCGTCTGACTCTTGATCTCAGCTCCGGTCTTGATCTCAGGGTCGTTAGTTCAAGCCCCATGCTGGGCACAGAGCCTTTTTTTAGGGAAAAAAAAAAAGTTGCTAAAGAGTAGATATTAAAAGTTCTCATCACAAGATAATATTTGTAACCAAGTGAGGTGCTGGGTGTTCACTAAGCTTATTGTGATCATTTCACAGTATATACAAATGTCAAATCCTCGTGTTGCGTACCTAAAACTAAGGTAAAGTTATATGTCAATTATCTCTTAATAAATTGGGGGGAAATTCATAGAAGGCAGATATATTCAAAGTAAATGCTTTCACGTGCACAAAAAGAGAGAGAAAATGACAGGCAAAAAGCTTTACTTAAAAAAAATGTTTTAAGTTTATTTATTTATAATCTCTACACGCAGCGGGGGCTCCAACAATGCCGAAATCGAGTCACGTGTTCCCCACCGAGCCAGCCAGGTGCCCCAACAAAATGCTGTATATTAAACTCTGAAAATAAAACCCTCTAAACTCTAGGTTACTTTTCTTTTTTGTGGTTTTATCCTAAACAGAAATAAAAGCAACACATATGAAGTCAAGAGGAGAGAGTAGGGACAGAATCTCTTGTCATGACCCCTTGAGAACGTACTCAATTTCCACCCCCTCCCACTTCCAACACACCTATACCTCAGGCCCATTCCCTCCCAAAGCCAACAAAAAGGCCAAGACGTCAAAAACAAGAATAAAACCATGTATAAAATGCCGTAAGGCGGCTGAAGTTGAAAATTTAATTCTGGCCACCATCCCTCTGAGAGACATGAGCCAGTTCCTGACTGGGGAGGAAAAGGGAAACTGGAACAGAATTCGGTCCTGGGAGATACCGTGCGCCCCAGCCGCAGCCCAGCGGGTTGGGCCAATGCCCGGAAGCAGGGCCAGCTCTCGTGGCCTTCAGCACCCTTCCTTGGGGACGTTGGGCAGGATGAGGCCAGGGTGAGGCCTCTAGTGAACCGTGGTGGTGTTTCCATGCATGTTGACGGGAGGAGAGACTCCAAGATCTCTTCTTAATGATGACCCAGTGGTCCCCGTTTCCTGGGTGGAAAAGTGGGAGCAAGAAGCTGGAGCGGGGCGCCCGAGTCCCAGCACAATTGGTGGCCTTCATGACACTCAAGTAATTAATACATCTCTGGGAGAGCCCATGGTAAAGTAATGGGAACTGGCATGTCCTCCTTCCCTGCCCCTGCCAAAAATAAAAGAGTAAATTAATTGTCCAATTTGTACATTTGGAGAGGGCTAGCAGCAAAACCAGCATTCCTGCGTCAGGCATATATTTGGCCTCAACTGGCTGTGTTCCCCGTGAGCCTGAAGAAAAAAAAAGTCAATTTCTCGATTGTGGAAATCATTCTTTCATGAACCTTTTGAATAGATTCTCCGAAATGAACACTATACATGTTCTCTAGTCTTGGAGGGGGAAAAAATATCTGCAAGGAAAATGTGAGTATTTGTAACATCCTCCACGATCCAGCAAGCATGAACCCCTCATCAAATGTTCTGTGGGCAACTCCCTTACACCTCCAACAGGGGAGTGAGAAGGGGAGGTCCCCGAGGGCTTGGGCGGCCATGGGCTCCGTGTGTCCTGACAGCCCGGAGAAGTACTACAGTGTGCCTCCCAGCAAGGCCCTATTCCATACGTTCCGGGCCAGGGACGAAATAGGACGTGCCCAGGTGCCAAAGTAAATGAGGTTCCTCCCTGGAGTGGTGCCAAGGGCCAGAATTTAGACCACAGCTGAAAGGGCCCTTGGAAAACTCTTGGAAACTTCCCCTAGGAAGATGGAAGAAATGGACACACTGGCCCTATGTCCAGCGAGAAGGTTCCGAATCTGCTCTGCAAACCACCACGGGGCCTTGCAGCTCTCGGAAGGGGGGCCTTCATCTGTCCTGAGGAGGCCCCTGACAGACACCCAGTCTGTTTTGGAAATAGTGAGCAATTCTGAGTCAATGAGCCTGAACCCGGAGAAAGGGGGACCTTCTTGCCAAAGGCTTAGGTCCCGGGTCTAGGGCAACTTCGAATCTCTCCCCCTTCATGCTCCTTCCCTCCAATCCTCCTGTTACTCACTGCCCCAGAAACACCACTCAGAAAGAGACTTTCAATATGGCACCTGCCATGGAAGCCAGGAGGCGGGTTCTGGAAGCTAAGTGAGGAATGACACTGGGTGATGGGGGAAAGGATTGAAATTAATCCCAGAAGAGCTATGTACGAGGACAAGGGGGGTGGCGTGGGCCTGTATTCTGATGAGCCACGATGGCCCAGGTGTGGCACCTCCAAGCCCTGTCCCACTGCCACTCCACGTGACAGAGGAGTGAGCACAGGCAGCCTGCTCTTAGCTGTTTTTCTGGCCCCCAGAAGGAGGCTGGCCTGCGTCCCCGGGCTCGCAAGTGGGGCTTTTCCAGGTCTGCTGTCCTGGACGACGTTGCTGGAAGGGAAGAACCCCAGGGGAGAACGAACCAGTGCCTGTTGGTCCCTGACTCTTGCCATGTGATTCCATTCAATTGTGACCAGAGCTCCCACTCCCTGTGGGGGGTGGGAGGTAGTGGGGAGCACTTGAGCCCCTTCAGAGTTGAGTCTGAGCTCTTAAGAGCCTGACTAAGCAGAACTTCAAGCAGCTGCCAAAGAGGAAAAGTTCAGCTAGTTCTCTGCTTAGGGGGGTACACCAGTCACCCCCTGTGCCGTCACTTGAGTGGCACCACGCAGTGCTTCTGTTTTAAGGCGAGTAGTCACTAATTACCCTGAGACATTTCTGACCTGAACAACTCAGTCTCCACATATCATATCTCCTGTTATGCAGAGTGCTCACTTAGAGGAATGTGGGTAAATTTGAATAGGGACCAAGGTGCCACCTCAGAAAGAAAGAGAGAGTCTCCTGTCCTCTTCACTTTGGAGAATGCAGTGTGATAGAACCCCCACAGAGATGAGTCAGCTGGGGAAGGAAACCAAGGGCCCCCAGCAAGGAACCCAGTTCCGGGGAAGTGTGAGTCCAGATGATAACCTGGGCCCAGTG
Organism: Potos flavus; assembly: GCA_028534135.1. NCBI lineage: Eukaryota > Metazoa > Chordata > Mammalia > Carnivora > Procyonidae > Potos > Potos flavus. The sequence goes on from CM052886.1 coordinate 14,901,607, forward strand.
CCCCCACCAGAAGGTCCATTTGCGGCCTGGTTTGGGCCGATTGTGTGACCGAAGGCTCAAAGTGCCCCCAAGAAAACTAACTAGACACAGAGAGCATCCTGTGGGGTTAAGTGTAAACCCCCTTTGGGGTCTTTATGCCTCAGACAGACGTAACTCTGGAGAGATTGGGCTTGTCCTTTGTCCTCCCTATAAAATATCACTTTGGCTTTTGAGTTTATTTGGAGTGGTAAAAGCAAGGACACATTGAACCATAAAGCCACGGTTTTCATCAGTTACCCTAGAGCAAAAGAAATTATGGCAGAAAGTTGGAGCCCATTCATCTTTGACTGGCTTCTCTGGCTCTGAGCCTAGCCTACTGTTTGGAAGTGAGACACGCCTCTAGCAGTTGAATACATCCTGGGATGCTTGGGCAAGTTTTTCAGGCATGTCTTAGGAAGAGATACACGATGCCTATAATTTGGGAAAATGCGGACTAAAGAAATTAAATTTAATTAAAAAGGGGGGGCGGCGCCTGGGTGGCTCCGTCGGTTAAGCATCTGCCTTCAGCTCATGTTATGATGCCTGGGTCCTGGGATCAAGCCCCACATCAGGCTTCCTGCTCATGCTCTCTCTCTCTCTCTCTCTCTCTCTCTCAAATAAGTAAATAAAATCTTTTAAAAAATTCTAATAGAAAAAGACTATCCCGCATTGGTAAAGGAGATCAAACTGGGTAGTTATTTTCAGAGATAGAACAACCTCAAAGCTGTTAGCAGTATTCTCTTCCTTCTAGTATTGGTCCTTCAGATGAGTGACATGTTTAAGGAAACTGAACAGCTCGTACAAGAGATATCACAGTGTCATTGAACGGAACTTTAGCCACTTTGGGGCCCTTTCAAACATGGTTTTGAATTGATTTATGAGGAATTGATTTATTAGGAAGAAATAAAGGAAGAAATGACTATGATAGGATCTAGCGGTTCTTTTTCTGGATATATACCTGAAGGAAAGGAAATCACTATCCTGGAAAGATAGATCTATCCCCATGTTCATTGCATTGCAGCCTTACGCATTTACAATAGATGCAGAAGCAACTTTAGTGTCCATAGACAGGTGAACAGATAAAGAAGATATAGCATGGAAATCTATGCTATAGATTTTTTATGAGCCATAAAAAAGGAAGTCCTGCTGTTTGTGACAATGTGGATGAAACTTAAAAGCATTACACTAAGCAAAATAAGCCAGACAAGAGAAAGACAAATACCGTACGATCCCACTGATGTGTGGAATCTAAGAAAAACCAAACTCTCGAAACTAGAGATCAGGTTGATGGTGGCCAGAGGCAGGAGGTGGGGGTGGGCAGATTAGGTAAAGGGGGTCAAAAAGTACAAACTTCCAGTTATCAGATAAAGAAGTTGTGGGGATGTGAGTTACAACAGGATGACTACACCGAATGATAGTATTTTGTGTCTCTAGAAGTTGTTAAGAGAGTAGATTTTAAAAGTCTTATCACAAGGGGCAAACATTCTTAACTGTGTGAAGTGACAGAAGCTAATTAGTTATTCAGGTGATCGTTTCACAGTATATACCTGTATCCAATCATGTTGTACACCTTAAACTAATACAATGTTGCATGTCGATGATACCTCCATAAAACTAGAAAAAATAAAAGGAAACAGGATGCTTTGCAGATGTGGTGGGCATCCAGGGGCCTCCCTTAGGGCTCTTGTTTGTGAGGTCATATGCTCTAAGGGCACTGTGACAGGGCTCTGTGTTGTCAGGAAAGCGGTGGTGTAGGTGAGTTATTCACGTCTTGCCGGCGGAGGTTAGGCCTAAGATGGTGGGATTCAGACAGAGAAAGAAGGGTGAAGACATTCAAGCGAAGATGAACATGGGAATCACCATGGAATATTCCAGGGTCGTCGAAGAAGCATGGCACGTCTGACTCGAGTAGGGAACAGCTGGATTTGTGGAGGGTCTTGAATGCTACTTTCAAGATTGATTGCTATTCCCTGAAAGAGCCTGTGGCAAATAAGAAGCATTCTACAGGTGAAGACACTTCGAGTGAGGTGTAGCACAGACTCTGCTGGATTACTGAGTTGAGATTCTTCCGTCTCTGACATCTCACCGTCTGCTCCACAAATAGCAGATCCCTGGAATGAGACGGCTGTAGGATCTGTCTCTCCTTCCCCTAAACTTGAACTACTGCTAACCGGGGAAGGTGTTCTCAGCAAAGATTTATAGTCACAAGTAGGGCATGGTACCCTGTCATTGAGGACTCAATCTTTGTCTTTCTGAGTTCCCCCCTCTGCAGGTGGGCTTTTGTCCCTTGGCTGGCGTCACATGGGGTGCCATCATGTCAGACTCTCACCCCCTCATGACCGCAGGCGGAGCCCAAGGAGGATCTTACTCTCTATGGGTGAGGGCAATATGGCTGCCACTGCCAAAGCCTGGTCACGACTGGGCCAATCACGACTCATCTCCTGGGACTGGGAATAGTAAGGCCAAACAAATCCGAGATTCTGAAATAAAGAAGGGGGATGGCAGTTGGGTAAAGATGAGTGGGGCAATTTGGGCCTTTCCTCCCATTCTCCTCTTTTCCCAGATGATGACGGTGAGGCTGAGTAGTGGAGGGCCCCATGCAGAGTCACCGAGCAAACACAGAACCAGAGTGTGCTCCCTCCACGATGGTCCCTGGCTTCTCTGCGGTGATCCCAACACAGAAAACCAAGTACTGTGGTTCAGTCCAAATTCTGAAGGCCCTCATCTCACTGGTCATACTCACAGTTCTTAATTCTCACTATGCGTCAGAGTATCATGGGGAATTTTGAATGAAGGAAAGAAAATGAATGTCCAGGTTCCATCCCATGAGATTCAGATTCAACTGGGTTGGGGTGAGGCTGAAAAACTACTTTTCAAAAGCTTTTGAGGTATAATGGTGTTTTTAATGTGTCACCTTGGCCAGGCTCCTGTTACAGACTGTTTGTGTTCCCCCCAAATTCATATATCAAACCCCTACCCCCCAGTGTGATGGTATTTGGAGGTGGGGCTTTTGGGGTTAATTAGGTTTAGATGCGGGCCTGAGGGCGAAGCCCTCACGAATGGGATTAGTGCCTTTAGAAGACATGAGAGAGCTTGCTGCTCCTCTCTCTTTCCACAAGAATACAGTGAGAAGGCAGCAGTCTGCGATCTGGGAGAGGACTCTCGGCAGAAACTGACAGTGCCGGCCCTCCAGTCTCAGACTTCCAGCCTCCAGGACTGGGAGAAATAGACTTCTGTTGTTGATGAACCACTCAGTCTGTGGTATTCTGTTATAACGGCCCGAACTCATGAACACAGCTCCGGTCCCTGTTACTCAATTAAACACTAACTCAGTAGGGGTGGCTCAGTGGGTAAAGCCTCTGCCTTCGGCTCAGGTCATGATCTCAGGGTCCTGGGATCGAGCCCCGCATCAGGCTGTCTGCTCAGCAGGGAGCCTGCTTCCCTCTCTCGCTCTTCCTACTTGTGGTCTCTCTCTGTCAAATAAATAAAATCTTTAAAAAAAAAAAAACACTAACTCAGGTGTTGCTGTGAAGGTATTTGTGGCTGTGATTATAGTGCATCATCAGTGGGCTTTAAGTAAAGGGGACTAATCTGGGAGGGCCGGATTCAGTCTATTCAAAGGCCTCAAGAGTAGAGCTGAGGATTCCCTGGTGAAGCCTGCGGACAGCAGCTCCCTTCCTGACAACATGCCCTTCCAGCTTGCCCTTCCTGACATCATGTGCTATGGATTTCAGACTTGCATAGCCAGCTCCCACCATCACAGAGGCTCATCGGTGCAATAGATCTCTTAATATGTATCTCCTATTGGTTCTGCTGTTCTGGTTGAACGTGGACAGATACACCAGGTGATTTCAGTTTGCTGCTCAGGCTGAGACCAGGGAATTATTCAGGAGTGGTTAAGCCAAAGGGCATCAGAACAAAGTAACTCAAGGTCCAAGCTCATCTCTTCGGCCGATATCTGTGTGCGGGCAGGTCCCTCAGCTGCAAAACGGGGATCATGGTGTCTACTGCATGCACATAGCCTGAAGGTCAGATGCTCTCCCGTGCATAAAAGATCAGTGAGCATCCAAAGGGAAGGGGAGCTGCTTCTCTTCTTATACTGTGGAGCTATTCTGGGCTATTAGTTCATGGGAATGAATTAAACAAACAAAACATTCAAACAAAAACCAGTCTGGTCTCCCATCTCATTGTTTGACATCTAAAGTTTAGGACTTTGTTTTAGGGTCACCTAAGCCCTCCTATGGCAGGCAGGAAGGCACTTGTGCACGCGCAGACCTTCAGCCCCACCAGACGCAGCAAAGGGAGGCAGGTCCTCTGGCTCCAGGAATGAAAGGAGTAAAAGGCGGAAACCAAGAGCTCCACAGTGTTTCTTTTTTTTTTTTTTTTAAGATTTTATTTATTTATTTGACAGAGAGAGAGATCACAAGTAGGCAGAGGCAGGCAGAGAGAGAGAAGGAAGCAGGCTCCCTGCTGAGCAGAGAGCCCAACGCGGGGCTCGATCCCAGGAACCTGAGATCATGACCTGAGCCGAAAGCAGAGGCTTTAACCCACTGAGCCACCCAGGCGCCCCTCCACGGTGTTTCTTAAAGCGGACTGTAAACTTTACCAGCTCACCAGCAACATTCTCCAATGGCATTTTAATAAGTAGTCTGGTTACAGGGCTGGAGATCTCTGGTAAGTAGGACAGTCGTGGAAATCCTGCTTTCCCTCCCCAACGCCGCATTTCCTTTGGGGGCTGGTGGCACCGCTGCTCCCTCTAGCGGTGCTGGGTGGGCACTTTCCTCTCTGGGAAATCGGCAGGCTGGGCGCTCAATCTGACACATCCATGCCCTCTGGTGGCCGTAAATCGCAGCGACTACTTCCTCCGGGAGGGCTCGTGGGCTGCAGCTCTGGGATCTTTGCGTTTGCCCCGATAACTTTTTTTTAAGCCACAGATGCTCACATGTCCCAGTGGGGCCTTTGACAGGTGGAGAAGATCTGCCTCTTTATCGATTTACTCTCACCAGCCATCTGTGTATGACCTCAGCCACTCCTGTCACCTCTCAGAGTCCTGTCTCCTCACCTATAAACTGAGGATTAAAATAGATCCTCTACAGTTTGAACATTTAGGGTTCAAGAACTTGTGATTCAGGGACAGTCACTCATGCAAAAAATACAATGTGTCAAGTGCAGATGCCAGCAAGCCTGTGCATTCCAGGGCCTTACATTGTAGCAGGAGAGGATGGGTAATAAGCAAGGGAAAAAAGAAAGAAACCAAGTAGTATGTCAGAAAGCGATCAATGCTACTGCTAAAAATAGAGCAGATAAGGGAATTGGGAATGGTAGCAAAGGTGAGGCTAAGATAATAGAGTCAGGACTGGGCTCTGCCAGGTCAGTTTTGAGCAGAAACCTTCAGGAGGAAGGTGAGGGGGAGTTAGTCATGAGGATTGGGGTGGGAGTGATGACCTTACCAGTCATTCTAGATGGAGGAAAACACCCTAGGAAGGCCCAAAGCACAACGCTAACTGACAGATTTGAGGACCAAAAGTCCTGTATTGGTGACTTAGCCAGCTGGAAGGGTATAATGGGGTTGGGGGACCAAATAGGAAAAGGGGGACAATTACATAGAACCCTGTAGGCCACTGTGAAGAATTTATCCTTGATTCTTAAAGAAAGAAGACACTAGAGGGTTTTGAGCAGAGGAATGTGCCATGATCTGTCTTATGTTTTAACAGAGTCTTAGTCTGTTCAGGCTGCTAAAGATAAAACACCATAGGGGAGCCTGGGTGGCTCAGTCGGTTAAGCATCCGACCCTTGATTTCAGCTTGAGTCATGAGCTCAGGGTCTTGAGATCAAGCCGAGCATCGGGCCCTGTGCTCAGCTCGGGGTTGGCTTGGGATTCTCTCTCTCCCCCTGCTTGTGTGCGTTCACTGTCTGTCAAATAAATAAATAAATAAGTCCTAAAACAAACAAACAAAAACAACACCATGGACTTAGTGGCTTGAACAACAGAAATATATTTTCTCATAGTTCTGGGGGCTGAAAAGTCTAGGATCAAAGCCCGGCAGGGTTCTCTTTCTGGTGGGGACCCTCTCCGTGGCGTGTAGAGGGAGGCCTTCTCACTGTGTCCTCGCACGGTGGGAAGATGAAACCCTGGAGTGTCTCTGTCTTCTTGTAAGGGCACTAATCCCACCCCGGGGCTTCCCTTCACACTCTCATCTAAACCTAACCACCTCCCGAAGACCCAGCTCCTAACACCATGACTTTGGGGGTTAGGGCTTTGACGTAGGAGTGTTGAGGAGCGTAATCAGTCCAGCAGTCACTTGGCGCTGTGAGCTAGATGGCCTGGGGAGGCTGACTAACAGTGGGGGCAGGGAGAGCAGGAGGCCGGGGGACAACCCGGCCAGAGGTGGCCGTGACTGTGTCTCCGACAGTGAGGTAGCAGGGGAGGTGGTGAGACGTGGCCAGCTTGTAGAGAGGCGGTGAACGCAGAGACAGTGGGATTTCCTGACAGGCTGACAGGCAGGTGAAGGCTGAGAGAAAAAGAGGTCAAGGATGGCCGAGGGTTTTGAACTGAGTACCTGGAAGTTTGGGATGTATTAAGGTTAAGATGTCTATTCGTGAAGAGAAATTGAATGTGCAAAGTTCAGGGACTTCAGGGGGAGTTGTCGCTGGAGATAACAACCATACTCTGAGATCTGTGTTCAAATCTCAGTCCTGTTACTGATTGGCTGCGACAGTCTGGAAAAGTGTCTTAACTTCTCTGAGCCTTGTTATTTAGGACATCTTCATCACCCCCCATGTATCAGGTACTGTGCTGGATGCCGAGAATACAGGAAGAAAACAAAGTCTCTGCTGTCATGGGGCTTACCTTTGGTGAAACAGAGATAATAATAAATGACCACTTGGAGCTGACTGAATGATAAAGTATTTAAATTGCCTCAAGCGCTCAGTATGGTGCTTTGTCCAATAAACAACTGATTCTACCACCCTCTCCTTGCACTCTACCAATCAGAGGACAAATAGTGTCACATGTTTGAGGGGACCAGCGAGGAGCCAGAGGACATTTGAGGCAGCCTTCCAGTTCTCCAGAAACTATAGAACTGACTTCCCAAGAATAAAATGTGGAATATTCTTAGAGAAATGATAGAATGATATGCTGCCTGCACAGCAGAGTATACTCTCTGATTTTTAGTCTTTGGCTTTATTTGGGAGCCCACCTGAAGCCAGCATAATGTTACAAATGAGATCATGCTGGATGAGGCATGGTTAGTCTAACAAGCTAATAGCAGATAGCTGGGACGGTGTCTTAACATGGCGTTGGTTTTTGTTGCAATCAGCATCCTCTTAGTTAAAAGCATTACATTTCTTGTATTTACAAATATATTCTCCCATCCTATGGCTTACCTTTTTTTTTTTATGGTGTCCTTTGGCCCACCAGAGTTTTTAAGTTTGACGAAGTCCAATTTATGTATTTTTAATTTATGTATTTTTTTCTTTTGTTGCTTGGGCTTTTCTGTATCATCTCCAAAAATCCTTTGCTTAATCCAAGGCCATGAAAATTTACTTTCATGTTTCTCCTAAGAATTTTCTAGTTTTAGCTCCTACATTTGAGTCTATGTTCCACTTTTAGGTCATCTTTGTAAATGATGGGCGGTAGGTAGGGGCTGACTTGAGTTTTTCACAAGTGGATATCCAGTTGTTTTAGCACCATTTGTTGAAAAGACTTACCTCCCATTTCAATGTCTCATTTAGTTTTTACAGTAGTCCAGTGAGGTAGGAATTATTGTCCCGGCTTGCAAGCCAGGAAACTAAGGCCAGAGGAGATTAAGTGACTTGCCCGAAACCCCGAGGAATTCCAGGTAAGAAGTGGAATTTAATGGGACTCCAAAGGCACGCTCTTTCAACAATACCGAAACGTGCATCTACTACAATGCCATGGGGTGGTAAAACACACTGACACAAAAAGTCTTCATTTGATGCCTTTACCCCTTTTTTTCAGTTAGATACACCGTTCCTGAGGAGCTGCATCAAGAACGCTTGAGGCTAGGAAAGATAAACACAATTCTTATTTTTAAAAAACTAGTGATACAGTAGAAATGAGGAAATTTCCTACAAATAGGATGGCCTTAAAATTAATTAAGGGAAACCTCACGAGAATGGGGCCGGGAGGTTTGGCAAAGGAGAGCTCCCAGGCTCTGCCACTCGTGGTTACCGCAAATTCAACAGGAAGAGATGCACCTGCCAGGTGCAAACTCCTTTAATACCCCCTGAGAATCAGCGAGGCTTTGCTCCTCCCCTGGCAACAGTGCAGCCAATGAGAGACGGATACAACACAGCCAATGAGAAGCCGGTATACTTCCAGGTCCCAGTTTTCTCCAATGGACTGTTTGTTCATAACCACCTTTCTTGAGCACGTGTCTCCTTTATGCTGAGGATTTGTGTATGGTTTTGCGCCAGTGTGTTTGTCCTGGGTTGTAGCTCTCTGCTATTCCCAGATAAGTCCATCTTTCTGGTAAAATAACTGGCAGTTTTATTTTTAAGGTTAACAGAACTCAGTATTTTTGGTAAAAGCACCAAGGAACAGCTTAAGGAGACAAAGTCACGGGCGCCGGAGGGTTAGAGGGGACCCGGCGACCAGCAAAAGGACCGGAACCCAGGTAGGTGTCGCTGAAAAGCAGGAAGCCACGGTGGGTCCTGGGCAAAGGCAGCAAGGCCAGGACGTCCCGGCCAGGGAACACCCCGCTGTAGACCCCGGGAGCCTGATTTGTGCTCAGGTCTTTGCGTCGGTAGGTCTAGATCCAGACACAGGGGGAGCTTCAGGCCGGCTTGTGCAGACGGAGTTGTGCCCCGCACGGGGGGTGGGGGGCCGAGGGGGCACCCCCCTTCCTCTGCACGTCACACACCAAGAGGAATCCTCCCAAATAACAGAGGGAGTGAATGCCCGAAATGCCTACTCCTGGGACAGTAGAGAAACCACTCTTCTCTCTGCCGGTCTAGTGGTGTTTTGTTTGCATGGAAGAGCCGCACTGTCTGCTTCTTATTTTCAGTCCTCTCCATATTTCACATCACCTGTTTCCCTGATGAGATTAAAATCTCTCTGGTTAGGTGTTTTACACACCACTGCCTTGCATCTCCCATTGCACCTTAAAGACAGGTTTACAGCAGGTATTTTCAGATTGCCGATGATCCCTTGGGTACCCCAGGGACTCACAGTCAGCCCTTCAGAACCCACATGTGGATTCTCATTAGCCAGTTTATCATAAGTTTGATTTTCCTTCCAGTCCCCAATGATACTAATAACTCTACACTTACCGTCAGCTGGGGATACGCAGGAGACGACTGCTCCCTTTAAACATCAGCCTAATTCAAACGAGGGGCTGAGAGTGGCTGGAGATGGATGGAATCTGTCAGTGGAGGTCTGGGGGCCAAGTTGTAGCTTTAGCTTTGTTTGTACACATCTATTAATATTTCATTGAGAAGTTCAAAATGGGAGTCTTCAGTTTTCGAATATTAGGAATACCTGAGAAGAGATGTTTGATTCCCAAATGGCATAAGGAAGCAAACAAAAGCTGAACAAGCTTTGGAAAGGACAGGAAGACCGAGGGTCCTCTGCTGCTGAACTTCCTGGGCACCACCTTTAGACAGTTCAGTTCCAGTGTTCCTCCATGCCTGACCTTGAACTCCAGACCCCAGTTCTGTGGTAATGGAGGCTGAATGGCCTGGCAAGAGCTGTCCTCACCACTGGGAGAGGCCTGGGGGACACCATGATTAAAGGTTGTACCAGGAACCCCTGAAATGTGAGGACTGCAGTTCTCCCAGCAAAAATGTGTGGGATTATCCAAAAAAGGGGAGCTTGGATAGGCCTAGAAAGCAAAGCACCCATGCTGGCAAACTTGTTCAAGGGGGAAGCTATAGAGAAGTGAGGGAATGAATGTATGATGGCTCGGGAGGTTCCCGGACAGGACCCTGAGCACATAGAAGGATTAGACAGATGGAGAGACACCTCTCTAGTCATGACTAGAGTGAGGAGAAACTAGGTGAGGATGTGGGGGAGTTTGGAAGTGTGCTGAAAGAAGGTCCAGAGAGGGGGCCCAGTGGATGGTTTCCAAGTGTTCTGTTGAATGGGGAAAGAGATAATCCAGTCCGGATGAGAAGCAAGTGATCAGGAGTCTGGAGATGCAGAAGATAATTTCTCAGTTATTTTCTTGTGCTTTTCAAGACTGTTTTACTGAATCTAATGCTCTTAGCACATGGGCACACAGTTATAACTCACATTAGCTACCTCCTCTGACCTTTTTCTCTCCTCAACTGAGTCATTTTTTCCTCTGGTCCCCACAGCCCTTTGCACATATTTTTCTCACTGCTGTGACTTTATTCATTACCCAGGTATTGAGAATGAACAGGAAGGTGGTAAAGTCCATTCAGCTTAGTCTTAAACTGCCGAGGCTTGCACACACATCCCAGGGTCCTTCCACATTGGACTCAAACATAGTTTGATTAGAAGCTTCAGATGCTTGTTAAAGGGCATGAGGGCAGACAGCTAAATCCCCTTTCTCTGGTGTAGCATTGGGCGGGGTGCTGTGTGATGGGAATGCTTGCAAATAAAGCTCCCCCAGGGTCCTGACCTACACCCGAGCGAGTGTGCTTCCTGCCTCACGCTCACACACACCCTCCAAAAAAGGGCTGTGTGCAGTGTGCTCTGAGTGGGTGGGTCCTCCCAGGTAAAAGTAAGAAAGCCATCATTCTGAGGTCTCCAGAATGGCTCCTATGGTTAAAGAATGACAACCACCCTTCTGTTTTCTCCATTCCCTAATGTATGTGCTTTGTAACTTCTAAGTGAATGCAACATAAGTATTCATATAGGGAGTGTCCTTAACACCTAACACCAAGAGTTGGGTCAGGGTTTCTTAGGAATCACAAGAAAAGAGTATCTTCTTTGAACTGTTGAATTTTAGGAGTCAGTGTGAAATAAGTAACATCGGAGACTTGTGGTTAGTTCTTTAAAACAATGCACTTCAGATGAACCCCCACACAAACAATATGTGAAATATCCCGATTTACAAAATGGATTACGGGGTGGAGAGTGAGACAATGCTTTATAAATAAAACCTATCATAGTAAAGCTTTCTTTAATGAAATCTACCAGTGGATTTAAAATATTCCATCAAAATCTAAAATATGCATAATTTTAACACAATTCCACGTGCTAAGTGACGTAGGTACCAGGGTATTCCTAACAGGTTTTTTTGTAACTACAAGATACTGTCCTTCCGCTGAGTAGTGATTAAATTATTGGCGTAACAGAATGTTATGCAGCCTTTAAGAGAATGGAGGAGTCATGATATGAAAAGATCTCCAAGATACATTGAATATAAAATCAAGGTGAAGAAGTGTGAAGAAAACACCATCGTTCCTGTATGGAAAAATACCTAAGCAGTTAGATTTGTAAATACACGGAGCAGTTCTGAAAAGAAAGGGAAACACTGGTTATACTGTTCACTTGTGATGACAGAAACAGGTGTCTGGAAGGGACAGGGTGATCGTTTTTGTTTTGTTTTTCAATCTCAAGTATGGGTATTACCCACTCAAAATTTTTATTACACATCCCCTCCTAATTAAAAAAAATGTTTTTGTATGAATTATGCTACTCCAGTATTGAAAATGATTTTTGTCAAGTCAACCAATTTCTATAATATCCCAACCTAGATTTTTTTTCTCAGTGAAAGGCTTGGGTTTTGTTACCATTTGACTGTGTGATACTGGGCAAGTCCACTACCTACATGGACTCAGGCTCTTCATTTGAAAGTTGATGAGCTTAGAGTACAGATGACTTCCAAAATTCTTTCTGGTCTAAGATGCTGTGGTTATAGGCCTTGATTATGCAATATTTGGGAAAAACAATAAATTGGCAAAGAGAAGGAGTGTGTGTTAGGGAGTTTTGGTGATGCGGCAGAAGTAACTGTCTACAAATGTTTGTATACACTGTGTAAATTTCACTTCCCCGTTCATCTTTGAAATACCAAGGAACAACAAAAGAGGCATAGTCAACTGAAGAAATTTATTTTTTTTTCTAGGTACATAGATGACATAATTATAGACAAGTTTTGATACATAGGAAAACCCTTCTGTCCACCTTTCTCTGCTAAATGAATCATCACAATAATTTTTACAATTTTTAAAAACAATACTCAGCTTTCCTGGGCTGAAGCAATCGCAAGGACATATTGGGATTGGTATATTACAGCTACTTACAATGTTTAAGAACAGCAATGGAGAAAAATAAGTTATTTAAATATTGATTTCATATACAGAAAGTGCAATGTTGTTAGTTGTTATATAACTTGCTTGACAGTTTCTTGGTTTCTCTATCAATTTAAAATCAAGATAACTCGGACTCAGACTACTATATTTTCTGAAAATAATACAGTACACACATGCAGCATTGACTTGGTGAACTGATTTCTTTTGCTGCAGTTATGGAAAGCAAATTTTGCTATGTCAGGAACTGGTTTGCCATAGACTAGTGATTTCCAATTTCACCCACACTAGAGATCAGGACAGAGAAAAGGGCTGCTACGGAAGGCCATGAAAATCTATCTGCTTCTTGATTTTCTGGGAATGTAAATAGTGGTTGGGGCTGGCTGCATTTCTTCTAGACAGCTTTAAAGTTAAAAATTACACACAATGGATGTGTAGCTACCTGAGCCAAACTGCCTTTCTAGGTTTCTTTTGTGCTTTCCAAAGTCTACACTTTTCACCCTTCCTCAACATTCTGTACCAAGTGCAACTGATTAAAACTGGATATTGCTGATGCCTCACACCTGTCTTGACAGGCGGCCCCTAAACCACCTTTGTCAAATGTCACACACAAACATTCAGGCTTTTCTAGGATCAAATTAAAAGTTTAAAGCAAAAGAAGACCAAACAAATACTAACAATTAAAAAGGTTTTTTTTTTGTTTTGTTTTTTTTTTGTTTTTTTAAAGCACAATAAAGTAAAAACCTCGTCAGACCCCCATTAGGAAGATCTTCCCACTGAAAATCATTCATGGTCCCTGAATTTGATTTTTCTATGCAAAGGCAATGACTTCCAAAGAAGAGTGACAAAAATATGGTTTGGCATTCTCAAAAAACTCCACTCCAGGACATTCCCTTTTCTGGTGCCACTTTTACTGAAATGAAAATCTTATACTGCAAATGAACTAACACTGGGAAATTTCACAGATTTCTCCTCTTTTATGATCGACTGCGGGACTTGGGCATGGTCAGCTTAAACAATGAGCAGGATCACGGAATGTCGGGCCAAGGCACTGGGCAGCCGGGTGAGGTGCACGTGTCCTTGCAACCACGTCCGAGGATGCATCTCACCACTGTGGTCGCAGGTAGCCCTGAGGCCCAGTCACGTTCCTCGGGGGCTGTGCGCACAACCCGAGGTGGCAAAAATGGGCTGTTCTTACGATTTCAGTAGAAAATTGGCAGCTTGAGCTTTTTAGTCCGCATTTCCACAACTACTTCACATGGCATCTTCTAGAAGGTGAGTATTACTGTTGAAGAGACATATATTTTTTAAATGTGTACCAAAGCATGAAAAAATATATCACCTGAGAACGTCTCCTTTTCCTCAGAAACATGGATCCAAGTACAGAGGGCAAATGCTGAAGATGGCTTTTTAATGAAATCACTTTTTTCCCCCTGAGGGAAATCGTTTTAATGAGTAGATGAAATGTTTAAGAGCTTTTGATCAAGGCTTTGTGTTCAGAGTGTTTCTGTTGTAAATGATCACATTCAGTGCTTAAAATAGTTCTCATGATTAAAAATGTAAAGGAAATTCATTTAGTAAGCAACAGAAACCTTAATTTAGTTGCCTGAATTTCTATGTGCTAGAAAAATCAGACACCACACTAAAAGAGGATGGAAAACGCTACAATCAGTTGGAAAACAATCTAAAATATACAGATGCTTAATACATGGCTAACATGGTTTGGCTCCAAGATGAACTTTTATCCGAATTAAAAGAACTATCTCAATAAGGAAGGAAAACGGTATCTGAGTTATAAAAGTGGGAAAAAAACTTTTAAAATATCTTACAAACTGCTTCCCTTTTAAAAACATCTTTCTAAAATAGTCAACCTTACAATGACTTTGCAAAGCTGATCTGTTAGCCGATTTTGGGATGGACGTGGTCAGAGTCCAAGTCAATACTGCAGTACGATGACCAATGTGGTAAACAAAACTAAACTGACTAAAGTGAGGGTAGTTCCTATACACACATGCGTGCACGCTCACCCACGCACGTGCACGCACACTCACGTACACGCCTGATCTCTGAATTTCAGATAGCTTTTTACTGGATTTGTAGTTAGCGTAAAAACTGAAAGCCAACATGAACTTTGTGCCGGTAAACACCCCTACAAAATAAACCATGTTAGAGTGAGGCAATTAGAAAAGCCCATTTTTGTTTGTTTGTTTTTTTTTGCTGAAAACATCTCACATGTTATATGGCAGTCTAAGCTGAAGATTGGAAACTATGGTTATAGGGTAGTGAACACTAGGATAACTGCTTCAAAGCTTATATTAAGGCAAATAAAAGCTGATTGCTAGAAAGCAATTATTAAAATGTCTCTTGTTTACTTAAAGGAGAACAGGATTTTTTTTTTTCCCTAGTGCAGCCAGATTTTCTTACTTTTGAACAAACAGGCATGGTCCATAGTGTACAGTGAACTCCCGAGTCTGTTACTTTGGCCTAGCTAAAGCCCGTCTGGCCCTCAGGTATCCTGCAGGGCGACAGACGGAAGGGCGAGGGCGTTCTCAGAAAAGAAACAGGCTGCCCCTCCCGCTGCTCCCAGCCCTCTCCCAGCACACCAAGACAGACTGGAGGCACAGCATGTGTGGCAAGTTGGCTTCCTGGTTCTTTTGTGTTCTGAAAATATAAGTGCTTGTCTTTTCTTTGGGGGTCAAAGAGAACCACACTAGTTTCCTTGAGGGGGCTTTTCTAGAGAAGAGTGGGTCATCGGTCCTGTGCCAAGGTTTCATGCTCTGTGTGGCCATACACTAGGCCTTTCTTCTGGATCTGGTCTGCAGGTCCCGAGGAGGAGGAATTGCATTAGCATAAGCACAGCGAAAGGGTGGCTCTGGTCCAGGGAGCTCCATTATGGGCCTGGCTACATGGCCTCGGGGCCTGGTGGCAGTTTGAAGAGTCTGGCTGCAGACACGAGCTTGCTTATGTGTCTCTCCTCTGTGATGCCGGCCTCCTGAAGGCAAGTGTGGGACAGAGAAGGCACTTGGCCCAGTGTGCTGAACCCGGCTTCGGTGAGGGCACTGGTGTACATGGGCAGACCGATGGAAACGAGCCAATCTGACACAGACGAAACACATCCGGGGGAGAGGGGCTTTCTACAGATTTCTGTGAGTCCACCACTTGGGATCTGGATAAAGAAAGAAAGCAATTTTATGAAGACTTGACACAGGCTGCCGTAGGGCTCCTTCTATACCCAAAAACATGACTCAAATAGTACACTGCCAGACTATTGGAAAGTACTCGTGCCATGAGATGTCCAAGACCAAGAGTAGCCTTGAGAATTCCTTCTCAGCTTCTCAAAGGGGAGACATATCTTCAGGTTCTAGAAAGTACTTGGAATTAGCTCTAATCCTAATTATGTGTCCAAGTCTCCAAACTGTAAGCATTTCTATACCCTGCTATTTTGTCTCCTTCAAGGAACTCCCTAGGTGATTCAAGAGGCAGGCCTGTGCGGTGTGTGGCAGGCAAGATACTCCGTGGGCAGAGTTTTTATAAAACAGATTTTCCACTGTACTTTGAATCTACATTAACCAGAAAATTAAGTATTTCATCAATGTAGTTATAAAGAAATTAAAATACAATAATACCAAGTGTTGGCTAGGGCAGGGAAATGGACATTTACACTCCACTTCCGAGAAGACCAGGTGCTTCTCTTTCAGGAAGGTAGTCTACTAACAAGTGTGCAAGTCCTTGAGATCTTGTGCAGGCTTGTGTAACCAAACCCCCTTAAAGCAATATATATACTCAGAAATTAACCTTGGGAGTCTATACAATGATTTATTATATATTAACAAGGGCATTCTTTACTAAATTTTTTGAAATAATAAGTTGGGGGAAAAACTTAAAATGTTTCAACAATATAGGATTGGGTAAATGGGGGCACATTTACTAGAGCATTTTGACGTACTGATAAAAGCATGTTCAGGAACAGATTGATGATCTGATCACTGAAAATGGGTTTCAGAACCGTTCATTCACTATTGTATGTGCAGAGAAATGACTAGACAGATTTTTAAGAACTTTTTCATATTGCTAGGATTATGGATCATTTTCATTTTTCCTTCTTTCCCAAACTGTATTTTTAAAACTTTGTGGGCTGAATATGTATTCCTTTCCCTCCAGGTGTCTCCTTTTGATAGCGGCCGAGCACCCAGGGCTACTTAGTGGTTACCAGCACGCTCGTCATTCAGTGCCCTGACTAAATGGGCTTCAAAAGCCGAGCTGGGGGGACCCCAGGCGCCAGCTGCTCACCGCCATGCGGTGCTGCTTCCGCAGAAGCTTCACGCGGATCTGGTCCATGTTGGTGGCGACGTCCCTCTCGGGCTGATCTAAGTCCTCGGCGTATCTCTGCACCAGAGCTTCAGGGATCCCACAGCGGCCATGCTGCAGAGGGGAACAGAAATGTGGCATCAAGGGTTGCAGGGAATTTCTTCAACAACAACAGCAAACACAAGGTAGGAGAAGACACCGGTAGCTACTGGAAAGTAGCACCAACGGTTTTCATTTGAAACGAATGTATTTATAGTTAGGATGGATGTTTTAGAGAGAGTGGGTTTACATTTTGATCTTTCTGGTACTGGTGAGTTCTAGGAAAATGTTTTGAAATGTAAGTAAAGCAGAAGCGGTACTATAGACCGTCTCCCAGTCTGCAGGGGAGAAGGGCACGCTCGAGCCCTACAGGGCATCTACTGTTGGCGCTGCATCTCTCTTATCCTGCCAGGTCCTTGGCCAGCACTTACTGTAGAGAACAGTTCTCACTACCTTTCATTCTGAGGGGTTTATTCACTAAAGATCAAGAAGGAGCAAGGGGTGGAGGATCGTACTGTAAGGCATTTGTGGTCAAAAGAATTTTATAACCAGGACTCCCAGGAATGCGTTATCACAGAATACGCATTTCTGGGAATAATATACAGCTACATCTATTGTCATTTGTCTTCAAAGTCATTTTGGTATTGGTAGATCCACTCTTTTTTTTCAAATAAGCAATGAGTTTTCATTATATGAGTTTAAATGAGTTTTCTCAGTGTTTCTGGTACAGTGAGAGATCTCATAATCATTCCCCTGTCACTCATACAGATAACTTTACAATATAATTACATCTGAAAAGGGTTCTGCAATTTTCAAAGTGTGTTCACGTTTATTTGTTCCGAGTAATACCTGCAGAAGGTAGTTATGCAGGTTATTAATCCCATTTTACAAACAGGAAATGAACTGGGGATTTGTTAACATCTACAAACACAGGTTCAGTAAACATTGGAAACTGCAAGTCTGTCTGCTAAGCCAGCCCTTTCTGGAATCAGCTCTCCCTGCAAAATACAGCTGCCCAAATTAAAAATAAGCAAAGGAAGAGAGGAAAAAGAAAAGAAAGGAAGAGTCCAAGGCTGTATCTGTGCTTCATCTGGGCGTGGTTCCCACTCATCCCAGCACCGGCCGGCTCCGTGGGGCAGCTGTGCGGCTCTTCTCACCTGGCTGCCTGACTTAAAGAAGCAGAGGCCCCTAAGGCCTTGGGTACCTTATCAGAGTACGGCTCCTCAGTGAGATCGATGCCTTCAGCTCGTAACTTGTTTTCCGTGAGCATTTCCAGATCGACTCCCCGAGCGCAGGAGATCTTCCTGGTCAGAGCCGGGCCCAGCTTCACGCCGTGCTCCTGGAGGCTCGTGCTCTCCGGGAGCTCGGAGAGCCAGGGCGGTGGTCTTGCGCTCAGGGGGCTGCCAGGCTCCTGTCCTGAGGGAGGCCTGGAAGCCGCAGGTGAGAGACAGTCACTGGGGCTGCCCTTTTTCGCCGGCAGGCTTGGCGCGTCGGGGCCGGGAGGGCTCGGGTGGAGGCCGTTGGCCAGGCGCTCTCGGCTTTTCTTGGCAGGAACGGGCGGAGGCTGGGCGGGATGCTTGGCCTGTGCTCTTGCCTCGGGGCCCCTCTGCTCAGCATCTAGGCCTTCTTTGGTGCCCGGGGGGTGATACGTTCCTTCAAAATCGAGTCCTTTCCTGTGACCCTCAAGAGGCGTCCTTGTTAAACTGGGTTTGACTCCGGGAGGTTGGGCATCGTAGGTTTTGGGCAGACACAGAGGCGGCGATGTGCCGCGCGAAGAGGCTGCCGTGGAGCCTTCCAGTTTCCTGGTCGCTGCCTTCTGAGGTTCAGAACATCTCTTGCTTTGGGTCAGTAGCAGTGCATTGTCAACAGCAGGGTCTCGTTTGGGGCTTTGAGCCTTTGTGATGGAGGGGGTTGTCTTTTGTGGCACTTGTGGTACAGTCTGAGGGCAGGGGTCTGTCACCTCGCCAGGCACATCCTTCTCAGCAGCAGGCTCTCCCTGAAGGTCATCCAGGGAGTGGGATCGGGGCCAAGCTTCCACAGTCTGGGGGCCCTCCAGGGTCTCGCAGCTCCGACAGATGGAGACGGGGAGGCTTCTTCGGTTCTTGTTCGAACCAGGCCCGCACGGCTGGTCACAGCACTTGGCAGCGTGAGGGGCGAGGCCGCTGCCCAGCCTGCCCTCCTCCCCCTGCTTCAGTGCGTCGGCCGACTTCGTTAAAGGCAGCGTGGGGTAGTTGCCCAGCTGATTCCTGTTGAACGACTTTAAGCTGGACTCCGTTGACGACTTGACAGAGAGAAGGCCAGTCTTCCGACTCTTGCCTGTGAGACAAGGAAATATTTTACAGTCATTTAGAAAACAAAACATAAATCAGACTAATGTGTAAAGACATGCTGACGTAATTGAAATCTCTAACTCCTGTGTCCCATTGCTGAATTATACTAAGGACAGAAAAATCACCATTTAGGACGTTGGATGACAGAGGGTTATTATGGCCCATTTTTATTTTTAGAAAGAATTCTCAGACTTATTAATGGACCTGTAGAGACTGAAATTGTCATGAGGAAAAGAAATAGGCTGTGTCAGGCAGTAAAATAAATCTAGGCCTAATGTCTGTTCCTAGCTGCAATCAGTGTAGAAGAGTTTGAACATCCGTACCCCGTTTAGAAACCACAGGACGGGATTTCTGTTTAGGGAGGCCAGTTCCTAAGATCGGGGCTGCGAAGGGCCGGTGGACTGAGTTCTATCAGTGTCCCCCTAATGTTCACTGGTGACAACAGAACTCTCAAAGTACACCTTTCTCAGCTCTCCCCTCTTAACTGGTTTGTTGGTGTGTGTGTAAAGTAAATGCATCCTGGAAGCAAGTTCACTAACTTTGGTACGTCAGTAAACAAGCTTCACTGAGTATTTTTCCTGAGACAATCTGTAAAATAGTGATACGGTTCTAATTTCCAGGGGAGCAATATCCCTGATTAAAATCAGTTGTCAGGCTGATAACTGAACTGATGAACCAGACATCATCTACTGATTTGATGGTTGTTAGTTGAGGTCAACTGCTAGTATTGCTTGAATAAGCTTTACTGAGAATTGACTTTGTGTGGTCAGGCCCTGTGCTAAATGCTTAGTTTTCATCAGGACTTTTAACACACACACCCCATAATTAACTGTCCCTTGCTGTACTGTGGTTAATCCCTTGTTTGATGTGTGCTTTGACGATGGGTTGAAATGCCTGAGAATATCCCAGATGATCCTACTATTCCAGGCCGACAGAAAAAGATAAAAATTTTAAACCCATGTCAGGTTTGGAAGATACAAAGAAATGGCATGCTATAATCTCTGAAAGACCACTATCTGGTAACTAAAGGCTTTCTTCCCGGTCTGTTATTTCAGTAAACATTTCTAATGAAATATTTTAATTTAGAAATTTTGACATCTCCCCATTAAGCAATCTCAGCCTTTCAATAAAAAAGCAGCAAGGAGACATCGGGTGGTGGATGGATTGGATTAGGAAGAAGGAGTAGGAATGGTGCCCACTCTGAGAACCTGGACATGGATACTTTTGGGTAAATGAAAGACCTTCTCTCATAAAACCTCTCAGTGTGTGCTCACAGGAGGGAAAAGGAATAAGGAGAAAAGACCAGGGTTACCAAGACATTACTACTGAATTGGCCATTATCAGCAGAGAAAACCAGATTCCTTCCAGGATTCCTGTTTTCTACCAAACTCAAATTCCAAACTGATAATACTAAACGTATGACGTCAGGCATAACTCCAGACACTAAGATGGATGTGTAAGAACGGGGGTCGCCTCAACCAGACTTATTAGTGGCCCCATCCTTTTAAATCAGACACAAATCAACACGTGAAGTATTCTGCACTTGGGAAAGCAGACACACGGTCAGATGGCCTCAGTCCTCCCGTATGTGTAATAATTTGAGGCCTCAGACCCCATCTGCCTGTGCGTTAGCAACATGCTAAGCACTATAGGTTATTACTTCATTAGTTACATGGAGAATGTTAGCCCATTGTTACTCCTAAGTATACTGACCATGGTCCCATTTTTTTTTTTTAGTCATCACAGATAAAATGTAAAAGGGAAATACTTCTTTATAAAGCATATCCCGCTAAACATAAAGTGTAAAAATTGGTTAAAATAGAAAATTCTTAAAACCGTTTTAGTATAAATTTTAGATATATGGCTTTCCTTCTCTTTGGCTTTTAACAGAAGCTGAGTGTATAGATTGCACTTCCACATCTACTTGTATTGAGAGATCCCTGAGTTCACCCTGCAGGTCAAGTACGGTTTGCCAGCTTCTATCGTTCCTCAGCAGGTACACCAGATTCTTTTCAAAAAGGGTTAAGTCTGCCAATGTGGTCTGTGAAATCCTTAGCAATCCAAAAACAGTTTGGAGAATGAAATTCTTGAAAATGTTTGGATGTGGAAAGGTTATTAACAGGGAAGAAAACCTCTTGGGACTTAGAGGAGGACTTAGACAAACTTTACTAGAACTTGGGGGTCGCTGTGCCCCAGCGCTCTAGTGGGAGGTTTTCTAGTGTTCACGCATAGTTTCCACACAGTGTTCTGTTAGTTTCAGGTGTACAGTACAATGATTCAACAATTCCGTACATTTCCCAGCACTCATCAAGTGTACTCTTTATCCCCTTTATCTCTTTCGCCCATCCCCCCGGCGCCTCCCCTTTGTTCTTTGTATTTAACAGTCTCTCTGTTCGTTTTGTTTCTTAAATTCCATATATGAGTGAAATCATATGGTATTTGTCTTTCTCTGAATGATTTATTTCACTTGGCATTACACCCTTTAGGTCCATTCATGTTGCTGCAAATGGCAAGATTTTATTTTTTGCTGGCTGAGCATATATAGCACATCTTCTTTATCCATCTACCACTGGACATGGGTTGCTTCCGTATCTTGGCTATTGTAAATAATCCTGCAATAAACTAAAGAGTACATATATCTTTTCATATTGGTGTTTCCATTTTCTTTGGGTAAATACCTAGTGGTGAAATTACTGGATCATATGGTAATTCTATTTTTAATATTTTTTAAAGATTTATTTAGAGAGAAAGAGAGCATGAGCAGGGGGAGGGGCAGAGGGAAAGCAGCAGGCTCCCCTCTGAGCATGGAACAGGACTTGAGCTCAGTCCCCCAACCCCAAGGATCATGACCTGAGCTGAAATCAAGAGCTGGATGCTTAACCAACCGGGCCACCCATGCACCGCCTACTCTTCTTTAAATGTTTCGTAGAATTCACATATGAAGCCATCTAGTCCTGGGCTTTTTTTGGTTAAGAGTTTGGGTTTTTTTTAAGTCTTTTTTTTTTTTAGAGACAGAGCACCTGCACATGCACAAGTCAGGGAGGGAGGGGAAAAAGAGAATGTTAAGCAGGCTCCATGCTCAGCATGGAGCCCCACACGGGGCTGGATCTCAAAACCCTTGAGATCATGACCTGAGCCGAAATCAAGAGTCAGACAGACACTTAACCAACTGAGCCACCCAGGCACCCCTTGTTGAGCGTTTGTTTTTGTTTCATTTTGTTTAATTACTGATTCAATGTCATTGCTAGTAGCATTATTGATGGTATAGTGGTGAGCAAAACTGCCTTCCAATTTCATTGCTTATAAATGGTCTGTTCAACTTTTCTATTTCTTCCTGATTCAGTCTTGGAAGGTTAGGTTTCTAAGAACTTACCCATTTCTTCTAGGTTGTCCAATTTGTTGGCTTTCATAGTATTCCCTTAGCCTTTGTTTTTCTGTTTGTCGGTTCTTTCACCTTCATTTCTGATTTGGGTCCCCTCTTTTTGATAAGTCTGGCTAATGATATTATCAATTTTCTTGATCTTTTCAAAGAACCAGCTCCTGATTCCATCTGTTCCATTTTTTTTAGTCTCTATTTCATTTATTTATGCTCTAATCTTTGCTTCCTCTACTGGCTTTGGGCTTTCTTTTTCTTTGTCCAGTTCCTTTAGATTTAAGGTTAGGTTGTTTGGAGATTTTTCCTGCTTCCTGATGTAGGCCTGTGTTGTAATAAACTCACCTCTTAGAACAGCTTTTGCTGTATCACAAAGATTTTGGACTATTGTGTTTTAATTTTCATTAGTCGCCATGTATTTGTTGATTTCCTCTTTGATTTACTGCTTGACCCATTCATTGTTTATTAGCACGTTATTTAGCCTTCATGTATTTGTGCTCTTTCCAGACTTTTGTGGTTGATTTCTAGTTTCATACCTTTGTGGTTGGAAAAGATGCCTGATACTCAATCTTTTTAAAGTTGTTGAGACTTGTTTCATGGCCTAACATGTGATCTGTTCTGGAGAATGTTCCATGTGCACTTGAATGTGTATTCTGTTTTTGGGTGGAATGTTCCAAATATATCCATTAGGTCCATCTGACCCAATGTGTCATTCAAAGCCACCGTTTCCTTGTTGATTTTCTGTCTGGATAATCTATTGCATCCATGTAAGTAGGGTGTTCAAGTCCCCTACTATTACTGTACTACTCCCACTTTCTTCCTTTATGTCTGTTAATACTTCTTTATATATTCATGTGCTCCTATGTTGGGTGCATAAAGTTTTACAATTGTTATATCCTACTGGATTGTTCCCTTTATCATTATGTAGTGTTCTCCATGCATTTTAAAGTCTATTTGTTCCAATATAAATACTGCTACATCAGCTTCCTTTTCACTTCCATTTGATGGTAAATGTCTTCCTATCCTTTTACTTTCACTCTGTATGTGTCTAGGTCTGAAATAAGTCTCTTGTAGGTAGGATATAGATGGGTCTTGCTTTTTTTATACAGTCACCCCTGTCTTTTGATTGGAGCGTTTAGTCCATTTACATTCAAAGTAATTACTGGGGCGCCTGGGTGGCTCAGTCAGTTAAGTGTGTGCCTTCAGCTCAGGTTATGATCCCAGGGTCCAGGGATCAAGCCCCATGTCAGGCTCCCTGAGCAGCAGGGAGTCTGCTTCTCCCTCTGCCCCTCACCCACTTGTGATTGCTCTACCTCTCTCTCTCTCATAAATAAAATCTTAAAACCCAAAAAACCCAAGGTAATTATTAAGTATGTACTTATTGCCATTTTGTTACTTGTTTTACAGTTGTTTTAGTTCTTCTCTGTTCCTTTTTTCTCTTAATCTCTTCCCTTGTGGTTTGATAGCCTTCTCTAGTGATATGCCTGGATTCCTTTCTCTTTATTTTTACATATGCATTACAGGTTTTTGATTTGTGGTTACCATTAGTTTGATATATAACACCCCGTGCACATAGCAGTCTGTATTAAGTTGATGGTCACTTAAGTTTGAAATCATTCTAAAAGCACTAAATCTTTACTCCCTCAACCCCATGTTTTATGTGTATGATGTCATACTTTACATCTTATTTTGTGAATCACTTGACTGATTTTTATAGATACAATTGATTTTACTGCTTTTGTGCTTTAATCTCAGTACTGGTTTTATAAGTGATTGATCTACTACTTTTATGTTTGTATCTTGAGAAATTTTTTCCTTTCATAATTTTCTTACTCCTGATTATGGTGTTTCCTTTCCACTCAAATAATTCCCTTTAGTGTCTCTTGTAAGGCTGATTTAGTGGTGATGAACTCCTTTAACTTCTGTTTGTCTGGGAAATGCTTTTTCTCTCCTTCTATTTCTGAATAAAAGCCTTGCTGGGTAGGGTATTCTTGGTTTTGTTGTTGTTGTTGTTTTCCTTTCAGCACTTTGAATATATCATGCCACTCCCTTCCGGCCTCTGCAATGCTTCTGCTGAAAAATCAGCTGATATAGCCTTATGGGGTTTTCCTTATATGTTAACTGTTCTCTCTCTTGCTGCTTTAAAAAGTCTCTTTGTCACTACTTTTTGCCAGTTATTACGTGTCTTGGTGTAAGCCTCCTTGGACTGATTTTGTTGGGGGCTCTCTTTGTCTCCTGGATCTGGATGTCTGTTTCCTTCCCCAGATTAGGGAAGTTTTCAGCTATTATTTATTAAAATCAATTTTCTGCCCCTTTTCTAAACTCTCTCCTCCTGGGATCCCTATAATGTGACGTTATTATGCTTGATTATGTCACGGAGTTCCCTTAACCTATTCTTATTTTTTCTTTTTGATGGTTCAGCCTGGTTGCTTTCCAGTACTGTCTTTCAGCTCACTGATCCATTCTCTGCCTCCTCTAATCTACTACTGATTCCTTCTAGTGTATTTTTAATTTCAGTTATTGAGTTAATCTCTGATTGGTTCTTTTTTTGTATTTTCTATCTTTGTTGAAGGTCTGAGATACTCGACTCTTCTCAAATCCAGTGAGTATCTTTATGACCATTATTTTGAATTCTTCACCAGGCATATCGCTTATCTGTTTTATTTAGCTCTTGGGCTGTGGTTTTGTCCTGTTCTTTCATTTGGGACATATCCTTCTGTCTCCTTATTTTGTCTAACTCTGCATTTTTTTCTACTTATTAGGGAATCAGGTATGTCTCCTCATGTAGCCTTATGAAGAAGAGGTTCTGTGGTCCCCTGTTCACCCCAACCAGGAGCTTCGGGGGGGTCTTCTGTGCAGACGGCCTGTACTCTGCTGTTGTGGCTGAGCCTCATTTGCCTTCAGTCCAGTGGGCTGCTGTGGGTGGGTTTGCTGTGGGTGCTACGAGTCAGTCTGGGGTGGTCGTGGGCTTGCAGTTGGGTGGTGCTGGCAGTCGGACGAGATGCCTGCCCTCCACCTGTTTGCAAGGACTGCTGTCCCACTCAGCTGCAGGGGGTTGTCCCTGTGTTGTCCTGAGAAGCTTCTCTTGGTGGACAGGGCTGGCAGTCCGGCCAGATGGCTGCCAGCGCTGCAGATGCACCAATCCGTAGGGCACTCACCCTGCACTGCCAGTTAGAAGGTTTGGCTGCTGGGACTGAGCGTACTGGGGGGTGTGGTTATCTTATCTTCCCCTCTCCGCAGGGTGAGAGTCACTTTGGAGAGGCAACGGTCCCTGCTAGGGCCGCTTCTAGGATGAGACCTGGCAAGATCCGCTTTGGAGGGAGTCCTGCCAACTGAAGTAGTCCGGGTGGGGCAAGTCTACAGGAGAACACAGGGGCAGGGTGCATGGTGTAAGCAAGGTAGCTGGAGAGTGTTCACCCCGTTTCCTGCAGGTGGTCCGGGTGGCGATGGAGGCAGTGGCACCACCCGGCTCTTTTGTTCCTGGAGAAGTCTAAAGATTCCTGTCTCTCCAGCACCCATTCTGAGATTAGTAAATAAATCTCCTGCATGCACACCACGGGTACTTTTCAAACTGCTGCTTCTGTGCCATACCTCGGCAGGCTTGTTTGTTATGCTAGCTCTGTAAGGCCGAGGACTATTTCCTATCTCCCTCAGCTCTCCTGGAGCTGAGCCACTGATTTTTAAAGTACCTACAGTTCAGCTCAGCTGGTTATTAAAAACCCACAGACTTGAAACCCACTAGTTTTCACGTCATCTTACATCGCTGGTCCCCCATGTCTAGGGTGCCTGGTGTGGGGTCTGTTCTCTGTTCTCCGGTGCTTGGGGGGGGGGTCCCTCCTGTTTGTGGTTAGTCTCGCTAGGAGTTTAGTTCCTGGCCATGTCTCCACCCCTCCTACCTTTTTGCTATGTCCTTCTCTCCACAGTGAACTGGAAAGTCTGTCTTGCCCATCTTTGGGGTGTTTTCTGGGTTGGATGCACGATGAGGCTGTTACCTGGTTGTGTCTATGGGACAAGGTGAACTTAGGATCCGCCTACTCTGCCGTCTTCCCAGAAGTCCTCCAGGTGGGTTTTCGGTCCCATCTTAACCGAGGCTGCTGTAACACTAGGGTTTCGGGAGAACCACTATCTTCCCAAATTGGTAAGACACCTCGGCAGAGTTCATGGATCAAGTTTTGAGGTCCCCAAAATGCTCATCAGAATTGGGATTAGGGTGAGGTGAGCAAAGCGCCTGGGGCACCGGTGGAGGTGGCTGCTGTCAGGGTCAGGCAGGTGCAGGCGAGTACCAGAGAGTGAGTGTCTCCTTAAAGTCTGTACCCTGCCTGCTCACTCCCCTCTCACCCTGGTTTTAGAACCCATGATGGCTCTCAAACTATTTATATTCTGACCTAGCATAAGAAACACATTCTGCATTCAGCCGTCCACACACATGTGCACAGAGAGACATCCACACTGGAGAAAGATTACAAGTCTAACAACATCAGTCTTACCTTTGGAACGCACCCTGGTATTTTCTATTCTATTCTGTTTTACAAAACTGCTGTTCATGACCCTCTAAACTGATTTTTACAGTCCACTAACGAATTGCAAACTGCAGTTTAAGAAGCTTTGCTTCAGTCGGTGCTCAATATTTTAACACATGGGGTACTTGAAAGGATTCCAATGACAGCTAAAAACTACCAACCCTGAGCATTTTTCACGATGGTCTTCATGTGGTCGACAGAACTGCAGGGGACCCTTTACTACTGATCTTGCTCTAATGGGGCTCCGGGAGGCACCACAGGAAGCCGGAGCCGCCCATGGTAAATCGGGACGCCCCGGGCCCCATTCCACGGAAGCCGCCTGTTTGAGGCACGGAAGCTTCCTGAAATTCCCTATGGACTGCGTCCCCGTTAGGACAGGGAGGAAACAAGTATGACGCGTGGCCGTCAGCTCACCCTCCGCCTCAGTAATTGCTCTGCACTCAGGCCACACGGCCGCCGAGGCGTTTACGACACTGCTGCTGTCATGACCCTGATGGATGGTCTAGCTGGTAAATTGTTTTCCTTAAAGACCTAATAGCTCCCAACACTCAAATGCTGGTTTAAGTGTGAGGAGAAGAGGACATAGGAGACACACAATTTAGGTTTTACAGCTGCAGGTATTTTGGATGCAATTTATTTTCCTCCCATGGCAGTCAGAGGAGCAGAGACTGACTACGGACTAGGAAGGAGGAGAGGTCAGAAAGGAAAACATTACTGCTGAGTTCATGATGGTAACAGAATCCTCCTTTCTCAGGAAATCGTACTTTTCAAATCAGGTATTTTCAAAGCAAGAGTATCCTTTTTAATGACAGTTCATTTATAAAAAGATCAAAGCTGACGTGTAGAGGTAGGTCAAGGCAAAGCCTGGGTGCCCCCCGCCCCCCGCGGCCGCCATCCCTCCCAGTGCCAAGCCCCCGGGGCCTGAGGCACACAGGAAGCCACAGACTAGGGCTTACGGGCTGCCTCACAAGCATTGTCATGTTCATCTCTGCAGTTAATGAAAATACTTTCCTAGTGAGAATTGGAACAGCTTGGTTTAAGATTTGAATAAGGGCGGGGGGTCAGCGATACTGACCATATTCTTAACTGTCAAGTGGACCAGGCAGAAAAGATGGAAAAAAAAAGTCACACCTATTTGGAAAACATCTTGGTTTTCAAGTGCTTTTTGGAGTGAGTTGTGGATTTCTGGCAGTTTTCTACCTTGCTCGCATACTGTCATGCTGCTTTTCAAAATGAAATTTATGGCTGATCCTGTGATTCCAAAACCCGTCTACTGAACATCTTCTGTGTTCGTGTAACTGTGAGGGACGGATTATAAGTGAACCACAGATTCAGACTGCATTTGTCATTTGCGTGAGTCCGGCACTTCATACCCGAACTAAGGGCAAAAACATCCTCTCTTCCAGTGAGGAGAGCATGGGTGGGTCTGGCCTGCTGACGTGAAGTCTGGGGACACAACGCTGAGCCCCAGTCATGCTCTCCGAGGGAGAAGGAAGTACCACATCAGATGCATGTAGCTGGGTGATGTCTATTTTGAGATTTTTTTTTTTTTTTAAATAAAAATGTAGTATTTTAATATTTAATCATCTAGCCTGTATTTACTCAGAGATGTAGCTTCCACAGAAAGGAAGCAAGGAATGTTTGGATAGTCAGTCTTTTCACTTTCTTTCAGAATGAATTTAGATGTTTTTGCAGTGTCATCTCTGATGTACCACTGCCAGCATCTATCTGCTCATCAGAGGAGTGCCTGCAGCCGTGATCCACGAGAGAACAAATCCGCCTGCTTCCCCTGGCAGTGTCCCAACACCGAGGGCCGCCGCACTCGGGCTGACTGCCCAGTTCGTAGTCCGTGTTTAATAAATGCCAGGTATTAATATATCATTACTTTGTTTAGCTCTTAGAACAATCTATAAGAAAGAAACTCATTTAGGATTTCAGTGGTGAGGGGGCTCAGAGGCATGAAGTCATTTGACCGAAGTCTTGGGCTTGTAAATGCTCTATTCAGGGTTCAAACCCCCCAGAACCGGGACTTCTGGTTCTAGACCCCATGGCTCTTTTCATGATCTGCCCTGGGGCTCAGGCTCTAAGAGCCTCAGGGCAACAGGAAGTTAAGGGTTCTTTCTCTGACACACAGGTGTCTTCAACTCTCCATTTACGTGTGAACTGGGATGGAAGATTGAGAAGACCACTACACTTGTATCTCAAAAACATCCGTTGCCTAGTTTCTTGAGAGATGTTCAGTCTTTTTAAGAATCTTAATTAAGCACCAGTAATCCTGGAAAAATTCTTCTCCCTATTGCCAGTATCCCCAAAAGCATGGCTCGGGCTGAGGAAGAAAGTCATAAATGACCCAAGTGGCTTGTGTATTAAGGCACATTCGTAATTATCTTTGTGGACGTTACCGTGTTCCAGGTTCTCACTGCTTTCGTAGCATCCTGAGTCTCGTGGAGAGCATCTGCTCAGGCCCTGGCTGTCCACCAATAGCTTCTCCTGGGATCCTGACTGGTCGCTGTTACCTAGAGAAGGTAAACACACAGCAGGGAATCATAAGGAGAGGGAAAAGCCAAGGTTTTCCCCATTTTATCCTGCTATCCCGATACGTTTTTTTTTTTTTTTTAATATTTTATTTTTATTTATTTGACACAGAGAGCGAAAGAGCACAAGCAGGCAGAGCAGCAGAGGGAGAGGGAGAAGCAGGCTCCCCACCGAACAGGGAGCCCGATGCAGGGCTCAATCCCAGGACGCTGGGATCATGACCCGAGCCGAAGGCAGTCGCTTAACCAACTGAGCCACCCAGGCGCCCCTCCCCATACGTTTTTAAGCCTTGAACTTCTGGGACAGAGCTGTTTTTAAGTAAATGAAATAAAAATGAATGGAGGAGCTCAGAACAGATTTTGTATGAAGTATATCATGATAACAAATTCAAAATATGTAATTGTAGGTCGTTACCCAGAGGATGGCTGGCTTCAGTCCAGTCAGGAAGAGGGAGAATTCAGAGCACTGTGTGGGCAGTCAGGGAAGCTTTCTGAGAGATGGTACCATGGGCTGGGAGCCAGGAGTGAATATGCCCCTTTCACAAGCAGGTTACCTTAAGATTTGTCTTCCAAGTTATTTGTCCCCAGCTTTCCCAATTTGGAAGCCAATGTGTAAGTAAGTGGTAAATGAAATACTGAATTTTATTACATTCTTAGGTCTTGGTGATAAGCACTGGCTCTTGTATTCTCTCAACGGGAGTAAGATTGGCAAATGGGGACATGAACCCCTAACCTGATGGGGGCACGTGTTAAATCCTTCTGTTTTTGTTGTTTGTAATGTGTTTGTTTGGAGGTTTTCTCTCCTTTCTGCCCTTTCTCTGGGGTCAGCATTTCTGTTCCCCGTACACAAAGGTAAGACAGGGAAAGTTCAGGAAGCCCCCTAACTTGGACACTGAGTCATGAATGCTCTTCAGGTGGGTGACTGAAAGAACCCTTAAAGAGAAGTACCTGGTGTTTCTGTCCAGGAAATGTGCCTAAAGTCAATCACATGGGAAACAAGGGGGACCTTCATCATGCAGTGACCTCACCCGCCCATTCTATAAAGAGGGCACATAAGGCCTTACAGGGAGCGAGGTTACAGGAAGAACATCTTTGTATTATTATGCAGAGAAAGTACTTGGTCACATAAAACAGAAACCAAGAAAACATTTTCTGTATAAATGGCTTAAATTTATTTTCCTTTCTCTTCACTGCCCTTCCCCCGACCACATACATAAAAAGAAATTAAAAACCCGGAAATCTGATCCCGTTTCTCAGTCATTAAAAAATGAATTGTAGGAAGGCAGATGACTGCCATTCCGCAACGCGCCAGCTGTCCCTCCTGCCCACTCTCCACTTCCTGTTTGCATTTCTCACATGGAAAGCATTTTCTGACACTAATCATGGCAGAGTAAGCCCCTGAAGTAGAACCCAAGTTAAGAAGTGCTATTTTTTAAATGACTAATGAAAAATTAGTGGAAAGCACAATAGCAAAACCTTCACCCTCCCCCCACACAAAGTAGAACATTCTAGAGTGATGTCCTCATTATGTGGAAGAGTCTGTGGATTTGAAGTGGCCTTTGTCCTCATCTAGTATGTTATTTAGGAAAATGATACATGTAAAATGAGGGCTTTCAGCTATCACTTACAACCCAGGAAGAGGAATCAATGTACTTTGTCCTTGGCAA
Organism: Potos flavus; assembly: GCA_028534135.1. Taxonomy (NCBI): domain Eukaryota; kingdom Metazoa; phylum Chordata; class Mammalia; order Carnivora; family Procyonidae; genus Potos; species Potos flavus. The sequence continues at coordinate 14,932,636 of CM052886.1, forward strand.
GACAGTTCACTGTACCGCTGCAGCCAAAACAGACTCCAAAGTGCTGACCAGTGGGAATAAAAGAGAACACTTGTCCCTGTCACAGTATGAAAATCCGACTGTGTCTGCATCTTCAGGGCTGCCAGCCTCACCAGATACAGCTGGGGTACCTGAAGTTTCGGGGAGTGAGGGGATCCCTCACAGTGCCTGCAAACAGTCCAGAGGCCTACGTCGAGGGGCTGTGGTTACTTCCTGAAAGATTCATTCAGCTACTTAGCAGGACTCCCAACTATCAAGGTTAGAAAAAGTCTCTCCCACTAAAAGTCAGTATTTACCAAGTAACTTGCCCTCCTTCATTAGGGAGAGCTCTCAGATGGACGGCAGATTCAAGGCCATATCTTCTCCCCCACTTACTAGCATGAATGCCAAGGTACAAAGGAGAGATGAGCTAGGACCATGAAAATTCTCATAGGCAAAGAAGCTCAGAGGACTGGATTTGGGGGGCTGAAACCCTATGTGGGCATGACCTAAACTTGGACCCAAGGGGACTTTGGGTTAAAGCCCTCCCCCATCTCACAGGGAGGAAAAATAACCTTGGGAAGGAAGAGGGAGTGGGATTCGTGGATAGCAGGCCTTTCAATGAGCTTGTTAACAGTTCCTTGTATTCTTTAAAAAAGAATTGAAGCAAATATGCCAAAATGTTAGCTTTAGTTAGATTTAAGAAGTAGATATGTGGATTTGTTTTTTCTCTATAGTTTTCTGTATATTGGAAATAATTGCTGATTAAAATTCTTATTAAAATTAT
>CM052886.1:14933919-14948955 GCA_028534135.1 Potos flavus
AGTGCTGTGAAATGTGTAAGCCTGAGGATCCACAGACATGTACGCTGGGGCAAATAATACATTATGTGTTAATTAAAAAATAAAAAAATTCAAAATTAAAAAAATAATTGGGAGCCTGGCAGAGAGCCAGATTCCATGCAGGCTGAGGTCTCCCTACCCTCCACCCCCTGCACCATGAGACGAAGCGTGGCTCAGGTCTGTCTGGGTGCTGATGGCTGGGTGGGCACTGGCCATCAACCACAGCTCCCACTTCCTAGAGCAAGACTTCCCACCAAGCAAATGCCAGCACACTCCTGTTCTGGAACTGCTTCATACACCGCATGCAGCTTCATCAGCCCCGTTAAACATCACTGGTCAGCTACACAGAGAAGACAGTAACGTTTCTTCAGCTGGACGGACCAACTGGAGGGGGGAGGGCAACAGGAATTCTACAAGGAAGCTGAGGTCACAGATAAGGCCTGGGGGATGAGGTGGAGGGGACAGAGGAGTAACACAAAGCCCATCTCTGTCCTAAGTGCTAGCTGGGTCTTGGACTTATTTTCTATACAGAGGATCAGATTATCATCGTGGTCAAGATACTGGCCAGTATGCACCAGAGGAGCCCAGCATTCAGCAGCCAGGGAGGCGGACCACCTCTTACAGACACGGAGAGCCCCTCTGAGGCCAGGCTGAGACCCACCTTGAGCTTGAGCGAGTCTGTGTCGTAGGGACTAGGCGTGAAGTCGGTGTGTACCCTGGCGCGCCCGCAGAAGGGGCCCCGGTACGGGGGCTCCTCGTCATCCCCGTCCTCCGACTTGACGCTCTCCCTGTTGCTGGTGGAGGAATCAGTGGTACTTACTGTCTGACCACCTGCGCAGGAAAAACAGGAAGAACAGGGTCGATACAGACTTCCTGCACAGCAAAGTTTAAAGGCACAAAACTCAGGGCCAAAGCCGGGAGGTTGCGAACCATAAGCGCATGTCAGGACCCCAGCAGGGCTCGAGTAGGAGGCCAGGGGATCCGAGTTTGCAGATTATTATCCCTAATCAACCACCTAAGTAGACCGGGAATCCAGCAAGTTCTTTCTGTGAGCCGGACTCCCTGATGGAGGACACCACAAGCCTTCCACAGTCCTAACCTCTCCGGCTTACTGTTTTTACCCCATTTTACAGATGAGGAAACTCAGAGAAGTCAAGGAACTTGCCCCAGACCGGCTACTTTGAAAATGGGGCTTCGAACTGCTCTCTTCCCACCGCCCCCATACCCTCAGCCGACACCCCCGTGAGTCCTAGAGTGAAGAGCACTTGTTACGTGTGACATTTACAATTCTCCCCCAACCCCCACTCTTTTGTTGGTCATTTCATGAGCCTTTCCCCTTGACTTGTTCCTCGCCCTTCTCCAGATCCTTCCTCTGAGGTGCTTCCTCTATTTTCTCCAAAATTCGTCACCCCCCTCTCTTGGGCCCCTGCGATATACCTCTGCTCCTGAACAAACACGACCCTCGGCCCACCTATTTTGCAGGTCTGACTCTAATAGCATCCCGGAACTTGGTCTGACTCCTCCTCAAATCGCCTGACTCTGACACTCGATAAAAGGCTGCTTCTGACTCCAGCTGCAAGCACGTATAATGACAAAGCAGACGTACTCATCGAGCTCTGCCCGCTCAGAGAACTGCGCAGACTCTCGACGGAACCTCCGGCTTTGAGCTTGGGCTTGTCCATGTGTTCGCCGTCCGGCTGTGAAGGCAGAGGGGAGCCAGGCATGCCGTCGAGGCCCGAGTCCTGGAATGGGTTTCAACAAAATTAAGTTGCATCAGGGTGGATGGATGTCGTCTTATAATGTGAGGCAACTGAGCCCTCCGCTAAATCAATCAGTCACAGCCATTTTTATACCCATATTTGATTCCATACCCAATATTCTCCTTTTTAATCTATACCCTTGCTTCAGTTTAGAGTTGTGGCTCACATAACTCAGTCATTTTTTTATGCTCAGATACTCTTGAAATCTCTGAGAAAAATCTCTCTGAGAACATTTCATTACAGGTTTAGAGACTTCTAGCATCGTCTCTAGGCCAGTGATAAAGCTGGAGTTCGAATGCAGATCAAGTACAATCTACCCGTGATGTAGGATCTGGAAGTGCTATCAGAAAATATTTAATGTATCAGAAATGCCTACACCTAAAAAAGGAAAGAAAGAAAAAGGCCAGATTCTTTTTCTTCCTGTTTACACAAATTCTTGAAATTAGCTAATGAAATGCCAATTGAGGATACAGGTATAGAGCAGAAATACCTTTTTTTTTTTTTTTTTGTAATAAAATTTCTCTGTGTCATTTGGTTTTTGCTGCTGTTACTTGCTTTGTGTGTGGTTAGTACAAAGCTGTGGGGTCCCTTTCGGGTCAGGATGCTGACAGCCGTGACTCAGCAGTACTTTTCACGTTTGGGGAGGCTACGTAGCATTGGCCTGGCAGCCAGTGACTTGCACACACAAGTACAGCACGCTTGTGTGCCTGATGGTGCTACAGGGACAGATAACAGCATGCTTCAGAAAGTATGCAGTCTGCATGGTTTACTTGCCAACACGGACCACTTTCTGGCATATTCCACAGCCACGTGAGCACAAAACCATCTCAACAAAACCTGTTATTTACACAGTGCCGAATCATCAGAAGGGCTTGAGCGCGATCCTGTGGGTCCACAAACATTTAAGGACAACAGTAATGGCAGCTTCTGATCCACAACACTTTTTTTTTTTTTCTTAAAGTAAACTCTAAGCCCAACACGGGGCCTGAACTCACGACCCTGAGATCAGGAGTCCCATGCTCCACAGATGGAGCCAGCCAGGCATTCCCAAAACACATTTTGTACTTTACATTTAAGGACAGGGAGCAATATAACCTCAAAAACAACTGTAAGCAAGGTGCAGTCACTGAGAAGTAACTGAAGCTGCAAAGTATGAATTCCTGCACACATTCTCATTCCTCTTTCTGAATCATCAAAGAAGTCATGTGTCCAATTATCTTTTTTTAACGCTTCCAAAAACAGCACACATTTTGAAAAACAGCAATATGAAATAGACATCTCTGATAATGTATGTTCTCAAATGCTTTCATTAACATATTCATCACATATTTACTGATCAGCTACAAGAACAAGTACTGTTCCAGGTGCCGGGCATACAGTAGGAACAGAGCAGAGATCTTTACCATAGTGGCTGATGTTTCTATAAAATGCCGAACAAAAACAAAACCTTGCAACATTCGTTTTCTCTCTCCAAAAAGAGTTAGACTGATCACTTATTCCTTTTCTCCCCCCACTTATGTGAAATGACTGCTTTAAAAAAGAGAACTAAGCCTACAAGCCTGCCACAGGGTAGTAAAATTACAAAAAACAGCTCAAAATGACATTAAAGTTCTATGCTCCTGATCTGTAAAGCAGAAACCCACTAAGGATGGGCGTGTACAAGAACTTTTAGTGGATGTTTCAATTCACTGGAGAAGCAAACTAAACGAAGTGCTCGAGCTTCGTGGTGCTGCATTCCGTGACAGGCAGGCCGTCTGCCTCAGGAGCGTGCACTGTTTGCCCAGCATTGCCATTGCTCCCGAGCCCACAGGGACAGAAAGGGAAAATAATCATGGAGAGAAGACATACAGGAGGCAGCCCAGACTTCCCCCTGGAGGTCTAACAAGCCAGAATTTCTCCGCCTGAGCACTGTCAGCATGCTGGATGGATCACTATTGTGGGGATCTGGTGTAAAATGTTTACCCACGTCCCCATCTCTCGCCACTTGATGTCAGTAGCAGCCCCACCGCCCCGCCCCCACCTGGTTGTGACTATCAAAAATAGCCCCAGTTGTTCTGCGATTGGAGGGGACCCCCTCCCCCTCCCCCCATGAGAATCACTGTAATAGGCTGAAAACACCGTGTGGGCTTCATCTGAATCCCAGTGCAGCCCACTGGCTAGCTGCTGGTGCTCAGTGATTGACGCAGGGAGATGCCTGGATGTTAGCTCCCTATGTCCACCAGAGGGCAGCAGCTGAGCAAAAATGTCTGCTTTCCCTGTTTGGTAGCTAAGCAGCACTACCTATTTCAAGTAGACAAACGTCTCACACGCATATACTTCAACAGACTACAAAGCGAATGCTATAAAGGTGCAAATGGTCAAAATTACCTCAAGGCCCAGCTCTCCAAATGCCTTTATTCCCCCCACCCACACAGAGACGCGTCCTGTTTCTCCTGGTGAAATCAGACCGCTGGAGGGGGTCTGTGCTGTGCTATCTCACTGGCCACACAGAGGTCCAGTTAGTGACGAGACCCCTGCAGAAACCACCACTGTGGGCAGCCCTGCAGCCACAAGACTTGCCGAGTCGACCCGCTAGGAGCTTTTAGAGCAACTTCTGCTACACCTTTTTTAAAAAAGTCTGCTAAGGAAACTTGAGTGTCTTTTTAAGCTTTGATTCAGGTAACACCCATTTTGTAACAACAAATATTTCCACAAATAAAATCCTTCCTTTGCATCAAATGTTAAGTGCTTATGGCGCTAAGAATAATCGTTTCTTTACATGTCTTTTTCTTGGGTGTCCATAGAAGACAGGGCCCAAATCGTGGATTCCCAGCACTGAGCATGGACCACTCTAAGTGCTTGGTAAACATTTACTGAATCTTTGTATAAATTATGGAATAAATGTCTATCAGACTTCCGTGTCGATAACTAACCATGGTCCCAGAGCCTGGCTAATACCAATGCATTGTATTTAGCAGCGTATCGGATCGCAGACGGATCGTCCTCGGCTCAACTCTTGGCTCGGGAGTTACATACCTGCTCAGAGACGGAGCTGCTGTATTTCTTAGACATCCTCTTCCTCATTGTCTCTTTCACTGATTTCACCTTTTTCCCAAGAGAGATTCGGGAGGCAGTGGGTGATTTGATAACTTCTTTGTACACAAAATCTCCTTCTTTACTCTGCAAAGCAAAGTGCTGTAAGTTTCTTTAGCCACAGACAAATGAAGCCCAGAAACAGGTTTTATTCTTCAAACCATTAATGTTCCACCTCTCAGAAAAATATTGGCATTCCCCAGGATCTTGAAATGCTTTCCTATGTTAACTCGGTGCTATGTTAGTTTGTCTGTTCGATTGAAAATTAAAAGCTACTCACTGAGGGGCTTTTGCATGTTTGTTTAAAGTGGGATGTGGGTCACTTATTTTTTATAACTAAGATTTAACTCCGATTATACTTTTCCTCATTTTAGATACCCAAGGGGACTGCATTTCACTGATGAAGAGTGATTATGTTCACATAATCCCGGCAGTGGGGAAGAAGAGGAGGATACTACAGAATCACCCCAGGAAAGCGGTAAGAACAAAATGGCAAATCTCAGTCACCAGAAGTGCAATGTCTGATCAGACTTAATCACTCTAGAGCTCTGTGTGGTCAAGTGCAAAGAGTATGTACATTTCCTTCTCTGAACAAGTTAGACTTGTGGTCACCTCTTATTCTATTTTGGCATTGAAAAAAAAAACCCAACTTTCCTCTGAGGAAGGAAAAGGAAATTACACTTCCTCTCTCATTTTTTTTAAAAGACTGACTACATAAAATTACTGGTTTATGAATCAATAAAATTTGATATCCAAATAAAATATTGTTATTCTTCCAGGAAATTCTCAAAACACTTCAAAAATTACAGATGGGTATTTTAGCTGACACATGACATATACACAAATACAAAGCACGGAATTTTAATTTCATAGTTTCTGACAAAATGCATAAGGGGAAAACAAAACGGTAGGTAAAATTCACTTACATCCTTGGAGCCTCAAAAAGGATACCTCAGGGAACAGAATATGTACACCACAGGGGCGGCCTGTCCCCACGGTGACCCAGGAGCAGGTTTGAGGCCACTAGAGCCTTGGCTTTGAAGAGTCTGGTCTGCTCTGGGCCCAAGGAGACGGGGTTCATTCCAGGGCACCCCAGCTCAGAAAGACCTAGACTCCTACAGGGCCGTGCACTTGGCCTGTGGTGAGACTGGTATCTCAGAAATGCTGGCGGACTCTCGCCCCACCACGGGCTCCCTCCCGGCACACGACCTGTACGTACCGGCCGTGTGCACTTGCAACTAGTGTGAACAAAGGACACGTGTGCTCAAATGGGTAGGACGCAGAAGCCAAACTCAAAACTGGATTTGAGACTTGAAGAGAACTGGGAGCAAAGGCATTTCGGGCATAGAGGCAGGTACTGGCCGTTCCCCATGCGACAGCAGAGCGTCTCTAAGATGGGCACAGCAAGGCTGCTTTCCAAATGTGATGTAGGATCACTGATGTTACCCACTATCATTTCTCAGAGACACTAAATATGAAACTATGTCAGCCACATGGCTTGAATCCGAACCCTTTCTGCTTTTCCTCTGACACTACTCACCATTGGGTCAGAATTGTTGCTGCCAATGTGTAGAGAACGGTTCGTCAAGTCAAATCCTCCAAAACTGCAGGTTCTCTGTGGAAAGGAGCGTGTAGGGCAAGAATAATCCAGTTATGTTTACGTCAGCTGGCAGTGCACCAACCCAACCCATTTCCCATCTGCAGGACAATCACTGAATCACAAATATGTTACAGGATGAAAGTAGGAAACAAGAAAATGATGAGGAAAAAAAAAATACATGATTCATGTTTTAAGGAAATTTCCCTCATGTTGTCCTTCCAGAGGCCACTGGAACTGGGCCTACCCCAGAGGTCTAGAATCCCCTTAACATGCAAAAACCAACTGGTTAAAAAAAATACAACAAAAAACCACCCACATGTTAAGTGCTCTAAGATTCCCGGTCGCTTAGCAACAGAACACCCCGTCCCAGTCCCCCAGTATCGGCTGCACACAGTAGTGATAGGAGGGAATATGTATTAGGGGACCCATGTGCTCCGAGTGGTCTTGGAAAGCCAGGGCTGAAATCCTCTGTAGCTCAGCCACTCAGCAGGCTCTTCTAACAGACTCTTTGATTGGTTTGGTTTTAAATCGCTGAGAAGGGGAAAAAAGGTTATGTTTATAGTAGTGTAATCAGGCCAAGAGGATTACTCACTTACTGCTTCCTTGACCTAGCCAAAAATGCTAACTTTCCCATCTAACTGCCCGACTTAACTAATTATGACCCTTTCACTCAGAGTGTATGAAGACACCACATTTGCCCAGAAAGAAAAGGTTGATTCAGTGACTGTCGTTGACCACACTCTTTAATCCCAATAGGAAGAACACCATGTTATAAAGAATGAAAACCTTCTTGTCCTCTAGTTGGTTTCAATTTTTATGGAATTGCTTATATTTCAGCAACTTTATATTTCAGAACTTGCTTTGAATTCTGTTGTCCTTCCAGCGAAAGCTACTCGATGGCCACTCCCTCCCCCACCCCAAAAAATCTGTAAGACAGACTCAAAGCACATTCATTTTTGTTACAACTGATTTACTTTTTAAGCAAATGGTAATAAAAGCTGAATAGCAGCTTTGGGTGCCAATATTTTATATTACTTGTTTCTCAAAGAAATCTAGTTAACAGCTGTTCGACGGAAGAAACGAACAGAAAAGCACAATGTCGACTATAAACATTGCCTGTTTAGAATAAATACACTTGAGATATATAGTAACTGAGTTGAGAAAGCAGAAAGATCCACGAAGGAAAATGCCACGGTTCCTGGAATCTCGCCAATGGCCCTGGTCCTGCCGCTTACTTGCTGCGTGACAGGTAAAGCACTTCGATCAGACTCCCGGAACTCTGCTTCGCCCTTGAGGAGCAGACCTGCCCTGTGAGCGCTGGGCTCCCACTTTCCATCCCGGCTGCTGAGGGTTCGGGAGCTTGCCCGACAATTAGCGTACCCGGGTTTAGGCTCAGTCACTGTTCAAAATATGCAAACGAAGGACTGAAGCTCAGTTCTGGGCCTGACATTCTAGGAGCTTCCATTCCAGGAATGGCCCAGGAAGTGAGAGCTGGCAGGCACGGCAGAGTCTGGGGCCAGGAGACACAGAAGGCGGCAGGGGACACTCCGGGATAACCCAACTCAGGAGGCCACATGACTGTTTTTCTCCTTCACCAAAGCTGCCATTGCTGTTGAAAGTTATCTACCTTGGACATAATTCTAATTTTATATGAAGTCTCAATGGGCAGTCTGATCTCCCTTACAGTCAACCTGACTGGATTCTATTCTATAAAAAGAGAAAAGACTGCTTAATTCCAAAACACTCACCAAATCCCCCAACCTGGCAAGCAAGGTTATGGCCACCTTCTCAAGGCTAATTTTTAACGTTTACCTTCCCTTTCCAGCTTCTAATGCCACATAGATTTTCGCATTTCTGCAAAGGCAGTGATTTTATCCTAGTTCCTTTCCGGTGACTCAGGGCCTCCCAGATACAGTACGGCGCCCAGATGCCTCATCGTTTTATGGCTTCTGCATTTCCCTGCTTTCGGTTCCATCATCGACTGCAACACTGGAGCCCAGCGTGTACTTTCTGATGCATATGAAATAACTGAGAAAGAATTCATGTGGAAACTTTACTGCAATAAATTAGAAGCTCATTTATGTCTTCGTATGCCAGCTGTAGGCATTTATTCCTAAAATAAAAAGCTCAGAGTGAAGAGTGGACTGGGTTTCTTAGCTACTAACGCTAACCTCTCCCCACGATATGCTAAGGTGTCTGGAACAGACTCTTCTTCATCAGTGGAGGAGAGACAAAGGAGATAACAATAAACGTCGCTCGAACGAATCTTCAGCTTTTTCTGTAATACCAAGTCATTCTCGAAATAGCACTCCTTCAACAGAGAGCAAGGACTGTAGAGAGGATCGTAAAAGAAAGTAAACCAGTCTTCGCCTTTGGTGATCTACATACCTGAAACCTAAGTGAGCTTTTTTGTAAGTTCCTGCATCTCCTATACAGCGAACAATAAGAACATTTGGGAGAGAAGCTTGTGGATGAGGAGAGCCAGCCGATGGAATGGTCATGCAGTTGAAAATATGTTTTGGGTGGGCATGGGGGGTTGAATTTTAAAAATGGACAAAATTCTAAAATGTCATGCATGCCTGTTCCCCCAAACAAAAACTGAATGACCAAATAAAAAGCAAGACAGGTGACCATTTCCAGTGAATATACAGCATTATCATTTCCCTGAGGTTTCATCAAGCAAATATGGCATTTTTTGAAAGACAAAAGGATCAAGTTTAAAAGAGTAAAGGAAACTGTGCACTTTCAGAGAAAGTGGAGGTGATATGACAAGAAGGATGGAAAAGACTGTTCAAGTAAACCGAGCAAGGAAATTAATCCCATTAAACCAAACCAAACAACCCCCCCAAAATTCTGTTGTGAAAATGCTTATTTCCCTTTACATTCTCTGAATAATTGGAAAATTTAATTTTGTCTTCCTGACTGTGCAGTTATTCCTAACAGGAAATGGTATGTGGAGATTTCTAATTTAGCACTGAACACATATGTCAGCAAGTACTAGAGCTGTCCAGTACTACCTCGGGCTCATAGTACCTTAAAAATATCCAGCCTTGGGGCGCCTGGGTGGTTCAGTGGGTTAAGCCTCTGCCTTCAGCTCAGGCCATGATCTCAGGGTCCCGGGATCGAGCCCCGCATCGGGCTCTCCGCTCAGCAGGGAGCCTGCTTCCCCCCTCTCCCTCCGCCTACTTGTGATCTCTTTCTCTCTGTCAAATAAAAAATAAAAATTAAAAAAAAAAAATCCAGCCTTGGGTGACATCTGGGATAGAGTTTACACAGTGCCACCGTATTTATAAGGGAGGAAAAAAATTGGCGCTTGAAAAGAACCTTGCCCCATGTCCATACTCAAGGTCAGTGAAGAATTAATCACTGGCCCACAATTTCATTAGCACAAATCTTAGAAATATAACTTCAAGGAAGTCTTGCAGAAGTTATATTATTAGCCTGGCAATAAAGATGAGGGACACATGAGGAATTCAAGGTACTCAAGGTGGAAAAATTCTCCGTATGACTTAAGTTCATGGGGATGAGTAACCAATTAACAGAGAAGAGGCGGCTCTGAGCTATCAAGGTCACGTGCAGAAGAACTGGACAGAGCTCCTCTCAAGTTAATAAATTATACCAAGATTGGTTTGCCACAGCATTTTACAGAAGACCTGTGGGTCAGAACCGAAGGAGTGAGAAAGAGAACTCTGTTGTTGTACAACAAACACAGAACCGACCACAAACTATGGCCATGACACAGAGAGAGAACCAGAAGGGAAGCTGTCACAGTATCAAAGTGTTAGAGAAGATTTTTATGAATGAGAAAAGATAGAAAATAAGCTCCAGCAAGAAAGTCAACACATGTGGAAACATTTGGAAAACCTAAAGGCTAGGATGGACCTACCGATCCTTTTGGAGAAGGGAAGGTCATTTTAGGGATGGCATGGACCAGTCAGTCTCCATTTCTACAAGAAGAAGAACTCAACTGCATGAATAGAAGTTCCAGCAGTTGTCCGGGGAAGACTACGTGGCGCGTGAATGAGAAGGAACCCCGGGAAAAGCCCCCATAGGAGGTTGCACTACAGTTTGTTCCTTCAGACCCTTAAAGGGAATGCAGCCAGTAGTCCCAGTGGATTGAACAGGGCGCGAGGAGAAGGGGGGGCCAGGAAGCCCACAGCTCTCCTCACTTTGTGCCATTTTATATGGGTTCCTGTGCAAGTTAAACGTTGGCTGGGAACTTTAGGGGGAAAATGCCTTATATTCTCAAGTTCAACATAAGTCATGCCCTAAAAAGAAATCTTACTAGGTCTCTTAATAATTCAGTTAAAACTGGAAAACGTTTCTGAATGTGAATCCTTTATTTCTTGCTATGTATAGAAGAATCTATGGGCAGTGGAAGACATTTCTAAATGCTGACCCCTCTGTTTAAGTAGATAGATAGACTATCACATAAGTTTAAGTAAAACAGAAGAGCTCTAATATTTTTTCCCCCCTCTACATCTAAGAACTTTCTGGTTGGCCCTACTAATAAAAGAAATGTACTTGACAGTGTTTTCACATCACCAAATCGGTGATTGTGTTGATGACAATCTCCGTGAGCTGGATTCTATTGTTTTAATTAACTGAATGAACGAATGTGTCTTCTAAGGGCAAAATGTCCTTCTGTTTTGCATCAGCTTCTTAGAGGTCAAGTGATGGGATGGCTGAGAATCAAGACAGCCACTCCTAGAGGAGGCCAAACCCCACCCCTGTGCTCCACAAGCGCTTCTCTGGATCAGCATCAGTGTTTAGTTTCAATTAAAAAATCAAACGGCTTCAACTGGCAAGAGGACAGATGGGAAAGAAGCCACCGCTAGATGAAAGCAGGGCTAGAAAGCGAGGCGATGGCGGAATGGACCCTGAAGTCATGAAGTCAGGAGCAGAAGAGAGGGGGAGGGCGCCGGGCCCCACGGACGAGAGGCCATAATGCTTGACTGCACCTCACAGAAAGGACAAGGCCGTCCCGGCGACCATCTCTGGGACTCACAGACTTCTGGTGGATTCTCAAGAGAACCCTTTTAGTGCAGCGGTCCACCGTGGCGGCCCACTTCCTCTTTGTCTCCTCGTCCTCCTCCAGCAAGCAGCGCCTCAGGTCCTGCCTGTCGGCCTTGCTCAGCGTCCTGTCTGAGGCAGGCCGCACCAGCTGGCTCAGGCTCAGGTGGCTGTGCAGGCTCCGCTCCACCACGTAGGTGATACTGAACTCGCCGGCCGCCGGGCGCCCGCGCACCCGCCTGCTGGGGGCGCCGCAGCCCCCGCCCCCCTTGGGTTTCGGCCGCAGCAGCTGCAGGTCACACGTGCTGCCGTGGACTCCTCTCCTGGAGGGACGCTGGCAGAGAAAAGCTCGGGAACACGAATAATTAGTATCCATTTTCTTCAAGCGGATCTGCTTGCGGACACTCTGCACCTCCTCCAGGGACACCAGAAGGTGGTGCCGCCGCCGGTGGCTGTCACAGAGGCGGACGCCGTCCGTACTTACCCCGTGGCTCAGGGACCCAAGCCCCTTCTTCATCTCCCCCTCCGTCAGGGAGCGGGAGACCTTCTGGGCCTTGTCTTCTTCGGGATAGGAGAAGAACGTCCCCATCTTCTTCGGGGGCTTAATCAGGCCCCGACTCTCTCCTTTACTGAAGGTTTTGACCAGCTTCCGGCCAGCACCCCAGGTATCCAGGCTGCTGGACGATGGAGACGTGGTGAGAGAGTCGGAATCATCTTCGGGAGGCTTCTCAGGAGAGCCATCAAAGAAAAATGGCTTCTTGTGCACTCCGGAGTAAAGGGCGGACCTTTCATCCAGGACCGGGGAATTCTCAAACACGTGCTCCTCCCCGCCTGGAGGGAAAGCAACAGGGACAGGGTCACCGTCTCTTGGAAATACACCTCCACGTCCTCTCACCCAGATCTGCCTTTCGTTACGGCCCGGCCCTACAAAGAATAAACGAATCCTCACAGATGCCACAGCGATCCCCCCTCAGTATCACTTATCCTCTTCGTAAACCCAGCTCCCGCTCAAATAAATGCACGTAAAAAATAAGCAAACTGTGCAAATGTATGGTTTCATATAAGCTTAATGTTAAAAGGTACTGGGTGTGTTTGCTTCTTTAAATATCTTTGCAGAACAAACTTTACCTTAAGAAACCTACTCAAAGATGCCACTTGGAAAACCTAAGCCAGTCATTATCACCGCACTCCTTAGCCCTGAGCATTTAAAGATCATCACCCCCCTCCTCCCCCAGTTTGGAAGCGCAGTCCTCAGAAGCCAGGACTCAGACTCCTTCCCCCATCTGAAGGGCCCTCCTGTTGAGTCGGCTTGGTTTTTTACAGTCAGAGTAAAACGCCCCGTGAGACGAACGTGGCAAGATGAACGCCACGTGGCTGACAGTGATTCTTTTATTGTTACGTGTGCCACTGAGGTCCTTAAACTACCAAGGCAATCTGGGTGCAAAGACACCAGACAGGGTGACAGGGTGCAAATGCAACTGACAAACGGTACCCAGGTGACAAGCCAGACACAAAAAGTTAGGGACCCGAGTGATTCCAGCCAGACATGGCCATTGGCTGGCCCTTGGAGGCAGCAAGGGCATTTAAGGGCCCGGCCACGCAGGCAGCCCCATTGGGCATTCCTCTTTGTTTCAAGGCTTCCAGCTCTTGAAGCCTTCCCCGGAGCAAGGGACCGAGCCAGGCCCTCTGGAGCCCAGCGGAAAGGTTTGGACTCACTGGCAGGAAAACGGAGTTCTTTCCTGCATGTGTTATGTGAACAGATGTGAAAAAGAAGTAGGTCAAACTGTGGGCGTAGTGCCCGCCTGGCTGTGTCCCTTTAATTATCAGGAAACTTTTGCGCACTGCAGCTTTCCACCAGCTCAGCTGTGAACAGGAAAAAATAAGAAGTTCCTTGGAGCAGAGGGACGGCCCTACACACACCAGCTGCGGGGAGGGTGCCTGTGCGTGGGCAGATGTCCCAGCGAGCGGCTCGCTGCAGAGAGGGGAAGGGCGGAAGGAGAGGTAGCGCGCCTTTCAAATTCCAAAGGCTTCCTACTTTTCCAACTGATGGGAGTTATTGTTACAAATGTCAAGAAAATCAGAACTAAAAAAAAAAAAAAAAAAAGGAAAAAAAAAAGAAAATCAGAACCGCGGTTATGAAATACAACCCAAGGTTGATTCTGAGGTCACGGAGGTGGTGGTGGGGAGGGAGGTTCACGACCATCCCCAGTCCGGAGCTCTCCGCCACCTGCAGCACAAAGGTTTCCTTGGAGGATTAGTCCTGGATCTGTCTTGAGAGTTCTAAGAGGACGTTCGCTGGACCAGAGGCACTGTGCAAAAATCTGAAAGCCTCCCGCTCTTTCCTCGGGACACCTGATGTACAAGGTATGGAGGCCAAGGGGCCTTCTGCTGTGAGAAGTAAACACAGCAATCTCTTCTAGATCAGCGCCGCCCTCCACTCTCGGGGAAGAAGGGCGGGGCCAAGACGAGAGGCACAGCCTGGTGGCAGAGGCAGCCCAGCCCAGGACTCCTCTACAAGCGTGTCCAGACCACAGACCACGGCTGTCCTTGGAGCCCGGGTGTCCACGGAGGTGCGCAAGGCCCGCATCTACCTACAGTCTGACGGGGCCTCGGGGAATTCAGGTGGGTCTGCTGGCTATTTTAACGACCTGCCACCCAACAGCGGTCTGGAGATTTTCTGGCCTCTGTATTAGGGCTGCCATCTGAGCTTCCAGGACTTCCCTGGCACGGGCGAGTCTGGAACCCGCTGGTACGCACCTGTCCGTGACCTAGAGCTCCGCTTCCTGTTCTGAAAAGTCTGCACTTGGTGAGGGCTTTGGAGGGAAAAGTGGCCAGTGCTTCTCCAGTGGCTGCATAAGCCTGTGTGCTGAGGGCAGGCCTTGCCCAGGGTAGCTGCTTCTGCCCCGGTCGGCCCCGAGGCCTGAAATCCCAGCCTGGACCTGGTTCCTTGGCTTCAGAGCGCCGCTGCTCCCATTCTGGGTCCTGCAAGTTCAACCATCCTTTGGAAGAATGGCAGTCGATATGCAAGGCCCCATGGTCATTTGGTGTGACCTACTTCACATCATGACCTTTATCTATCCTCGTCACTGAGATCAGAATGCGGAAGGCAACGGGGCTAGGGTATGGGGTGACTTAAGGCCAAGGACGCAGATTCATGCCCTGGTTCCAGCTCTGACTCTGCCGCGCACCATCTCCATGACCTTCAGCAATAACTGCATCTCTCCGAGTCTGTCTCCTCCCCTGTGATAATGTCTGCCTAGCCTGGAAATACGTACTGCAAGGCTACTGGAGAGGATAAAATTAAATGAAAAGAAATATGTGAAGGCACTTTATAAGCTAAAAAGCACCATACAAAAGCTAATGATTGGGGCGCCTGGGTGGCTCAGTGGGTTAAAGCCTCTGCCTTCGGCTCAGGTCATGATCTCAGGGTCCTGGGATCGAGCCCCGCATCGGGCTCTCTGCTCAGCAGGGAGCCTGCCTCCCCCTCTCTCTCTGCCTGCCTCTCTGCCTACTTGTGATCTCTCTCTCTCTCTCTGTCAAATAAATAAATAAATAAAATCTTTTAAAAAAAAA